>OY292510.1:605000-945000 GCA_958496325.1 Nomophila noctuella | reverse complement strand
CGCGTGAAGGCCCAGCGAGACTTCTCGGCGAGATTTCTCGCCGAGGGTCTGGATGTAATATACACAAGTATCACGTTAGCCCTACATACATTCGATCGACCAATTGCAGTTCTGCCTCCCAACTCCTAACCGTTAAGGAGTACTGTAGCTTCATCATCAGTACAGTAGCATCAGATGTTGATTCAAGCATACCTCACAAGCAACATGTAAGCCCTACATACTACTAAATAGTTTCCATCGACCAAATTGCAGTTCTGCCTTCCAACTCCTAACCGTTAAGAAGTGCTGTAGCATCATCATCAGGACAGCAGCTTCAGATGTTGACACCCTGAAGCCTGAAGCATATACCTGAGTAAGACATGATTACGTAACAAAAACACCATACGAGCATACAATTTTCGGTGGTTGCCCTCGATTTCTCCTGGATTCCATCATCAGATCCTGGACTGGTGAAAATGGGACCACCTCAGAACTGAACTCTATCCAACAAAAAAAAAATTTGAAATCCGTCCATATTTGTCGAAATTATCGATGAACATACATTAAAAAAAAAAACATACAGACGAATTGAGAACCTCCTCCTTTTTTTGAAGTCGGTTAAAAATGACATCATTGTAATATTGACATGTATATTATAAAAAATTGGCCAAGTGCGAGTCGGACTCCCGCACTGAGGGTTCCGTACAAATTCTAATTTTGACGTATTAAAAAAAACTACTGAATAGATTTCGTTCAAACCAATTTTCGTTGGTAGTTTTTATGGTAATGTACATTATATATTTATTTCAGTTTTATCATCCTCTTATTTTAGAAGTTAGAGGGGGGCTACACACATTTTTCCACTTTGGAAGGGTCTGTCACGCAAAGTATTCACTTTAGAAAAAAATGATTTTAGAAACTTCAATATCATTTTTAAAGACCTATCCATAAATATCCCACACGTATATGTTCAATGAAAAAAAATCTTTTCAGTTTCAGTTCGAACTATGGGGACCCCCCATTTTTTCTATTTTTTTTCTATTTTCGTGTGAAAACCTTGTTGCGGTTTACAGAATACATCTACTCACCAAGTTTTAATAATATAGTACTTATAGTTTCGGAAAAAAGTGTCTGTGACAGACTGGCGGACAGACAGACAGACAGACAGACAGACAGACAGACAGACAGACATGACGAATCTATAAGGGTTCCGTTTTTTTGCCATTTGGCTACGGAACCCTAAAAAAAGTAAAGTATCAGCCTATTAATGTCCCACTGCAGGGCAAAGGCCTCCATCATTTGAAATCATGTTTTCTTTATTGGATGGATTGGGATTGGTGATCACAAACCCGGGCTGTGTTCAGAAAAATCAACACAAATTTTGCCCGACCCAGGAATCGAACCCAGGACCTCAAGACCAAGGCCCGGTACTTAAACCACTAGACCATCGAGGCGTTATTATAAGTATAGATGAATTGTTCTTCTCACCAGCTAGTACGACCCTGGTGAGTCTGTCAGCACTGCCCGGAGCGCTAGTTATGGAGTCCACGACGTCCATGCAGGCTTCGCGACCGATCTTATTGTGACTCAGGTCCAGGAACTGAGGAGAGTAGAATAACAAAATATTTTAAAATTACAAACAAAGAAAAATTCATCAGATCTCGTGGCTCAGGCGGGAATCGAACCCAGCGCCTCTTGCAATCCGGGCAAGCGCTCTGACCACTAAGCTACCGAGACCGTTAGTTACTAACCATTACTATAAAATATGTGTTGTCCCTAAACCTAAACCTAGCGGCTGCCCGCGACTTCGTCCTTGCGGATTTCATGGAGTTTGTTTGTCTGGACGCGCTCATCTTAGGAACTATTGGTTCGAATTGTTTTGGAAAGTCATTTATGGGCTTTAAACTATTGCATAACACTTTGGAAACAGACATTCACGCGGACGGAGTCGCGGGCGGCCACTTGTCACGAGATAAGAGTACTTGACAGGCCCGTTGGTGGAGTGGTCAGAGACCATGGATACAAAACCAAGGGTTGCGGGTTCGAATCCCGCTTGGGGCAAATGTTTGTGTGATGAACATCGGCATTTGTACTCGAGTCATGGATGTTTATAAATGTATTTTAGTATGTCTATCCGTTCCCTAGCATCCATTGTACAATCATTAAGGTTAGTTTGGGGCTAACCTATTTGTGTGTTAGTCCAAGGCACTTATTTATTATTTATTTATTTATTTACGAGTCTCACCTCTAATTTCTGTGAGTGTTCTTTGAAAGCTTTAGCAAGTGCCTGCGCTCCCTTGCTTTTGAGCAGGCAGTCTCCGAGGTTGATCGCTTTCAGATTCTTTAGGCTGTAACGAAAGTAACAAAAAAATAAAAATAAAAGAAAAGTTTATACAGGATTAGCTTAATAACTATTGTTAACTTAAAGGAAAATTAATATAAAGACAGAAATAGAGGCATTATTAAGATAAGAGTGAACACCACGAGAAAGGATAAAAAAAACCGGCCAAGAGCGTGTCGGACACGCCCGTGAAAGGGTTCCGTAGCCATAAGATGGGCCAACCGCTTGACACACCATTTACTAAGGGCAACTGCACGTCATTACTTGGTCGAGCTGTATAAAAATAACTATGTATGATACAGAGTTTGCTATAGTTTTCGTTGAAAGTACTTACTTGGAGGTATACAGCACATTTTATTCAGAATTTTTGTAAATGTATTTCAAAAGTTAAGGGGGGGGGGACGCTCTAATTTTAACTTTGTATTAATATATCTCGACACTGCGGGGTTTGATCATCATGGTCTCTAGGCAATTTTTGTTGTATTTAGAAATACCTTTTTAACGATACCCCACACGATGCGGTAAGGTGAAGTTTTTTTCTCGAATTTACTTTTCGTTGTATGGGACCCCTCCCACGGGTAAAAAATAATTATTTTTCGATGATTTTAAAAACCAATTCTTGAATTATCAGTATGCGTCTCTCCACCAATTTTGGCGGAGAACGAGCCAGGACAGACAGACAGACAGACATGACGAAACTATAAGGGTTCCGTTTTTTGCCATTTGGCTACGGAACCCTAAAAAGGGTTAAGTTCCCTTGGTCGTCATGCTATGCACAAAACAGGATGCTATTGGGACTGTTTCTCACTCTGTGGAGAAGAGAACTGGTTTTCTTCCGAATGACAGCTTCGAAAATTAAATAAAAGGACGGAACGTACCTAATATGTGACTGATCAAAAATTTGGTTACAACTGGAAGTGTGGATGTTGTGTAAGTCTGTTTAACCAGAGCTGTCTTTGACCTATTAGAGCAACTAGGCACATGGGACTCGACTATCGGACTGTGGAATACCTACAAATACCCTGCAAAGCATGGAGAACGTGCCTGAAATTTTTCGGTCACCCATCCGATGACTGGCCTCTGCGAAAGTTGCTTGACTTAGCAATCGCAGGCGCTTATCACTGCGCCATCGAGCTCTTCAACTATACACTACAACGGAACGCTGCTGCCCACCCCCCTTACTTATTAAATAAATAAATAAATATCTCTGGACATTATTCACAGCGCCATCTAGCCCAAAACTAAGCATTAGCTTGTGCTATGGGTGCCGGACAACGGCTAAACATTACTTATATACTTACTTTTTTTCTGTAAATATATTATACATAGAAACACCCAGACCGATACAAACAGACATGTTCATGCACACAAATCTTTGTACCGGGCGAGGATCGAACCCGCGACCTATGGTGTAACAGCCAACTTCTCGACCATTACACCAAACTGCTCGTCAGAAATCCGTTCTATAGTATTTTGTGATGATCGTTTATTTCTGGCTAAATGGAACCTTTTAGAATCAGTGTTGAAAATTAGAGAATTCTCATATTTACCTAGGCAGCGCATTGGCAATGGCCTCCGCTCCTTTAGCTCCAATAATGTTGTCGTTCAGGTCGAGGCAGCTCAACTGGGGGTTGCTCTTGAACGCCTCCGCTAGAGCTGTGATGCCAACGTGGGAGATATCGTTCTGAGGCATCGCTACTTCTTCTAGCGTGCCCATGTTCTGTGAAGAAAAAGTATGGCTTTAATTAGAATGTTTGCGTGTGAAAAATCCAATGGCAATACGTAGGCGTGAGGTCTAACATATCTGTCAATGTCATGTCAAAATTCAACTATCACATACCAGACAAAAATATCATATCATAAAATAGTGGAAATGTCTCAACCGACAACTATTGGTTGGGACAAGTGAACAAAAAAGTGGACTTATCTCTATCAGTGGAGACGCCGGTGGAGACAAGTGGTTAAACGGGATTTTAGGGTTGGCAAGATATTTTTACGAATTGGACCACGGAACTTTCAAAAGGTGCTGTGGTCCAACTATTTTTAAAGTTGGACCACTGACCCTAGTAGAGGCCCGTGGTCCAACTAGTTGGACTGAACAGTTGGACCACTGCCCCGCACTGAAAAATATCGCCTACCTACTACCATCTAGCGTATTTTTCATTTGCGCAAACCCTCATTAAGTGTATTTTAGCAGAAAAAAGACAAATGCCGCACTTCATACTATTCAAATTCAAATCATTTATTTCAGGCAATGTAACCCATATTTAGTTAGTAATTTTTAGGGTTCCGTTGCCAAATGGCAAAAAACGGAACCCTTATAGTTTCGTCATGTCTGTCTGTCTGTCTGTCTGTCTGTCTGTCTGTCTGTCCTGGCTCGTTCTCCGCCGTTTCTGAACCGATTGCCACGAAAATTGGTAGAGAGATGTATAGTGATAATTCAAGAATTGGTTTTTAAAATAATCGAAAAATAATTATTTTTACCCCCCCTCCCATACAGCGAAAAGTAAATTCGAAAAAAAAAATCTACTTACCCCATCGTGTTGGGTATCGTTAAAACGGTATTTTTAAATACAATAAAACTTGCCTTGAAACCATGTGTATCAAACACCCCAGTCTCGAGATATATTACTACAAAGTTAAAATTAGAGCGTCCCCCCCCCCCTTAACTTTTGAAATACTTTTACAATAATTCTGAAAAAAATGTCCTGTATACCTCCAAGTAAGTACTTTCAACGAAAACTATAGCGAACTCTGTATCATACATAGTTATTTTTATACAACTCGACCAACTTATGACGTGCAGTTGCCCTTACTAAATGGTGTCTTAAGCGGTCGGGCCATCTTTTAGCTACGCCCTTTCATGGGCGTGTCCGACACGCTCTTGGCCGGTGTTTTTTTCTTAAAAACTAATGTTAGTAAAATACAGTAGTAGGTTAATCAATTAATTATATTCATATATGGGTCCTCATCCATCTGGCAAGGAATGGCGAGTCCCACCTGACGGTGAACAAAGTCTATTTTCTACCAAAAAGAGCGTATTTCAGTTGACTGCCGCTTTTCGTGGCGTATCTGTTCCTCTATCTGACCGACTACAGCTCCTTGGTATGGAATTATCTTCCAACCTAAACTTTGGAAGCTACATAGAGTCTATGGCAGCATCTGCCTCTAAAAAGCTCGGGATCCTTTCCAGAGTCAGGCGCTTCTTCACTGCGGAACAGCTTCTAAATCTCTACAAAGCACAAGTTCGATCCTGCATGGAGTATTGCTGCCATCTTTGGGATGGTTCTGCTCGATACCAGCTGGCTGCTTTGGACTCTATTGAGCGGCGTGCGATGAGGCTTATCGGTGATGATACCTTGATTGAGAGCTTGCAGAGCCTCGATCATCGTAGAAAGATTGCTTGCCTCTCCGTATTTTACAGACTCCACTTTGGTGAGTGTACTGCTCAGCTCCACGATTTGATTCCGCCAGCTCCGTTCCATCATCGAACTACTAGACTCGGTCAGGGACTTCATCCGTATACAGTGGAGATTCCGCGCGTACCAACTAAGCGATTTGTTTCATCTTTTTTGATACGGACTGCGCGGGAGTGGAATTCTCTGCCGAGATCTGTCTTTCCTGCACAATACAACTTGGGGCTCTTCAAGGCCAGAATAAACGGGCTTTTCCTAAGCAAGCACGCTCCATCGTAGACCGCATAGTTGTTTAACATCAAGCAACTTTGTGGTCAAGTGCTAGCTTAGTTCAAAATAAAAAATAAAAAGAAACTTTTTTTTAATGGTTCTTTAAATTACTCTCCCTTGGCCTTTTTACATTTATTCAATCGACTGAAGCAGCTCACAAAAAATACAAATTAAAATTACTGAAGGTTGAAAAAATTTTAAGACTAACTAGCGGCCGCCAGCGACTCCGTCCGCATGGGTTTCGTTTCCGTACATAGTGTTACTATAGATAGCTTAAACCCTTCCTCGGCAAATAGTAAGTGGACTATTCAATACGAAAGATTTTGCCACTTCGAAACGAACCAGTTGTTACTGAAAAAACTCCGAGCGCACTAATGAGTTTGAGTTATAACTTTATAAGACTGCATCAGCATACGAGAATTACACCCAATCAATGGAGAATGATATAAAAACAGATCCGCGTAGGTTTTGGCAGCATATATCTCTATTGCGATCGAAGGGTGGTTTTGAGTCTAACGTCACCTACCAGGGTTCTACTTTCTCCGGCCCTGAGGCGGCTGAAGCATTTGCACATTATTTTGCTAGTGTTTTCTTGCCAGACACACCACTGCTAGATGTGACTGTTTTGGATGTCGGTTTGAATGAACTGTCTAATAGCAAATATATTGACATTCCATGGTGTACAGTGAGAGATGTAAAGCTTGGTATTGGCAAGTTAAAAAGAAGCAGCTCAGTGGGGCCGGACGAACTACCCTCTGTTCTGCTAAAACGATGTAAATCACTGTTATGCAAACCATTGTGTGCTATATTTAATCTGGCCCTAAAGTCCGGTTCTTACCCCCCGCAATGGAAGCTGTCAAGGGTGACTCCAATACCTAAAAGCTCAGACAAAACAAGGGTGGAAGAGTATCGGCCGATAGCAATCCTCTCCTCTCCTGCAAAAGTTTTTGAGACAGTTCTCCACAAATACATAAATGCGCAAGTTAGTACGTACGTACATTTGTGAGGAGCAGCATGGGTTCAGAGGAAAAAGGTCGGTAGATACTAATTTGTTGACGGTTATTGAGTATATCTCTTCTAGCTTAGATCGTGGAAACCAAGTCGATGTGTTGTATTTTGACTTCCGAAAGGCGTTTGACAGGGTAAATAATGACATACTTCTGTCCAAGCTCTCTGCCTTGAGTTTCTCTCCACGTTTACTTCGACTACTTGCAGACTATCTGCGTGACCGTCAGCAGTTTGTCAGGCTTGGCTCATACGAATCTCGGTCTTATCACACGCGTTCAGGTGTCAGCCAGGGTTCTATACTCGGTCCCCTTCTGTTTTTGCTGATGGTTAACGACCTGCCAACGGTAATTACTCATTCTAGGTGCCTTTTGTACGCTGACGACCTAAAAATATTTACCGTAGTTAAAGCGGAAACCGATTGCCTGTTGCTTCAGGAGGACGTTGACGCAATTTTCCGGTGGAGTGTTGTCAACAGAATGGAGTTCAACGCTGACAAGTGTTTTTCTATGACTTTCAGCCGGTCAAGGCACCCTCTTTTAAATGACTATCGCATAAACAGTCAATTAATCGATAGGAAATATTGTATAAAGGACCTGGGTGTTGTTTTTGACCAGGGCCTCACATTCCATGCCCACATCAAAACACTGGCTGAGGAGTCATACTGACGACTTGGCTTTGTACTGAGAAACTCGCGGGATTTTCGGAGTGATCACGTGGTCCGACTGGTTTTTAATGCCTTAGTTAGATCTAAGCTTGAAACTAGTGCTTGCGTCTGGAACCCTCACGAAAGTACATACGCTCTTATGCTTGAAAAAGTACAGAAGGCCTTTTTAAGAGCTCTTTACTAGCGACGCTTTAGATACTATCCGTTTATGTATCCAACAAAATTCTTGTTGGGTTGTCTCGGATACAACTCACTTCAGACTCGGCGAGCGCTGAACCAAATGACAATGGCTTGCAAAGTATTTCGAGGTCTAATAGACGTGCAAGATTTGACCAATCTGCTCTGCCGCTTCTTTGTGCCGGACAATTATCGCCGACTACGCAGACACAATCTGTTTGTAGTGCCTCGGAGTCGCACCGTGGCGCGCGCACACTCGCCAATTCCTCGCGCACTCGCTGCACTCAACGCACTCCTTAGCTATAGTCCGCAGTGTGATCTGTTTGCGGACGCATGGATGAAGGTGGTTGCCGAATGTCTGAGATTTTGTGAGCGGGACGTATGAGTGTCTTTTGTTGTGCAATCCCCACTGACATAATTTTGTATTAATCTGTATTTTTTTTCTCATAATTTAATTAATTTCGTGTTTTATTTGAGTAATTAGTTATATAATTAATAAGTAAAACAAACGAATCATTAAAACCTCTTATACAATCAAGAAAAATCTCGTCATCGCGGTTAAGGCAAACTCTCGTTCCGCAATGTCTTACCGCCATCTGTTATGCCAAATGTGCACTAATCTTAAATTGACGTTAACTGTTACTGAGATTAGCGCGTTCAAACCAATCTGGATAGGGATATTACACGTGTTATTGTGAGTCAACCATGAAAGATAGACATATGCTGTTAAGGGATATTTTTTAGGCAATTTTATTAAAAATATTTCCGTCATACACGATTTTTATGTAACTTTAACCATTAAAGCTGCACACGCGACTGAAGCTTAAGAAATGGAGTAAATTCACCCGTTTTCCCCACATTTCCCTTCACTACTCTGCTCCTATTTATTGTAGCGTGATAAAAAGTATCCTATAATATGCCCAGGAGTATGAAGAATAATTGTACTAAGTTTCGTCAAAATCCGTCCAGTAGTTTTTGTTTCTAAAAAGAACATACAGACAGACAGACAGGCAGACAGACAGACAGACAGATAGACAGACAAAAATTTTACTGATTGCATTTTTGGCATCAGTATCGATCACTTATCACCCCCTGAAAGTTATTTTGAAAATATATTCAATGTACAGAATTGACTTCTCTACAGATTTATTGTAAGTATATAGATATATAGATAATTCACTGACCGCCTCATGAAAAACACAATGGGACAGATCTAGACTGTAGGGTGGACGTAGTACGAAAGTACAACGGAATTACCGGGGGAGTAATCTTTTTACTAATTTATACTTATCTGTTTAGGTTTATGAAACATATAGAATGGGATTTATTCTCATTTCTCTAATAATATCTAAATAATAAATGTCACCAGTAATCTATTTTAGGTTATATCTTTGTTTACACTGAAGCAACTTAATCAAATACAGACTTTAGTATAAACTCGTTACAGAAAGATATTACAAGTATATTTAATTTACCGAATCGTAATAATTATGTCATTTGTAGAATTAAAGTGCAAAGTGTCTTTGTTGTGATCAAAGGTGACAGTTTTTTTTGGGCCCACCAACAATCGGTAACGTTTAAGAGAAAGAGAAGTATGTAAAAAATGTATATGTTTTTTTATGAATTTTGCAATTGAATTGAATTTCAAACGAAACCGGAGTCAGTAAACCAAAATAAAAAACCCTTATTTTGATTATATCCGTGAACTATCTGTCCAAAGATTAGTAAACAATGGCTGACATACAGATAACTAAAGTAAAAAGGTTTTAATCAAAATGATTAAAATACAACACTTGAAATCGAACATAAAGGAGACGCAAATTACTTTTGGAACGGTTTTCATGCCTATTTTTATCTAAGGCGGTGATTGGAAGTGACTTTCAATCATTTAATTAATGAAATAAAATAATTCGAATAAACAATACAAAAAAATCCGTATAACGGAACGCAAGTGCTAGTCTATTGCCGGATTTTGATTTTATTTAAAAACTGAATACAAATGTCAGAAACCTCCCGTCTGTTAACTGTCATTAGTTACTATATAATAATTATAAAAAAGATGTAGTTCGTTTGTTTGTTTGAACACGCTACTATAAGGAACAGCTGGTTCGAATTGAAAAAATATTTTTGGCGTGGATTATCCATTAGTCGAGACAGGCTTAAACTAAAAAATGTAAAGCTATAGTTTAAGACTATGCGTGCGTAAACCTTATTCCACGCGGACAGAGTCACAGGCGGCCACTAGTCATAATAAATTGCTTTTACTTCAGATACATAGGATAAACATAATGGAAAATCGCCCTTATGTGTAAGTATTTACGGTTCAGGCGTTGAAAGTCAGGAAAGCAAAATGACAGATTACTTTATGAGGTTTATATATTTTTTCACATCTTATTTCTAACGATTCCGGTTAAAATATGAAAAAGTAATGTTACCACTATAATCTAGAGATTATAAGGAATAAATTGATATCCATTTCGTAAATAAACGCTAAAATTTTAAGTGGGCCTAACTCTCCATACAAAAACGATTGACTCCTTTCAAATGAATTTGGGTTGATGGATTTCAGACAACCTGAGGCAAATAACACAATCTGTAAACTTACAATTTATGAAAAAGAGCTTTAAGTGTAATTTACATGTACAAACATTATAAACATAGCAGTTATTAATATTCTTCTTTTTATTTTTTTTGTTTTGGTCTACCCTACTTTAACTGTAAAACTTAAGTTTGGTTTGTTCTTTCTTTCATTAAACATACAATTACAATTGAAAATCTTGTATATTTAGTTGTATCAACCATTACTAGGTATATGCTAGCTTACTTTTTTTACCATTATTAGATAGTATTTGTTAGTTACATTCAACTTCAGAAAACCCTATCCGTTGCGTTGTTCTGACAGCTGTTGTACACTAAATTTTTACCTTTTCCAGATTCAAAAGAAACTTTTAAGATGATGACCAGGAAGGCTACAACCCAAGACTTGGAACATAAATTAAAAAGGGCCCTACAAGAGATTGTTGAACTAAAGCGAGAAAATAGTCAACTCCTTCAGGAACACAGCGACAATGAGATTGAATCTTTAAGGATAATATCTCAAAACTCCCAATTGAAATGTGAATTGTCCACACTACATGCCCATCTCACGGATACTCTTGGTGAACGGGACCAGCTCTTGGAAACAGTTAAAAACTTTGATGAATGCAGTGTTACCTTCGAACGTGCTCTGTCTAGAATCAGCGAACTCGAGGGTGACCTACGTGATGCATCCCACACTATACAACATCTTGAAGAGGAGAAGCTGAGCCAGTCAGCATTGCATACTCAGACGTTGTTTGAGGAGCTGCTAGAGTCACCGGGAGGGCATGCTGTTATTGAAGACCCTACTTTAAATAAAAATAAATGTAAGAATGTAATGTTTAGCAAAAATAAGTTTAAAAAATATTGTAAAATAACGAAATTTATAAAGAAAACTGAAAAGTTAGTAAAATTACAAAAACGTTTTAAAAAAAATATTAGTTTAAGAAAGCAACGTGCTGACTTAGTGGACAGTTTAGAACTATACTTAGTCGGGTCATAAGTTCTGTCATAAACTTTTTAGGAAATTATTGATACACCTT
The DNA here is from genome assembly GCA_958496325.1 of Nomophila noctuella. NCBI lineage: Eukaryota > Metazoa > Arthropoda > Insecta > Lepidoptera > Crambidae > Nomophila > Nomophila noctuella. Next base: position 933,525 of record OY292510.1, on the reverse strand, counting down.
TGGAGATATACATAAAAATTATATATGAAATGAAAGGTTATTTAATTTGCAATATAATTTTATCAACTTCATTTGAAATGTTCTCCTCCATTTTGGACAGACGCCTTTAATCTACGGAGACAGTCAGCGATCACTGCACGCACCATATTCATTCACCTTTCTTTCGCTGATTTGACCAGAAACGATCGGAGAGACACCAAATTCTGGTGAGGTTAAGTACAGACTTTCCCCTTCAAATATTGGTATAATTTGTAATCCCATCGGTTTAAACGTGGACTAGAAGAGAGCCGGTGTTCATGCCGGGTGAAGTCAATTCCGCGCGCCGTGATCCAGTATTTCGTGCTTCGGGCCATATGAGCCGGTGTAGAGTCCTGTTGGAATGTCCTATGGCTGTTATTGATTATTATTTAAGATAAAGGTTGTACTATGCTTGTTAGGACAGTATTTTGATATAGTACGGCCTTGATTTTCCCCCTTTTTTACCGAAAAACACCTCAGTTATGCCTGAATACGAGAGTCCAAGGCAAATCATGAATGAGTAAGGGTGATGACTGCACTGGTCCCTCAAAATACACGTGCTTGCTTCTTCACTAATGTGGGCATACACTTTATCATTTTGTTTGTGATAACTTAAACCTATCATTAAAAAAAAGACATCCAAAAAAAGAATTTCGCAGTTTTTTTACCCGCGTGCCGTCGTAACAGAGCGCGGGATCTTTCCAGCTTAATTTTCTTTATGCGATCATTTGAAAAAATCAGTTCTTCTTACGATAAGCACGTGGTTTCAAGTTTTTATTTAACACTCTTTTTAGTTTGGTTCTGCCTAGCCACAGCTGGAGAGCTAGCGTTTTTTGTTTATAATCCAGTCTGTGGGGACTTATAAAAGCCTTTGCTCTACAAAAGGTGGAGTAAAAGCGGTTTTGACCTTATTTTGTTTAGGTATGGGGACCTAATAAAAATCCAAGTTTTCGACCTTGGGAGGAAAAGGCGCGAGCCACCATCTTGAATTGAATGTGCCAAAATTAGGTTTATTTTAAATAATGTCTCAACAGTTGACTTTGTGGCAAAAGTGTCTATGGGAAGTAGAAAGAAGACAAAATTACTAACATTTTTCTCATACATGTTTATTCTGTAAGTCTTATAGGTAAAAAGTTACATCTGGTAGAAGAAAAACAAAATTACAAAAATCATCAATTTACTTTAGGCAAATTAGACAATCTTGGGATGTTTTGATCGGGTGATACGGCATCATAAGGGGTTACGCACTGGATAGCTCCCATAATATAAACAGTATGCAAACCATCTATTGTATTGACATTGTGATCCGCATTATCACAAATAACTTGAGAGAATGAATCTGGGTCAACCAAGGTGGCAGCTGCATCAGGACGAATAACGGCAGATTTTTCGAAGAGTGTAGTTTCAAAGTACGACGCCGCGAAGCCCAACGAAGACAGTAAGTCGATAAGTTTCTTTGATCCAAACTTCTTGTATAAATATGTACTGATACCGATCAAAAGTGGCGACAAAAAAGATCTAGGTCTTGCTGCTGAAATTACAGCATGAGATATCGCTTCGCATATTTTATTCCATTTGTCAACAGAGCCACGTTTTTTTTTGGAAATATTTTATTCCGGCGCTTGTAACTTTTTACCTATAAGACTTACAGAATAAACATGTATGAGAAGAATGTTAGAAATTTTATCTTCTTTCTACATCCCATAGACACTTTTGCCACAAAGCCAACTGTTGAGACATTATTTAAAAAAAACCTAATTTTGGCACATTCAATTCAAGATGGCGGCTCGCGCCTTTTCTTCTCAAGGTCGAAAATTTGGATTTTTATTAGGCCTTCATACCTTAACAACATAACATCATAAACGCTTTTACTCCACCTTTTGTAAAGCAAAAATACCTACAGACTGGATTATTACGCACGGGATTTTTTTCGTTTGACGCCTTCACTGCTCTGATGACCGCTAGTGTTTCGAAAAGAGCAAGGTCTGCCGCTTCTTTTACGATTTTGAAATCTTGAGACTTCAGTGTATCGATTGATAGTACAATAAAAGAAATAGGACGCTTTTTTCAACTTTTGTACGAAATTGAAAATCACCTTCTATGCGTTACAACAGCGGTGCAACGAAAAACCCGTGACTCTATTGTCTTTAATCGTCCATTCTATATTCAAATATGTATAAAAATAATTAGTTCTTCTATTTCCGACATTTATATATGTTCTATTTTTAAAATAAGTTGCAGAATTTCTGGCCGGTCTTCAAAAATCAAAATTATAAGGTTGTGACAGAACTTATGACCCGACTGGGTATAGTAATAAATTAAAAGATAGTAGGTTACGGCATAAGATTGAAACTCAGGAGCTCCATTTTGAATGCTCAAAGTTGCAGAAGTCACTAGAAGTTATGACAAACAAATACTCTGCTGCAACAATCCAAATAAGAGAGCAAGTGTTAGCCTTGGAAAAACTTGTAAACCAGGGTAATGACAATGAGCACAATGTTGATAGCAATCAACCGCTCTTGTTAGATTTATCAAATAAAATAGATTCTTCTTTCAAAATGTGTAATGACAATGAGCACAATGTTGATAGCAATCAACCGCTCTTGTTAGATTTATCAAATAAAATAGATTCTTCCTTCAAAATGTGTAATGACAATGAGCACAATGTTGATAACAATCAACCTCACTTGTTAGATTTATCAAGTAAAATAGATTCTTCTATAAAAATGTGTAATCATATTTCACAGGACAAAAAGGATGTGTATGTGTTCTCTGATGGCTTTGGTGTTGGCTATGGGCCACTACTAAATAATAAATTAGATAATAAAATTATAAATAATTGTATGCCAGGTCCTCATATCGAGCAAATTGTAAATAAAATAAGATCGAATAACTTTGATAGTAACGCAATCATTGTGTTAATGATTGGAAATGGACTGAACATCTGCAAAAGGGAAATAATTAATTCACTTTCAACTTTATCTCAAATAGCTGTTAAAAAAATTCTTTTATGTGCCTTTCCCTTTTCCAGGTGTTATACAGATGAACTAAATAACAGTATTCATACATTGAATACTTCTTTATACAATTTTACATTTAGTCATAGCGACAAGTTTGTGTTTTTTGACACAAACAAATTTATTGATTATAAATTTACAGTGACTGGCAAAATGTTTTATTTGCCTTATAAAATTAAATCTGACATAGCTACTTTGTTAGCGTTCAATATTAATAATATTTTACATAAACAATCTTTGGAATTTGTTCCAAATAATCATTTAAATTTAATCTTGAGACAATAGAGGATCACTCTAGCAATTTTAGGCCAGAACGTTATAAAATTAACAATTGTTTTTATCTTATTCATCAGAATATACAAGGTTTGACTGGCAAGGAACTTGAAATAGAATTGTATTTAAATGATCAGAATATTGACATTCTTTGCATTACTGAACAGTGGTTAAAACAGCATGAATTAATTTTGAACGTAAATAATTATAAGATCGGTAGTTCGTTCACGAGAGCAACGGCTATAAGGGGTGGGTCACTAATATTATTGAAAAATTTGATAGAATTTAAAGAACGTAAAGATGTCGTCTCGCTCTCCGTGGAACGAACTATTGAAATTGCGTGTGTAGAGGTAGGGCGGCACATTGTTGTATGTGTTTACAGACCTCCGTCGTCTAATTATAATGAATTTGAGATTATTATGGAGGATGTGTTACGTCGATTATGCACCTCCAGTAAGAAGATAATCGTGTGTGGTGACTTTAATATCAACATTTTAATCACACAGAACTCGGGTAGGTTTCTCAATCTTTTCCAATCTTTTGATTTGCACCCGCTTTTTGTTGAACCAACGCGAGTAACACCTACATCAGCCACATGTTTAGATAATATTTTTTGTAATGAAAATGTTTTAGAAAAACGTATCATTAATTTTATTAATTCTGACCACAGCGGCCAGTTGGCCGTATTTGAGTACCGTTTTGCCCTTCCTCCATCGACAATTGTCTGTAGGCCTGTTACTGCCAACCGTAGACAACAATTTAAAGAACGTGTTGACAGTAAATTGTCCAGAATACAGTTAGACGTTAATAAAAATGGACACGAATTATATGAAAACCTCTTTAACATTATAGAAAAAGAGTTCACTAGCATCTTTACTAAAAAAACTATTACAGTCAATAGAAATAAGGCTAAATTTAGTGACTGGGCTACTCCTGGCATTTATAGAAGTAGAAGGAGGTTATTTGAACTATACGATTTAAAAGCTAATTCAAATGACCCTGCTATTGCAGAATACGTTAAAGAATATTCCAAATTGTTTAAAAAAGTTTGCGCAATAGCTAAATCTAATCAAATCAAAGATAAAATAAAGAAAGCCAATAACAAGAGTAAAGCTACTTGGAAAATAATTAACAAAGAGACTTGCAAAAATAAAACACGAGACAGCAAGTTCTCTTTAAATATAGGAGGTATTAGCCATGATTCTGATGTTGATATGGCCAATGCATTTGAATCTTTCTTCTCTGATATACCAGTAAGGACTACTAGTAAATTAAAATCTAGCCCACATCTTGCTCAATCCCTTCTCAAATCTAGTGTGGATGAGTGCACAACCACCTTTAGTTTTACACATATTAACCCTGACACAATTTATAAAACTTTCAAAGATCTAAACATGAAAAGAACTGAAGACATATGGGGAATTTCCATGGATATCATAAAAAATATTATTCACTCCATGGCGCCCTATTTAACTTTTATATTTAATCAATGTGTTGATCATGGTCAATTTCCAAATTTAATGAAACATAGTAAAATAATACCATTATTTAAATCAGGAGAAAAAAGTGACCCATCCAATTTCAGACCAATTTCAATTTTACCCACACTAAGTAAAATATTTGACAAAATTATATTCAATCAGCTGTTACTTCATTTCAAGTTCAACAACCTATTACATGTTAATCAGTATGGGTTCACTAGAGGTAAATCCACCACCGATGCGGGAGTGGCACTCATTAAACACATTTTTGACGCTTGGGAAAATAAGCAAGATGCCATAGGTATTTTTTGCGATTTATCGAAAGCATTCGATTGCGTTGATCATCAGACATTGTTGATGAAGTTGCGGCATTATGGAATCACTATCGACTCGCTGAATCCAATACAATCATATCTATCTAACAGAATTCAAAGAGTCAATATAAATGAGGTAGACTCAACAGGAGCTCCTCTAATAATGGGCGTCCCCCAAGGCTCGATATTAGGGCCTTTGCTTTTTCTAATTTATATTAATGACCTTCCATATTTCACAGAAAGCCTTTGCGAAACTGTTTTATTCGCTGATGACACTTCTCTAATATTCAAAGTTGATAGACATAAAAATATATTTGACGATGTGAGTAATTCGGTCTCGCTTATTTTACAATGGTTTACTGTTAATAATTTGTTATTAAATACCAAGAAAACGAAATGTGTTCAATTTACAATGCCTAATGTTCGAAACGTCATTCCCAATATTACCATTAATGGGGAACCTGTTGAAATTGTCAACTCGACAGTGTTTCTGGGAATAACACTTGATTCTAAATTGCAGTGGGGCCCTCATCTCACTGCTTTAACGAGTAGACTTAGTTCAGCTGCGTATGCAGTGAGAAAAATTAGAAATCTGACTGATGTGGAAACAGCTAGGTTAGTTTACTTCAGTTACTTCCACAGTATCATGTCATATGGGTTGCTTTTGTGGGGCTCGGCTTCTGACATCAACAATATATTTATACTGCAGAAGAGAGCTATCCGTGCTATTTATGGACTCAAAACTCGCGATTCTTTAAGGGAAGTATTTAAAGACATAAATATATTAACTGTACCATCACAATTTATTCTTGATTGTGTTATGTATGTTCGGAAAAATCTCGAACAGTTCTCAAAAAAGTCGGATTGTCATAGATTTAATACAAGAAATAGGCATAAGCTTGCAATCCCAAACATTAGACTTCAAAAGATTGGAAATTCTTTCATTGGATTAAGCATTAAATTATTTAATAAATTACCTCTAGATATTGTTAACTTACCCTTACATCAGTTTAAGTCTTATATTAAATCTAGTTTAACACTTAAGGACGCGCGCTTCAATTTGCAACACAAACAGTCGCTACCGGGTCTAGCGGACCCAGAAAATATTATGTGTTTATTCTAAAACTTCTTAATGAAAGTCGTTGATGTTTATAAATATCGTAAATAATGTCCAAAATAAAAACAAATCTTAAGTCAAATATTAATATTTATTGTTTTACTTAATCAAACAATCGGCACAAAAATAAAACGAATTTTGGCATAGTTTTATGACTAATGTTAAACCAATAGCTGTAAATTCTGTAAAGATATTTTTTTACAAAATATTTTTTACTTAAATATACTGCTATAATGTATGTACTAAAACAAAACGTAATTAATCGATCAATTTTCATAGGAACTCGCAAAATCAACTTTCAAAATTAACTTATATTTTTTGGTGTATAATAATTTTCCATCACAGTTCTGCATTTACCTTTATAAAATTAACATATAAAAATAAGCACAAAGTTGTTCCATATGTTCTCCATAAACTGGTGTATTACAATTTACACAGAAAACCTTGGTTTTCCTGTCTTTCTTCCAGTTACAGAGACCACAACGTACTTTTCGTGCACCCGTTGGCCCTTCCCGTGCGGTGGATGTTTCTGTTGGTTCTACTTCTAGTAATATGTGTTGGATACGGGTTTTGATATGCTGTGATAATATTCTCTAATTCGTGTAGTCTCTAATTCCGGTTGCTTGCCATTTTCTACGAAATTAGGTAACAAAAGTAATAAACAAACATAAATAACATGATGAAAAAAACACTTACGTATTTAGTCGCTACCGGGTCCAACGGACCCATACATACCTTTCAGGCCCGTAGCACTCGCATGCAGTGTGCCAACTGATATCCAAGGTGATGATCTATTACTTCATTCTGTCGTCGAAAGGTACTAAGAGCGGCATCTTCGCAAACCACGTATTTTTGAAGTATTTCAACAAAATACAAGGCACTGGGTCCATTGGACCCAGTAGCGCGTCCTTAAGTGTTAATGAAAAAAGGGTATTATAGAGTTGAAGACTACCTGAACGATGGAGGGCTGTAGCTACTAATGTGCTAGCTTTCTTGCCATTTCTTCTCACGCTTATATTATTTTATTTATGCAATGTGGACATGTAACTAATGTAGAATAGTATTGTTCCAAATTATTTTATTATTTATTAGACAAGTTTGTATGTTGAAGTAAAATGTTTTTCTGTTTGTTTATATGTATAAATTTTATAAAGAGTATGTACCTAGACTGGGTCATATAGTGTAGTTTTACTTTAAATTTTGTTATTCCATTTGATGGTTGGATGGCCTGGGTCCTAGTAGTCATGCTCACTATAATGTCTCTGGGTGGTGGCGCTATGTGGCGGGTCATTTCATTCCCTCTAAAATGGTTGAGTGAGATGATGGCTGACAAATACGTCATACTTGTGAACAGGTGCCGCCTTTGGGGACTGGTCGACTAGGACTTAATCTGTTCATGTTAAATATATTTTTAATTATATACTTGAAAGAGGTAACTGTATGACCTAGTACAAGTATGTTATCTTATTGTATGGACAAACTATTGTTATTATTTGGCGATTGAAAAGAGCTACTATCGAGTTTCTTGCCGCTTCTTCTCGGTAGATGACTGCTTTACGAAGTCGGTGGTCGAGTCATTCCTTTGTGCTAAAAATGTATGACGATTTATAAGTGCCTTGCAGAGGCCAACATGAATAAAGTATATTTTGAGTTTGAGTTTGAGTTGACGTGGTATCATTAATTTAAAATGTATGTTAATAACTCACCTGGAAGACTTCAGCAAGAGCCTTCGCCCCACCGTTCTCCAGTCTGTTTCGGCCCGCGATAAAGACTTTCAGGCTCCGTGTGCACGATTTCAGAGCCCTAGCGAGCTCCTGGACTCCGTAGTTGCCTAGAACAGTGTTGTTGAGACGGAGCTCCTGTGAAGTTCATTAACAATAATGTTGTATCTGTTTGTACATTGCTTAAAATTATTTGACATCGAGAATAAAATTCAGAATTAATTTCAGTTAACAGTATAGGAGTTAATATATAAAAATAAGTGGCATTTTTCGTTTAACTTTGTAACTCAGGAACGGGCTTATCCAAAACAATTATTCTAGGTGTGTTTGGACTATTTGTAGATGTATTTTTTTTGTATATTTTACTTTAAGCATTTTTAAATGCTAGGTATTATTATACCTTTTGACTATAATGTTAAAATTATAAACAAAGATAAATTCATCTGATCTCATGGCTCAGGCGGGAATCGAACCCAGCGCCTCTTGCAATCCGGCTAAGCTACCGAGACCGTTAGAAGACCTGACGAAAGCGCGGTAGTTAGCTTAGTGATCAGAGCGCTTGCCCGGATTGCAAGAGGCGCTGGGTTCGATTCCCGCATGAGCCATGAGATCAGATGATTTTTTCTTTGTTTATAATTTTAACATTACTATTTGTAGATGGTTTATTTAAAGTTTGCACAAAATCGGCTTAATTGTCCTTTATTTACCACATGTAGCGAAGCACATAATGGGCTGCTAGTATATAATTATTACAAACCTGTAACTGACTGCAGACTTCACTTTCCAGCAGCTTGGCCAGACCTTCCACATTAAAAAGCCCGAATGCATTATCACTCAAGTCCAGCACTTGCAGGCGAGCCCCGGCTGCTATCATACCATCTCTTAGGGCTTCCTGTGAACATGCAAATCATACTAATTGTTAAGGATAGGTAATAGTTATCACTAGGGAATGCAATCTCGATCTCGCGAGATCTCGAACCAATGATTATGGCGCGGGATCTCGATTTGTCAATCTCAAGTCGAAAAATTATAAATAATACCCTCCTCCTCCCAGGACCTCCAGCGCAGCCGCCGCATTAAAGCGCGACACACTAGCCACTGCACCACGGAGGCAGTTGTTATTAAAAATGTGGTTGTTGTTAAAAATTATATAGTGGATAGAAAATCGGATATTGTTGGAAAACAAAATAGTGTGATAATACGTCACTCACATAAAAACCTGAAATGGGAAGTTAAGTTGAACTCCAGCACGTATCCCTACTTATGTTAGAAATGCGATATTAACTCTGTCTGTCTGGTATGCTTTCCCGATTAAACCTCTCAAACAATTTTGTTGGAATTTGGTTTACAGGTATGGGCTGACTTAGGTGACAGGATACTTTGTTTTTAGGATTAGAAATGATGTAAACAACAAAACACAGGCAACAGACTTTTTGTTCAATTCTATACTGAAAGTATTGAAACAGGAATAAATGAAACATATCATATATGCCATATTTCTGAAAAAGTGCTTGTAATAAAATACCAAAATTTTGTTCTCTATAATACTAAAGAAAACTGACTATGATGTAAATTTTCGAAAGCGGTCAAGTGCGCAGGATATATTTGGGTGCACAAACGTACGCGCAAACGCAAGTGCACACTCTCGTCCGCACCCTCCTGGACCCAGTGGAACGGAAACCGATACGACCGGAGAAGAGTTCGGATGATTCCACTAATTTGGATGTTGTGGATAAAGTGAGCAGGGCACAAGAAAATTGGTACAGTGTAAATATATCTATACTATACATATATATATATATATATATATATATATATATATATATATATATATATATACTATATACTATAAAGAATTTTCTCAATGTGCTAAATTAATATTAGCTTATTTTGTAACTAGGCATACCATAGGTTCATCACAGTAGATAAGAATCATCTATTCATTACATTATTGACATACAAAACAAATTCCAAATACGTACCAATGTAGGCTGTATCTCCCAAAATAACATATCGGACAATTTACATATCTTCAGCTCGGGATGGTGCTCTAGGGCTTCGCCGATGGCCTCGGCCGCCGCCGGAACGCGGAGAGTGTCTCCGGTAAGAGTCAGGTACTGGAGGTCAGGACATTTGTTGATTGCGTCCACAATAGGTTGAGCTGAAAGTTAAAGTTCACTTTATACATACCATACACTACATTTACACTCATTTGAGTTATAAACTCACAAAATGCACTAATGTTGGCAAGATTCTAATAGGAGGCTCTTAAGTATGGGGGAAAGTCAAAGACCGAAGAGATAAGTCTAAGTTATATTGCAATTTGATTAACAGCTAAATAATTTAGCATGTTATGAATGAGGGCTAAAGACATTGACAGATAAGAGTGATTGTGTAAATCTTTACAACGGCGTGTATTAAAAAATCAAAGGCATTACGAGTATAAACAAAAATATTTAAGGTTATGTTTACTGAAATATTAAAATTTGTGTTTAAACTTGTTCTTCATGGTTGATTGAAATTTTAAAGTAAGGTGTATGTGTCAGAAATCCATTCTTTTGTAATAAATAAGAGAACATTTAAGAAAACTTACCATCTTTTTTGGTATCCAATTTTAGCGATTTGCCAGAAAAATCTACGCCGCTTGTCGTCCTCTTTGGATCAATCAGAGATTTGTTTATAGAATTAAGATCAAAAGCCATTTTCTAAATATCACCAATAAAATAAATTAAATAAATTAAAGGACATGAAAACCATCGCGGCCACAGATGAGATTAATACAAACTAAACAGAGATAGCGATGGGCGATAATCCTACTACTATTATAAAGGCGCAAGTTTGTATGTATGGATGTATGGATGTTTGTTACTCTTTCACGTAAAAACTACTGAATGGATTTGAATGAAACTATACCACAATATAGCTTATACAGCAGAATAACACATAGGATATTGGAAATCGAAATCCACGCGGACGGAGTCGCGGGCGGCCGCTAGTTAATTTATAAAACTTAAGAAACACGAGAAGAGACTGCAAGTAAGTGAGTCCATGTCCTGCTCAGAGGACCAAAAATTCTACAGTTGAAATAAGGCATGCTTGCCTCCATGCTTTAAAACATATAGCTGCTCATATATGTACTTTGATGAATTGCTTTGAGCGTATTATAGTACATTACAGTAAAAACAAACATATTAAGTAATTCATAATTATGTAATAAAATATAAAAACTTTACCTTCCAATAAAATTTGTATCATGTTTCCTCAGACGTCCGAAGTCCATTATGAGAGAGTACGTCCGTTTCTTCCCGTGGATGTCGCTAGTGTCGCCACTTCCCGTACATAAACAGCTCTGGAGCGCCCCCTAGCGTGGACTTTAAAAATCATTTTGACAAGTTTACTTGCCGCCATTTCTGGTTCATTGTTCGGTTCATAATGGTATTTAATTAAGCCAGGTAGACATTACCTGAGGTGGAATTCACTAAGCGCAAATGTCATAATCTCACGGTTGTATCAACGGCGACAGTACAAAATTAGTACTAAATTCCTACTGTCGCCGATGACACAACCGTGAGATTATGACATTTGCGCTTAGTGAATCGCCCCCCTGGACTTCGGACGTCTGAGGAAACACAATACAAATTTTATTGGAAGGTAAAATTTTATATTATGAGTTCCGTACGACGTCCGAAGTCCATTATGAGAGACGTGTTTGTTATCTCCTGGCGGCTTGTGCAAAATGAATGTAAACGCAACAATGTGAATGATACAATATGTATGTTTGATTTGATTCGTAAGAACCAGAATAACTTTTCCTTGAAGGATGTTTTTACCAAAATTGAAAACAATCGACAATTTATTTAAGTATTGAAAATATTTTGACAGAGACTTTTCTGTATGATTTTCATTTGATACTATAATGGTTTTTGATTAGACTTTCTAAATATGCTTTTATGTTGCCAAGTTGCTTTGGCAAGTTTGTATGTGTGGATGTATGGATGTATGGATGTTTGTTACTCTTTCACGTAAAAACTACTGAATGGATTTGAATGAAACTTTACCACAATATAGCTTATACATCAGAATAACACATAGGATATTGGAAATCGAAATCCACGCGGACGGAGTCGCGGGCGGCCGCTAGTATCGTATAAGTATAGGATAACAGTTTTCTATAAAGTTTAAATACGAAACGGCTGACCTTCAGCTTCTAGGGGACGCATGTATACCAGCTTCTTTTAACTCACTTTGGACTCATAAACCCTATTGGGAGTAGCGGGCTTAAACGGAGATTTAGTTGTGATGAATAAATTAGTTATGGGACCTCTGATGTCCTTTGACCATTTACAAGAGCTCTCTCTAAGCCAATATTATGTAGAATTAACGTTTATGTCTGGAGAATCCAGTAAAGTCCAACTGGACTGTTAGATATCTAAAAGAATCTGTTTACGAGCCCAACATAGGATGAAGTGTAATAGAATTATCCACAAAAACCTCGGGATAGCTATGTAAAGTGACAAATCATGAACTCGACGGCTAGAAGCTAGCAATAAAATAGCCGTACTTCTCCACATATCAATCTATGAAGTTTTTGGGTAACTATTATTAAAATGTTGAATCAAGACTCTCGCATCCCATAACGGAACTTTATGAGACACTGGTTTTGCTAATTCGATTGCTTGGAGAATACGCGTTACTACTATGCGACTGTTGGAGATTTGAGCAATAGAAATAGCTTCCCAAACAAGTGCTAAAGATAAAGATAAAGATAAAGATATTTATTTACAGAACATGTGTTATCATACAAGTTTGTCAGGTTTTTACATAGGTCCAACATGCTTACCGATATCTCAGTGTGTAAATTTATTTAATTAAACATTTTTTAACATAAATAGAATTTATATAATAAAATTAAAAAATTAGGTATAAAGTCAAATAAAATTTAAATATTAAAATTAAAAATTAGGTATACAGTCAACATTATTATTATAGTTTGTCACTTAAAAAGTCATTAACATTATAATAGCACTTATTAATTAAAAATGATTTGAGATTGAGATTAAAAAATTTGTCATTCAGTTCTTTAAATTTATTTGGAATCTTATTATAAATTATTGGAGCCATGCATACTAAACTATTCCTTAGCAATGTAGTCTTAGCAGGATGTAAGCAAAGCCTATTACCATCGCGACGATTGCGTGGAACTATGTCACATAATCGCGGAGAGAGTTGAGGGTTGCTTCTAACAAATAAAGCTACCTCCAAGATGTAAAGTGACGGAAGTGTTAGAATTTTATGCCGAATAAATAGTGGCTTGCAACTGTCAATAGATCGAAGCCCAAACATGGCCCGTATACAACGTTTTTGTGTTTTGAAAGCTACGTCTTTGTTCGTTGAATAGCCCCAGAAAATTATGCCGTATCTTAGAACAGACTCAACCAAGCCGTAATATGCAGTTATAAGCGTGTCGGTGCTGACTGTTGTCGACAGCCTCAGTAGAGCAAAAGCTGAACTTCAAATTCGTTTACACATTGCATCTATATGACACTTCCAATTTAGTTTCTTGTCGATTTGTAGTCCAAGAAATCTAGCAGTATCGACTTGTTCAATGTGATCGCTTTTATAGGAAATGTCCAGATCAGAGGGGCTTTGAGATCTCTGGCTAAAATGCATTAAATGTGTTTTTTTCAAATTTATCTTTAAGTTATTATTATTTAGATATGAAATTATGGATGTCAAGGATTCTTTTATGTCATTTTTATAATTATTAATGTCATTACAATTAATTGTTATAGTGCATTATCATCGATTTATGCACTTAAATGCACACGATACGTATAAACATAAATGTGCTAAATATTTTGCAACATGACATGGTTTAGTTAGGCTAATGGGATATAACATGACGAGACCAGATCTCGGTCCACGTCTCCCACCTAACGTGAGCCAAGCTTCCGGTTGTAAGTGGTTGACTTTCGCTGGAAGTCTGTTGGTCACTGTATCCACTAACCTGGTCTGAAGGTGTCGGATTATCCTTGGGCCTGTTGACCAGCGTAATTTCAGGTCCGGGTGCCAAAAATATGAAGCGACCCACTGCTGAAATGTTCTTTACTCATAGGATGAGTCCCGTTGGAGGACACGTTCCAGCTACTTCATAACGCTAACACCTGCTGAAAGAGTCGTGATAACAAGCGTTCGAGCCCGACAAGTCTAGCGTACCTTAGTTAGTTAGGAAGTTCGCTGTCTTCAATACCAATAGATTGACCTCCGAAATTCCCCATTTTCTTGAAAATGTCTCGAATTGCCTATTTGAGTAGATGTCATTCGGAGCCAGCGCGTTTGCGCGAGAGGTGATCGGTCTCCGCTTTGTATATTCCGGGAAGGTGGCGAGGAATGATGCGATGCAACCTGTTGTCAAAGTTATATAATTCCTCGGTCAAACTCAACAGTAGAGGTGAATTCGATCCGCTCTCTCGTTTCTGATATAAGGCACACTGTCTTGTTGACGTTCTGTACAATCATTGAGGAGTTCTTCAGAACGTCTCTTTCTTTTGTTATGGTGGCTATTACTGCATTTTTTTTTTTTGGAGTGCCAGTTTCTCTGAGACATGCTCCAAGCTCCTTGGATCTTCTTGTTGTTTACTAAAGCCCCCCCATTGTACATCGGAAGAGTATAGGATAATACAAATCAGGGTACAAGTTTTCCCGCCACCAGTTGAGTTCTGTTCACACTTCGATTGTAATAACAGGTTTCCGACGACTCGACGAAACTTGACGTTGCAGATGCCGATGCCATACGATGCAACCTTCCCCGGAGGGTGATGAAGGTCGCAAAGTTAGTTAACCCCAGAGGCGTTGAGTCTGCTTGGGGTTCAACAAGTTGACGTCGCGTTGCAGATGTCGGCAATGCAACCTTCCCCGAAGGGTGATGAAGGTCGCAATGTTAGAAAACGGAAGAGGCCTTGGGCCTACTTCAGGTTCAAAAAGATGACGTGGCGTTGCAATTACCGGCGACACCTTCCCCGCAGGTTGATGAAGGTCGCAAAAGTTAGATAACCTAAGAGGCGTTGAGCTTGCTTGAGGTTCAACAAGTTGAAGTGGCGTTGCGGATGCTGGCAATGCAACCTTCCCCGGAGGGTGATGAAGGTCGCAAAGTTAGTTAACCCCAGAGGCGTTGAGTCCGCTTGGGGTTCAACAAGTTGACGTCGCGTTGCGGATGCTGGCAATGCAACCTTCCCCGGAGGGTGATGAAGGTCGCAAAAGTTAGAAAACCTAAGAGACGCTGAGCCTGCTTGAGGTTCCAACTGCCAGTGGCGCGGCAAGCCAACATACGTAGGCAAATCTTGGCTATTTTATCCCTGGGAAGAGGCTTCGTATAGAAGTATTCCAGTGGATGCCTAGATATTCGATCGAGTTAGTTGTGTTGATGATCGATATTTGAATGTTTACATACTAACCTCGTGTAGATGGAAAGGTCAAGGCAGCCTTCACTTGTGCTCCGAGTATGTCCTAGTTGATGTATACAATGCAATAAATTTTCAAGCCGTGCCTCGGAAAGCACGTTAAGCCGTTGGTCCTGCGCCTGATCTCTCTACGGTCGTGTCAGACTGCTGTCCCACCGAATTATGAGAGTGAGGAAATAGGGAGTGCACCCGTGCTTGCGCACGCGCCTATGCACTATAATATATCCTGCGTACTTGGCTAATCGTAAGATTGGCCGCCGTGGCCGAATTCGGCTAGGAGGGTATTATTATTATTATTATTAATTTTTCAAGTTAACGACTGCTTGACTTCCTTTGGAGCAAAGAATCTCGGCCGTCTAATTTGCTATTGAGGCAAACATTCACGGAGCTGAGGCCAGACCATTGCGAGACAACTCCTTTTAAAAGTCAGCCGTTGGATGGAACTGATACGCAAGAAGCAACGATGCCGACTTATGGAAATATGGTAGCATGATTGACTGATATCCAGCTTAGTTAACTAATCATTCCTCTGAAGGAATTTAGGCATATGATGGTGAAGGAACAAGTTAAAAGGTTTCGGCGCTAAATATTGATTCAAAGCTTTTTAATTGAAATTACCTGATAATTTCCGTTATTCCTTGTTATTAAGAACATGGTGAAAATAAAAGCTGGAGTCATCGGCGCTGGTTCCAAAAACACCGCTGGAAACTTATGTAAAACCTTTAGGTCGGTTAAACTAAGGGCGGAGGTTGAGTAAATGGTATAAGGGCGCCTTGTATTATTTTCAGGATAGCCTTGGGCAGATTAAAAAAAAAAACTTATAATACTAACCACCGCTCGAAAATGTACTCGAGTCATTTATGTTTCTTGTGGGAACGGGTACCTCTAGTATTTCGCTCCCCACCCCCCCCCCTTTTCTTTCGTTAAATGAGTAATTTTCTTTTCGAAAAGGGGAGAGATATTTTTGTTACTTTTCTTAAGCTGTGCTGGTGCGCTTTGAAATGACCTCTCCTGGAAAAATGTTGTACGCTCGAGAGATTTCGGCCTTGTAGGGGGAGCAGGCTTACTTGCTTTATTAGTTTAACCTGCCTATCTAAATAGGCTGATTTTCTCCGCGCAGGTATTTTACATAAAGATAATTTTGATCGAAACGCACCTACGCGCTAGCGGACCAATGGGTAAGAAGTAGTAGAACACAGCAGTAACATTAAACATCGATACGTTAAGATTTGCGATATCCTCACAACAGATTATTTTCTCCCCCAGCAGTATGTACATTAGGAGCGGAGATAGGTACAGTCGTTTTCTGCAAGCCACGCGACACACCCGATCCGAACACCAACGAGCCCGCAGTCACTGGTATAAATTTGTAAAAATTACTCACCAGTTGCTGGATCAATAAGCCAAACCTCCATTCCAAATCCGCCTCCCGCACGTAGCCCTGCCGACGTCCCGATGGCGCAGGCGAGGACTCGCGCGGCGGCGCAGGAGCAGCACGATGCCGACGCGGCGATGCCCCGGCTTGCAGCGATGCCCCGGCTTGCGGCGATGCCCCGGCTTGCGACGATCCCCCGGCTTGCGACGATCCCCCGGCTTGCGGCGATGCCCCGGCTTGCGACGATCCCCCGGCTTGCGACGACTCCGCAGACGAATCACGATCACCAACACTGCTTCCACTATCCGATGAACTCGTCTACGAACGCGGCCTTTTACGGGAAATTCTCGATGACGCGGGTAGATTACTCATCTCGCTGATAACGATGTATGTAACGGGAAATCCAGAAATATCGGAAAATAATACTAAAAAAACAATCGGTTCAGAAACGGCGGAGAACGAACCAGGACAGACAGACAGACAGACAGACAGACAGACAGACATGACGAAACTATAAGGGTTCCGTTTTTGCCATTTGGCTACGGAACCCTAATATTCATTAGCGACTAAATTTTCTACTTTAATCTCGAAAATTTAAAACGATCACGAAAATAAATTCGGATTTATTTCTTGCGACGTGTGCACGGTTCGAAAAACGACGCAACAATGAACCAGAAATGGCGGCAAGTAAACTTGTCAAAATGATTTTTAAAGTCCACGCTAGGAGGCGCTCCAGAGCTGTTTATGTACGGGAAGTGGCGACACTAGCGACATCCACGGGAAGAAACGGACGTACTCTCTCATAATGGACTTCGGACGTCGTACGGAACACATAATAACATTTTCAGATAACTTATAAATATTTAAATCTTAAACATACTTCTAGATGTTTTTCTATTAAGTCAGCCGCATTCGGTCCTAATTTGTCGAAATTCTCAATAGTTGGCTCTCGTAGGAATCTCCCAACAATAGTTTCTCCTTCTACAACTGCAACGATAAAATATCATTGTAATAAATAAAATAAATAATAAATATTTCACAACATCACATACACTGATCTGACTCCGTGTTAAGTAATCAACAATGGTATTACAAATCTTCTTATATAGATACATATAACACCCAGACCAGGACAAACAGACACGTTCATGCACACAAATGTTTGTCCCGTGCGGGGATCGAACCCGCGACCTCTTGCGTAATAGGCAACATCTTGACCATTACACCAAGCGGGTCGTCAAACTGTTTCATTATCTGACTGTTGTCGTCCAATGCCGGACTATACATATGTTTTCTTGGATTGCCGCGAATAATCAGTATCCTTTATTCATCTATATCTATACTAATATATAAAGCTGAAGAGTTTGTTTATATGTTTGTTTGTTTGATTGTTTGAACGCGCTAATCTCAGGATCTACTGGACCGATTTGAAAAATTATTTTTGTGTTGGATTGGTCCATTTGACGAGGAAGGCTTTAGACTATTGGAAATCGAAATTCACGCGGACGGAGTCGCGGGCGGCCACTAGTAACTCATAATAGACTGTATGACTCAGTGACAGCTATTTGATGCATTATTGTAGACGCATTATTGTAAAAATTATGGCGTTTAAAAAGAGCAACTGTCGAGTTTCTTGCCGATTCTTCTCGGCAGAATACTGCCTTCCGAATCGGTGGTCGAGTCATTGCTACTGTAATTTTTTATGACGATTCATAAGTGCTTATATTAAGCCCAATTGAATAAAGAATATTTTTATCTTTATCTTTATCTTTAATATTTTCTTGGCAAACTACATTTTGTTGTCATTAAACTGTCGATTATATGGAATGAGACAGAGTATATTGCAATTATTTGAACAGATTTAATAATAAGTTAATGAAACTAAGTTTAATCACAGATTAATTAAAAGGATATGATAGCACAATGCATGGGAGATATAACGCTCATCCAACGGCTGGACGAGTGGAGACTGAACTGATGCGAGCAAATCTTGTTGTTGAGCTCGACCGGGTGTTGGACCTCATTTCTAGATGGGGTTCCGATAATCTGGTGGAGTTCAATGCTAAGAAGACACAGGTGTGTGCGTTCACAGCCAAAAAGTCGCCATTCCTTCCCCTTCCCTCTCTTCAGGGCACATCTCTAGGCCTAAAGAGCAGTATTAGCATGCTCGGTATGGATATTCGCTGCGATCTGAACCAAAAGGACTACATCGAAAATGTGATTAAAAATGCCTCACTTAAACTCGGTGTCCTGAACAGGGTGCGGCGATTCTTCACGCCTGACCAATTGTGTCTATTGTATAAGACACAGGTGCGGTCATGCGTGGAGTATTGCTCTCACCTCTGGGACGGCTCCGCAAAGTACCTTCTCGATGCCTTGGACAGATTGCAGCGCCGCGCTGTGCGTATTATCGGCAATACAGAGGCCACTAACAATCTCGAGCCTTTGCAATTGCGTAGAGATATTGCGTCACTAAGCGTCTTTTATCGGCTATATCATGGCGAATGCTCTGAAGAGCTCTTTGACCTCATCCCTCCTTCTCCCTTCCTCCACAGGAGTACGCGCGCTGCTGTCCGGAGTCACCAATTTCGAGTCTCCGATATTCCATCGCGCACAAAGAAATTCGGTGACTCGTTTCTTTGTCGCACCTCCAAAAAATGGAATAATCTCCCTGCGTACGTGTTCCCTCCTTCCTATGACATAGGGTCCTTCAAACGAGGCGTGAAGAGGCACTTTGTGGGCCGGCAGAGTGGGGGTGACTGATGCTGTTGCACCAGTTGCCCTCGCGTCTGGACTTCTCGCCACTTAACATCAGGTGGAGAGGGGTCATTTGTCGGGCTAAATATAAAAAAAAGGAAAGTAAAGTATCAGCCCATTGATGTCCCACTGCAGGGCAAAGGCCTCCATCATTTGAAACCATTGTTTTCGTTACAAAGATGGTTTTGGACAAACCCCACGCTTGCCAAATGCGGGTCGGTGATCACAAGCCCGGGTGTTCAGAAAAATCGACACAAACTTTACCCGACCCAGGAATCGACCCAGGAAATCGAGTCCATTGAGGCGAGGAGCTAATTTAATTAACTGTAATACAAATGTGATGCTGTCTATTTAAAAAGTAATACTATCAGTATATCTCGGTTAAATTAAATGTAAGTATATCACCTTACAGTCACACAATCTGTCAACTTGTTTGCCAGCTATATTTATTAAAAAAAATATTCTTCTTCTTCCTAGCGTTTATCCCGTTTCTATGCGAGGCCGCTTTGACCATGATCCAGGATTGGGCAAGTCTGGTTATTACAGCGAAGCGACTGCCATCAGACCCTCGTAACCCATAGAGGGGAACCAGACAGATTGGATCATGGTTACACAATGAGATCTATCTGATCTAAAGTCAGAAATCATTGAATGTGCAGGTTTCCTCACGGTGTTTTCCCTCACCGCCGAGCTAGTGGCACAAATCCACACTTAGACTTTGAAAAATCCAGATTTGTGGGCCTAGATTCAAACCTCTGCCTGGTCCATAACACTGGGCCACCATCTCTCCGATCTATCTAAATTATTTAACTTCCTAAAACTATTTTAGATCATGCATGTGTACCAATCCCTCACCGGAAGAGTCCAGAGTGATATCCTTCACAATATCAGCAGTCTCGTTGATCTCTCTCTCTCTCTCTCTCTCTCTCTCTCTCTCTCTCGATCTCGATCGCTCTAGGTCTTGCTCTGTGACTGTGTGTCTGTGCTGAGTGTCTGACTTGTGAGTCTGTATGCGGGTGTGCGTGCGTGAGTGTGTGTGTGTTGTGTGCGCGTGCGTGCTTACCTGTATGTGTATGTTTGTGTGTGTGTGTGTGTGTGTGTGTGTGTGTGTGTGTGTGTGTGTGTGTGTGTGTGCGCGCGCGCGTATGTGTGCGTGTGCATAAATAATAAATAAATAAATAAATGCCTTGGACTGACACACCTATTGCCTAGCCCCAAACTAAGCTCGAAGCTTGTACTATGGATGCTAGGGAACGGATAGAAATACTTAAATACTTTTTATAAACATCCATGACTCGAGTACAAAATGCCGATGTTCATCACACAAACATTTGCCCCTAGCGGGATTCGAACCCGCGACCCTTGGTTTCGTAGCCAGGGTCTCTGACCACTCGACCAACGGGCCTGTCAAAACGGGCCTGTGTGTGTCTGTGCGTGCATGTGTGCGTGTACTCACACTCGTCGTCGTCGCTGCCCTCGCCGTCGCTCAGCTCCGCGCAGGCGCCGAGTTTCTCTCGTATCGTCTTCTTGTTGGATGCACTGCCTAGGCTGTTACCTGTCAACATAATCATTATTGTCATTATCATAACATTACCATCACAAGAAATGAACATAAGCTTGCCTTTCCAAATCACAGGCTTCATAAGAATGGAAAGTCCTTTCTTGGACTTAGCATTCAAATATTTAATAAATTGCCTGAAAGTGTTATGGAACTTGCTAAAGAAAAATTTAAGTTGTATATTAAATCAAGCTTGATGAAGAAAGGTCATTAAAAGATAGATGATTATTTAACTGATAAAAATGTATGGAAATGTTAATTTTGCTCAACAGCACAGAATTTGTAATTTAAAATGACATCATTGTAATATTGACATGTATATTTTAAAAAAGGCATAACTGCTGAGTTTCTTCCGGCGTCTCTTCTCAGCAGGCCATTCATGTCGAGGCGCTGGTAGGGCGAAAAAAGTATTGACGTGCAAAAAAATTTACTACGAAGATCAAATTGCTGAATAAACATTTCATTTTCATTTCATTTCATTAGGGGTCATCCATTAATAAATAAAATAATAAAATAATTGATGTTTTTTTGTCATTTTTAAGCATACCATCGCCCTTTGTTATACTTGAAGAGATTTAAATCTATCCCCCATTACCTAATTAAAGTTTTGTTTCATGAAAGTGGCAAATGAGATATTATGTGAAAAGATTATATGTTAAGAAACACATTTGGTTAGTTCACGGTCAAATTTAATTTAATAAATAATTAATTTTATATCACACATTGTCTTTATTTATTGACATAATACATCGATAAATAATTCCAGCCTTGACGCGGTGGGGGGACGGGCGCCGATAAAAAAAATCGTGTAACCCCTCCACCTACCAGTGAGTGAATTCAGTGGGTGAGCGGGGCATCGCCCTATTTTTGTCATCAATATCAATCACTAATCACCCCCTGATAGTTATTTTGAAAGTATATTTCATGTACAGAATTGACCTCCCTACAGATTTATTATAAGTTTATAAAAAAAATTGGCCAAGTGCGAGTCGGACTCACGCACTGAGGGTTCCGTACAAATTTTATTTTTGACGTATTAAAAAAAACTACTGACTGGATTTCGTTCAAACCAATTTTCGTTAGTAGTTTTTATAGTAATGTACATTATATATTTATTTCAGTTTTATCATCCTCTTATTTTAGAAGTTAGAGGGGGGGGACACACATTTTTCCACTTTGGAAGGGTCTGTCACGCAAAGTATTCACTTTAGAAAAAAATGATTTTAGAAACTTCAATATCATTTTTAAAGACCTATCCAAAGATATCCCACACGTATATGTTCAATGAAAAAAAATCTTTTCAGTTTCAGTTCGAACTATGGGGACCCCCCATTTTTTCTATTTTTTTTCTATTTTCGTGTGAAAACCTTGTTGCGGTTTACAGAATACATCTACTCACCAAGTTTTAATAATATAGTACTTATAGTTTCGGAAAAAAGTGGCTGTGACAGACTGGCGGACAGACAGACAGACAGACAGACAGACATGACGAATCTATAAGGGTTCCGTTTTTTTGCCATTTGGCTACGGAACCCTAAAAAAAGTAAAGTATCAGCCTATTAATGTCCCACTGCAGGGCAAAGGCCTCCATCATTTGAAATCATGTTTTCTTTATTGGATGGATTGGGATTGGTGATCACAAACCCGGGCTGTGTTCAGAAAAATCAACACAAATTTTGCCCGACCCAGGAATCGAACCCAGGACCTCAAGACCAAGGCCCGGTACTTAAACCACTAGACCATCGAGGCGTTATTATAAGTATAGATGAATTGTTCTTCTCACCAGCTAGTACGACCCTGGTGAGTCTGTCAGCACTGCCCGGAGCGCTAGTTATGGAGTCCACGACGTCCATGCAGGCTTCGCGACCGATCTTATTGTGACTCAGGTCCAGGAACTGAGGAGAGTAGAATAACAAAATATTTTAAAATTACAAACAAAGAAAAATTCATCAGATCTCGTGGCTCAGGCGGGAATCGAACCCAGCGCCTCTTGCAATCCGGGCAAGCGCTCTGACCACTAAGCTACCGAGACCGTTAGTTACTAACCATTACTATAAAATATGTGTTGTCCCTAAACCTAAACCTAGCGGCTGCCCGCGACTTCGTCCTTGCGGATTTCATGGAGTTTGTTTGTCTGGACGCGCTCATCTTAGGAACTATTGGTTCGAATTGTTTTGGAAAGTCATTTATGGGCTTTAAACTATTGCATAACACTTTGGAAACAGACATTCACGCGGACGGAGTCGCGGGCGGCCACTTGTCACGAGATAAGAGTACTTGACAGGCCCGTTGGTGGAGTGGTCAGAGACCATGGATACAAAACCAAGGGTTGCGGGTTCGAATCCCGCTTGGGGCAAATGTTTGTGTGATGAACATCGGCATTTGTACTCGAGTCATGGATGTTTATAAATGTATTTTAGTATGTCTATCCGTTCCCTAGCATCCATTGTACAATCATTAAGGTTAGTTTGGGGCTAACCTATTTGTGTGTTAGTCCAAGGCACTTATTTATTATTTATTTATTTATTTACGAGTCTCACCTCTAATTTCTGTGAGTGTTCTTTGAAAGCTTTAGCAAGTGCCTGCGCTCCCTTGCTTTTGAGCAGGCAGTCTCCGAGGTTGATCGCTTTCAGATTCTTTAGGCTGTAACGAAAGTAACAAAAAAATAAAAATAAAAGAAAAGTTTATACAGGATTAGCTTAATAACTATTGTTAACTTAAAGGAAAATTAATATAAAGACAGAAATAGAGGCATTATTAAGATAAGAGTGAACACCACGAGAAAGGATAAAAAAAACCGGCCAAGAGCGTGTCGGACACGCCCGTGAAAGGGTTCCGTAGCCATAAGATGGGCCAACCGCTTGACACACCATTTACTAAGGGCAACTGCACGTCATTACTTGGTCGAGCTGTATAAAAATAACTATGTATGATACAGAGTTTGCTATAGTTTTCGTTGAAAGTACTTACTTGGAGGTATACAGCACATTTTATTCAGAATTTTTGTAAATGTATTTCAAAAGTTAAGGGGGGGGGGACGCTCTAATTTTAACTTTGTATTAATATATCTCGACACTGCGGGGTTTGATCATCATGGTCTCTAGGCAATTTTTGTTGTATTTAGAAATACCTTTTTAACGATACCCCACACGATGCGGTAAGGTGAAGTTTTTTTCTCGAATTTACTTTTCGTTGTATGGGACCCCTCCCACGGGTAAAAAATAATTATTTTTCGATGATTTTAAAAACCAATTCTTGAATTATCAGTATGCGTCTCTCCACCAATTTTGGCGGAGAACGAGCCAGGACAGACAGACAGACAGACATGACGAAACTATAAGGGTTCCGTTTTTTGCCATTTGGCTACGGAACCCTAAAAAGGGTTAAGTTCCCTTGGTCGTCATGCTATGCACAAAACAGGATGCTATTGGGACTGTTTCTCACTCTGTGGAGAAGAGAACTGGTTTTCTTCCGAATGACAGCTTCGAAAATTAAATAAAAGGACGGAACGTACCTAATATGTGACTGATCAAAAATTTGGTTACAACTGGAAGTGTGGATGTTGTGTAAGTCTGTTTAACCAGAGCTGTCTTTGACCTATTAGAGCAACTAGGCACATGGGACTCGACTATCGGACTGTGGAATACCTACAAATACCCTGCAAAGCATGGAGAACGTGCCTGAAATTTTTCGGTCACCCATCCGATGACTGGCCTCTGCGAAAGTTGCTTGACTTAGCAATCGCAGGCGCTTATCACTGCGCCATCGAGCTCTTCAACTATACACTACAACGGAACGCTGCTGCCCACCCCCCTTACTTATTAAATAAATAAATAAATATCTCTGGACATTATTCACAGCGCCATCTAGCCCAAAACTAAGCATTAGCTTGTGCTATGGGTGCCAGACAAAGGCTAAACATTACTTATATACTTTTTTTTTGTAAATACATACATATTATACATAGAAACACCCAGACCGATATAAACAGACATGTTCATGCACACAAATCTTTGTACCGGGCGAGGATCGAACCCGCGACCTATGGTGTAACAGCCAACTTCTCGACCATTACACCAAACTGCTCGTCGGAAATCCGTTCTATAGTATTTTGTGATGATCTTTTATTTCTGGTTAAATGGAACCTTTTAGAATCAGTGTTGAAAATAATTGTTCGACGGTTTTGTCATAATTGTTCGACGGTTTTGTGAGAGGAAGGACGCATTGCTTGGCGCTCCTTCATTTAAATTGAATAGTGGTGGAAAAGTTGAAAGTTTTAGACAGAAAGTTCTACGAAAACATTCCTCTTAGTGTGTACTCTTGAGTGGTGCTGTGCAAATTACAGATAAACAATTTTATCAGTGCGAAAACTATCAGATCAGTGTAAAAGCAGAGGGTATACTCATAATAAAATTATAAATTGTGAACAAAGTAACCTCTCTGTTTTCGACACAAAAGACTTTGTCCTTGACTTCGGTGTTGTGATTTTCGCACGTACAAACTCTGCCCCCAACAGGTGCCTTATTTCATCGAAAACTTACGTGCGCGGCTGGTACAGTGGCGCGCAGCGCGAGTGAGCGTACACAGAACTCTTAAAGTACCGCTGGTTCAAGTCCGCTGAGGAACATTTTGATATTTTTTTTTTTTTTTATATATTTTTTTTGTTTTTTTCTTTTTCTTTCTCTTTTTAATTAACGTTAATTATTATCATGTCAGCAAGCAAAAAGGCAAACCTCATATGGGGATGTTGTTCCATTGGACTACAGGATGGAAACTTCGTTCAGTGTTCACACTGTTCAAAGGCTTTTCACCTTGAATGCCTGTCATTACCAAATGATGGAGATGGTTTCAATGCTACTCCATGGCTTTGCCCTCTCTGCCATGACGAAGGAAAAAAGCTAGGAAATAACGATAACACTCCGGTTCGTTATAATCCTAATATAACAACGCGGCCATACAAAAGGCAGGCTTTCAACTCACCACCAAATGTTCCGGATGACAAGCCAATTACAATGAATGAGATGCAGGATATTATTAAGGGAGTAATGTTAGAATTTCAGAAGACAATGAGGAGTACTTTATCTGATTTAATAAGTGCGGAGTTGAAAACGCTTAAGGAAGAAGTTAGAGATGTTAAAGAAGCAATGAATTTTATGAATCATAATTACGAGATTATCACAAAAGAGCATGAAGAATCTAATGAGAAAATGCGGCAGCTTGTGAATGAAAACAATTCACTGCGCTCCAAAGTAAACAACTTATCTGATAGAATCGATGTTATGGAACAGACTGCGCGAATGAACAATATCGAGATTCAATGTGTGCCAGAGAGTAAAGAGGAGAACCTTCTTTCTATCATAACCGATTTAGGAAAAACAGTTAATTGCCCGATTTCTCAAGAAAATTTGATCCACTACACCCGTGTTGCTAAATTGAAAAAGGATTCAAGTCGTCCCAGGTCAATAATCGTCCAATTTAATTCTACAAACACGAGAGACCGATTACTCGCTGCTGCTATAAAATATAATAAATCCAATCCGAATGATAAATTAAACAGCTCCCATGTGGGCCTGCCTGGGAACAAAACACCAATTTTCGTATGTGAGCATTTATCCAGTACCAACAAAGCACTACATGCGGCTGCAAGAAAAGCTGCTTTAGTTAAAGATTACAAATATGTCTGGATACGGGGCGGCCGCATATATATGAGGAAGACCGATGACTCGGAATTCAAGATTATAAGGAACATGGACACCTTAAATAATTTACTTTAGTTATAAGGCTACCTATATTTTATTTTATTTTTAGTTTGTATCTCGGAAGTTATTTATTTTAAGGAGCTAAAATTATACTACCAAAACGTTCGTGGGTTACGTTCAAAAACCCACAACTTTTTAAAGCAGGTTTTAAGTAATAATTACGATGTCATCGTTCTAACTGAAACTTGGCTGAATAGTTCTATATATGATGGAGAGTTATTCGATAATAGATACCTAGTATATAGAAGGGACCGAGAAAGCTCTGGCTTTCATTCAAATAAAGATGGAGGTGGTGTGTTAATAGCTATACTAAAGTCTTTTAAGTCGGTTCGAAAGGTTGAATGGGAATGCCAATGTGAAGACATTTGGGTTGTCATGCAATTTAAAAGTGGTTGCACTACTCAACAAATAGCAATTTGTGCAGTTTACTTACCGCCCCCAGTGAATAGATCGATTTTAGAACACTTTACCGAGAATTGCAACAATGTATTTTCTGGAAACTCTAATTCAATCCTTATTTTAGGTGATTTTAACATGAATAAAATACAATGGAGTCTGGTGAATGATCTGTCGAGCAATTATATTGCTCCGAGTCCGAGTCAAGCTTTAGTGGACCTAGTGCATCTTAACAAACTAAACCAAATAAATACGATATGTAACCTATCGGGTCGCCTATTAGATATTGTGTTAACCAATTTAACGCAATCTATGTGTGAAGTGATGGCATCTTCGGAAATCCTGAGCGTTGTTGACCCGCTTCATCCACCCCTTAATATTTTCGTAAATATCTCTTCAGATGTCTCCCTTTCGTATAAAACGAATACAAAAATTCAGAACTTTAGAAGGGCTGACTACACCCAAATACGAAGATGTCTAGCCGAGTGTGATTGGGAAAAAATGTTTGATGATGTTATGGATGTGGATGAAATGGCAAATGTATTTTACAACTTTTTAAGTGACCTAATCGAGCAATACGTTCCTACAAGAAAAAAACACAATGATATTAACCCTCCCTGGTTTAACCGAACTATTAAAAGAATGTTATTTGAGAAAGAAAAAATACGTAGACGATATAAAAAATACAATAATCCTTTAGACGATATCGAGCTGCGCTTAGTCAGCAAACGTTGCTGTACAATGATAACTGATTCCTATAATAAATACATAAAAAATCTGGAAGAGAGCATAAAATTGAATCCCAAAATTTTCTGGTCGTTTGTGAAGGCAAAGAGGGGTGGGAAGAGTCACTACCCACAAACAATGACTGATGGAAATAAAATTTCGTCAAATGCTGAGGAGGTCTGTGATTTATTTGCTCGTTATTTTGAATCAGTATATGTCAAGGATAGCGTAGGATATTTTTCCGTTTTGAGTACCGATCTTAGTCTGGTAAATAACCTTGGTCAAGAATTAACTGCACCCCACCTTAGCAAATCCACTATAATCAAAGCGATGAAGTCATTGGACCCCAACAAAGGAGCTGGTCCTGATGGGGTTCCTCCGTTATTTATAATAGCATGTGCTGATGAACTCGCAACGCCAATATATTTAATATTCAAGAAGTCTCTTGAATTAGGTATATTTCCGAATATCTGGAAATCCGCAAAAGTTGTGCCGATTCATAAAACCGATAAGCCTGAATTGATTAAAAACTATCGACCAATATCAATATTGTCAACTTTTGCTAAGATTTTTGAGTCACTTCTCTGTCCGACAATACAATCCCATCTTAATTATTACCTTACCGAGTGTCAGCATGGCTTCGTTAAATCCAGATCAACGTGCACTAATCTTACATTATTTTCTGAAACCATAGTGGAAGCTTTAGACAGCGGCTTAGAGGCCGACGTAATATACACGGATTTTAGCAAAGCATTTGATAGAGTATCACATAACATACTTTTGCTGAAGCTACGTGCTTACGGAGTGACCGGCTCGCTTTTAGAGTGGATGAAATCTTATCTGCAAAACCGTACCTTTTATGTAGTCATTAACGGGTACAGATCCTCGTCCTACAGGATTACTTCGGGAGTCCCACAGGGTTCACACTTGGGTCCCATACTTTTCAACGCCTTCATTAACGATATACCTGGTTGTTTTCTACACTCTATACCTTTCATGTACGCGGATGACTTAAAGTTAGTAAAGGTTTGCAGTTCCTTAAATGACGTTAAACAGCTTCAAGAAGATATTAATCGCATGGTAGAGTGGTGTAGGAATAATAAAATGGATCTAAATATTAAAAAATGTTTCCATATGAAGTTTAGTCGTAAAAATAACCCTCAGATTTCAAACTGTGAGATAAATGGTATACCTATTGAGCAAATAGATAATATCAGGGACTTGGGGGTGGTATTTGACAAAAAACTCACTTTTGTTCCCCACATAGAGAATGTCACAAAAAGAGCATACAGGATGTTGGGTTTTGTTATGCGAAACACTAAATTGTTTAGAGACAATCATGTTAAAATTCTGCTCTATAACAGTCTAGTCCGAAGCATGATAGAATATTGCAGTATAGTATGGCGGCCTCACTTTGCTACTCATACTTTAAGACTGGAGAGATTACAAAAACGTTTCGTCCGTAACCTTGCATACAGCGAAGGTATATTTAAGAAAAATCAGGCATATAAGAGTAGACTACGCTATTTCAGAATGCTCTCGCTTGAAAAGCGTAAAACCTTATTGGACTTATCATTTCTCTTCAAAGTTTTCAATCATAAGATTTATTGTCCCCAACTGCTAGAGAAGTTTAAACTCCGCGTTCCGCCACGAAATCCCAGAAAACCCATCACTCCACTCTCCCCGCCGTTCCGCAAAACAGTTTTAGGCACTAATTCCCCCATCCCAAGACTTTGCAAGTTGCTAAATGATCACAGTAATCTCATTGATTTGCACGCAGACTCATTCTCCAAACTCAAAAAGACCTTAAGCCATATATGGCTTAAGGAGTAAAATAATAAAAAAGAAAAATATACATTATAAAAATATACATTGTATGATATGATGTTTGTGTATTTTATGTTTTAGTTTTTGTATAAGTTAAGTTATTTCTTTGTATTGTTATTGCATGTTTGTTTTGTAAAGATCAATGTCCTTCATTTTGCATGTGGTGTTTACCTTCAAATGTAGTTGCACTTAGCTAGTTTTCTTGTTTAATTTTTTGTTCTATTTTTTGTTTTAGTGCAAATTACGCTGGTGAACCTAAATAAATAAATAAATAAATAAATAAATAAATAAATAAAAAAATTAGAGAATTCTCATATTTACCTAGGCAGCGCATTGGCAATGGCCTCCGCTCCTTTAGCTCCAATAATGTTGTCGTTCAGGTCGAGGCAGCTCAACTGGGGGTTGCTCTTGAACGCCTCCGCTAGAGCTGTGATGCCAACGTGGGAGATATCGTTCTGAGGCATCGCTACTTCTTCTAGCGTGCCCATGTTCTGTGAAGAAAAAGTATGGCTTTAATTAGAGTGTTTGCGTGTGAAAAATCCAATGGCAATACGTAGGCGTGAGGTCTAACATATCTGTCAATGTCATGTCAAAATTCAACTATCACATACCAGACAAAAATATCATATCATAAAATAGTGGAAATGTCTCAACCGACAACTATTGGTTGGGACAAGTGAACAAAAAAGTGGACTTATCTCTATCAGTGGAGACACCGGTGGAGACAAGTGGACAAACGGGATTTTAGGGTTGGCAAGATATTTTGACGAATTGGACCATGGAACTTTCAAAAGGTGTTGTGGTCCAACTTTTTTTAAAGTTGGACCACTGCCCCTAGTAGAGGCCCGTAGTCCCCGCACTGAAAAATATCGCCTACCTACTGCCATCTAGCGTATTTTTCATTTGCGCAAACCCTCATTAAGTGTATTTAAGCAGAAAAAAGACAAATGCCACACTTCATACTATTCAAATTCAAATCATTTATTTCAGGCAATGTAACCCATATTTAGTTAGTATTTTTTTTTTCTTAAAAACTAATGTTAGTAAAATACAGTAGTAGGTTAATCAATTAATTATATTCATATATGGGTCCTCATCCATCTGGCAAGGAATGGCGAGTCCCACCCGACGGTCAACAACGTAGGTTCCTATTTTTTTTAGTTTAATCAAAAGTTTTGACATTATCGTAAACTTTTTTTAATGGTTCTTTAAATTACTCTCGCTTGGCCTTTTTACATTTATTCAATCGACTGAAGCAGCTCACAAAAAATAAAAATTAAAATTACTGAAGGTTGAAAAATTTTTAAGACTAAAAATTCACTGACCGCCTCATGAAAAAACACAATGGGACAGATCTAGACTGTAGGGTGGACGTGGTATCATTAATTTAAAATGTATGTTAATAACTCACCTGGAAGACTTCAGCAAGAGCCATCGCCCCATCGTCCTCCAGTCTGTTTCGGCCCGCGATAAAGACTTTCAGGCTCCGTGTGCACGATTTCAGAGCCCTAGCGAGCAGCCAGCCTCCGTAGATGCTTAGATCATTGTTGTCGAGACGGAGCTCCTGTGAAGACCATTAACAATAATGTTGTGTCTGACTTTGTACATTGCTTAAAATTATTTGACATCGAGAATAAAATTCGGAATTAATTTCAGTTAACAGTATAGGAGTTAATATATAAAATTAAGTGGCATTTTTCGTTTAACTTTGTAACTCAGGAACGGGCTCACCTATCCAAAACAATTATTCTAGGTGTGTTTGGACTATTTGTAGATGTTTTTTTTTGTATATTTTATATTAAGCATTTTTAAATGCTAGGAATTTTTATACCTTTTAACTTTAATGCTAAAATTATAAACAAAGAAAAGTTCATCTGATCTCATGGCTGGAATCGAACCCAGCGCCTCTTGCAATCCGGCTAAGCTACCGAGACCGTTAGAAGACCAGACGAAAGCGCGGTAGCTTAGTGGTCAGAGCGCTTGCCCGGATTGCAAGAGGCGCTGGGTTCGATCCCCGCCTGAGCCATGAGATCAGATGAATTTTTCTTTGTTTATAATTTTAACATTACTATTTGTAGATGGTTTATTTAAAGTTTGCACAAAATCGGCTTAATTGTCCTTTATTTACCACATGTAGCGAAGCACATAATGGGCTGCTAGTATATAATTATTACAAACCTGTAACTGACTGCAGACTTCACTTTCCAGCAGCTTGGCCAGACCTCCTAAACCAATAGGCCTGAATGAATTATCACTCAAGTCCAGCACTTGCAGGCGAGCCCCGGCTGCTATCATACCATCTCTTAGGGCTTCCTGTGAATATGTTAATCATACTAATTGTTAAGGATAGGTAATAGTTATCACTAGGGAATGCAATCTCGATCTCGCGAGATCTCGAACCAATGATTATGGCGCGGGATCTCGATTTGTCAATCTCAAGTCGAAAAATTATAAATAATACCCTCCCTGCCGAATTCGGCCACGGCGGCCAATCGATTATCCAAGTCCGCAGGATATATTATAGTGCACAAGCGCGTGCCCAAGCACAGGTGCACCACTCCCTATTCCTTCACTCTCATTATTCGGTGGGAGAGCAATCTGACACAACCGTAGAGAGATCAGGCGCAGGACCAACGGCTTTACGTGCTTTCCGAGGCACGGGGGTGTAATAACACCGCCAACTTCCAAACTCCGGACTGTTATGTATATGTATGTTGTTATTCCAACAGGAAAACATAGACACAATTTCATCAGTCCGACCCGGGTTTCGAACCCAGGACCTCCAGCGCAGCCGCCGCATTAAAGCGCGACACACTAGCCACTGCACCACGGAGGCAGTTGTTATTAAAAATGCGGTTGTTGTTAAAAATTATATAGTGGATAGAAAATCGGCTATTGTTGGAAAACAAAATAGTGTGATAATACGTCACTCACATAAAAACCTGAAATGGGAAGTTAAGTTGAACTCCAGCACGTATCCCTACTTATGTTAGAAATGCGATAGTAACTCTGTCTGTCTGGTATGCTTTCCCGATTAAACCTCTCAAACAATTTTGTTGGAATTTGGTTTACAGGTATGGGCTGACTTAGGTGACAGGATACTTTGTTTTTAGGATTAGAAATGATGTTAACAACAAAACACAGGCAACAGACTTTTTGTTCAATTCTATACTGAAAGTATTGAAACAGGAATAATTGAAACATATCATATATGCCATATTTCTGAAAAAGTGCTTGTAATAAAATACCAAAATTTTGTTCTCTATAATACTAAAGAAAACTGACTATGATGTCAATTTTCGAAAGCGGTCAAGTGCGCAGGATATATTTGGGTGCACAAACGTACGCGCAAACGCAAGTGCACACTCTCGTCCGCACCCTCCTGGACCCAGTGGAACGGAAACCGATACGACCGGAGAAGAGTTCGGATGATTCCACTATGGATGTTGTGGATAAAGTGAGCAGGTCACAAGAAAATTGGTACAGTGTTCACACTCCCTTAGTCGCCTCTTACGACACCCACGGGAAAGCAGACTATACTATATAAAGAAATAAAGAAAGAATTTTCTCAATGTGCTCAATTAATATTAGCTTAATTTGTAACTAGCGGCCGCCAGCGACTCCGTCCGCGTGGGTTACGGTTTCCGCACACAGTGTGACTATAGATAGCTTAAAGCCTACCTCGACAAATGGTAAGTGAACTATCCAACACAAAATATTTTGTCAAATTCGAACCAGTAGTTCTCGAGTTTAACGCGTTGGCGCGCAAACCAATTTGGATCATGAGTTACACGTGTTATTATGAGCCAACCATAAAAGATAGACATATGCTGTTGGGGGATATTTTTAGGCAATTTTATGTAAAATATTTCCGTCATACATGATTTCTATGTGACTTTAACCATTAAGGCTGCACACGCGACTGAAGCTTAAGAAATGGAGAAAATTCTCCCGTTTTTCCCACATTTCCCTTCACTACGCTGTTTCTGTTGATTGTAGCGTGATGAAAAGTATCCTATAATATGCCCAGGAGTATGAAGAATAATTGTACCAAGTTTCGTCAAAATCCGTCCAGTAGTTTTTGTTTCTATAAGGAACATACAGACAGACAGACAGACAGACAGACAGACAGACAGACAGACAGACAGACAGACAGACAGACAAAAATTTTGCTGATTGCATTTTTGGCATCAGTATCGATCACTAATCACCCCCTGATAGTTATTTTGAAAATATATTTAATGTACAGAATTGACCTCTCTTCAGATTTATTATAAGTACTTATAGATAGATAGATAGACTAGGCATACCATAGGTTCATCCAATCA
This sequence comes from Nomophila noctuella, assembly GCA_958496325.1. Taxonomy (NCBI): domain Eukaryota; kingdom Metazoa; phylum Arthropoda; class Insecta; order Lepidoptera; family Crambidae; genus Nomophila; species Nomophila noctuella. The sequence goes on along the minus strand of OY292510.1, from coordinate 899,398 downwards.
CAGTAGATAAGAGTCATCTATTCATTACATTATTGACATACAAAACAAATTCCAAATACGTACCAATGCAGGCGATGTCTCCGAGGATGATAATGTGTGAGTAATGGTCCCATATCTCCAAGAGAACATATCGGACCAATTACATATCTTCAGCTCGGGATGATGCTCTAGGGCTTTGCCGATGGCCTCGGCCGCCGCCGCGCGGAGAGTGTTACCGGTAAGAGTCAGGTACTGAAGGTCAGGACATTTGTTGATTGCATCCACAATAGGTTGAGCTGAAAGTTAAAGTTCACTTTTAGATACACTACATTTACATGACAATATAGATGACAAACTTACTTTTAAAAACCACATTTCATTAACAGCTGGCAGGGTTCGGAAAATGATTCACACAATGAGATTATTGCGGGAAGTCACCAATGGAAAAATTTTGAAAACAGTTTATCTGTCTTTGTGTCAATCAATACTGAATTACTGTATACTAGTCTGGGGCGGTGTGGCTACCTCTACGCTCATATTTCTGGAAAGGGCACAACGACCAGTTTTGAAGGTTGGTTTGGGCAGACCTAGAAGATATCCAACAACAAAAGTTTTTCATGAAACTCAGGTTCTTAGCGTCCGCAGGTTGTTTATCCACGAACTCGTCATCTCGCAGAAGGAGGCAAGGGAGCGCGAGCGGGAGGAGGATCCTTCTTCCGCTCCGCTCCGACGTAGACGGCCGGGCCGGAGGAGGCGCGCTCACGTGCGTCCCCTCTAGGCCTGTGTAGGGTGACCTGCGCGGGGTGGTAGCTCCCCAACCCGCGCATTGCACAAGGTTACCCGAGCCATGTCTGGGGACCACCTAGTTTCTCGGGTGGTCCTCCTGAGGCGTCACCCCCGGCCTACCGCATCAGGCCGGGGCGCTCAGCGGACGGGTCGAACATAAGCCGCCCCTCGGCGGCTGGCAGCGATCCGTCCCCATGCGAGCGAAGGGGAAACCGTTGGAGTTTAGTGGGTAGGGGGCGTAGTTTTTCATACGCTCGAGCCCCACACACGGCCGCAGGCTACGCTGGTCCTGCGGTGTCATGGTGCGTCAAGGCATCCTCCAACGAAAACAAAAAAAAAAAAAGGTTGTTTATCCACAGAGTAATAATGTATATGCACAAAATTGCCTTAAATTTGCCAACATATAAATCTTTGATTAGTAAACGAATTTTCAAACTCCCTATTACAGAAGTCAAAACGTCTTTTGCTCAACGCTTCAAAGCTTTTCTTTTTCCTCGTATATACAACAAAGTGATAAAAATGTGTGACATAAAGGAGTGTTCTCTTTCTCAGGCAAAATTACGGATTGCAAGTTTACTTATTTCTTGTTGGTGAGTTTTGTATCCCTTTAGCATTGAAGTGGCGGTCGATGCTGTACGATTGGTCTCCAGCGCTGCTTAAATTCTATTTGAATGCCTTTCAGTTGACCCTACCCGATCAGAGCAACCTTGTAAGGTGGGGAATGGCGGTAGACAAAACCTGTTTGCTCTGTGGTGAGGCCGTCGGTACCGCGAGGCATTTGTTGGTGGGATGCAGAGTACTCCCAGACAGAGGTCACTACTCTCGCCGCCATGACGGAGTGTTGCAGATCATACGTGAAGCGGTGAGCCTTTCAATAGCAAGAGCAGCAAAAGGTTTGACGACGAATACAAGGAACATCAACTTCGTCAAGGAAGGATCTACCAAGAAGTCCAAAGTCAAACCTTACTCCATCGTTAGTGTAGCTCCAGATTGGAAGATCATGATGGACACGTATGAAAAGCACTACAGTATTCCAGAGGACATTGCGTTATCGTCGTCTAGACCAGACCTTTTCATTTATTCTAGAAAACTTAAGCGCGTACTGTTGGTGGAACTTACTGTGCCATGGGAGACGAACATTCCCAAAGATCACGCGTTTAAAACAAATAAGTACCTACTTATTATGACCTAACCAACGAAATGACTAAAAATGGTTATATAGCACAGTTGTATGCTGTGGAAGTGGGTGCGAGAGGTATACCAGCGAAATCTCTCTACAACCTACTGAAGGACTTAGGATTACCAAGATCTAATATTAGCTCCTTACTGGAAAGAGCAACTAAAGCCGCTTTACTCGGCTCGTACCAAATATGGTTGGGAAGGGAGAGGAATGTCATCGGTGGAGGTGATCGTTAGTATACTATAAAGGGGCCCCTTAAACCTACACGCTGGGTCGCAAGTCCCAGGCGCCGTCTGACATTCCTCTCTGTTCCACGCGATGGACCCGGCACCCGCACGGAGAATCCATGGATAGCTAAGAAGTTCGTCTCATGGACTATGAACAATCGGAAAAAATAGTAAGGATATCTTAAACATCACTCTAAAGTCTTAAAGCATTCAACAACAGTAAATGATTTCTTAGCATACCGCTCAATCGTAACCTTCCATTTATCCAATATACGCGCACACCATTCATTAACTTTCAAAGCACACACACACACACACGCACAAACACACACACACACACACACACATGCACAGGTACATACACAGTCACTCACATCACGATGAATGCACTTTTTACTTCTAAGGTAACGTGAAAATTTGTTTGTCTTGTTTTATTTTTGTAAAAATATATTTAATTTTAGCCGCATTTAAGGATAACTTGTTACGGGATCTGACCCTCACGAAACAGGCCTGTGCCTAGTGTGAGAGTCAATGCTTGTTATTTCTATGTCATTTCAAATGTTGGTAATAAAGATATTTTCATTTCATTTCATTTCACACTCATTTGAGTTATAAACTCACAAAATGCACTAATGTTGGCAAGATACTAATAGGAGGCTCTTAAATATGGGGGAAAGTCAAAGACCGAAAAGTTCAAAGTCTAAGTTATATTGCAATTTGATTAACAGCTAAATAATTTAGCATTATATGAATGAGGGCTAAAGACATTTACAGTTATGAATGATTACGTAAATCTTTACAACGGCGTGTACTAAAAAAATAAAGGCATTACGAGTATAAAAAAAAATTGTGGGAAAAATATTTTAGGTTATGTTTACTGAAATATTAAAATTTGTGTTTAAACTTGCTCTTCATGGTTGATTGAAATATTAAAGTAAGGTGTAGGTATCTGTCAGAAATCAATTCTTTTGTAATAAATATGACAAAATTTAAGAAAACTTACCATCTTTTTCGGTATTCAATATAAGCGATTTGCCAGAAAAATCTACGCCGCTTGTCGTCCTCTTTGGATCAATCAGAGATTTGTTTATAGAATTAAGACCAAAAGAATTTGTAGAAGCCATTTTCTAAATATCACCAATAAAATAAATTAATTAAATTAAAGGACATGAAAACCATCGCGGCCACAGATTAGATTACTACAAACTAGTCAGAGATAGCGCTGGGCGATAATGCTACTAAGTACTATTATAAAGGCGAAAGTTTGTAAGTATGTATGTATGGATGTTTGTAACTCTTTCACGTAAAAACTACTGAATGGATTTGAATGAAACTTTATCACAATATAGCTTATACATCAGAATAACACATAGGATATTGGAAATCGAACTCCACGCGGACGGAGTCGCGGGCGGCCGCTAGTTAATTAATAAAACTTAAGAAACATTAGATAAAAAAGAGAAGAGACTGCAAGTAAGTGAGTCCATGTTCTGCTCAGAGGACCAAAAATTCTAAAGCCACACAGTTGAAAACAAATAGCTGCACATATACTTTCATGAATTGTTATAATACGCTCAATATTATAGTACATTACAGTAAAAAATAACATATTAATTCATAATTATGTAATAAAAGAACATTTTCAGATAATTTATAAATATTTAAATCTTAAACATACCTCTAGGTGTTTTTCTATTAAATCTGCCTCATTCGGTCCTAATTTGTCGAAATTCTCAATAGTTGGCTATATAATGTTTGTTTTTACCGAAAGTATTGTAAACAATACTTATTTGTGATTAAATTACGTATCGTAACATTTCAATAGATGTGCGATGAGTAAGCAGGCATATAACAAGAGCTCAGGTGGTCTAGTGGTGTAAAGATTACCAATTTAGATCGATTGGTGAGGACGTAGGTTCAAACCGGACAGGACAAATTCGGAGAAATAATGCTTCAACTACTGGTTCATTGGAAAAATATTTTTGAGTTGGATTGTCCATTTGAAAAGGAAAGCTAGGCTATTGTATAACACTATGTGTGCGGAAATCGAAATCTACGCGGACGGAGTCGCGGGCGGCCGTTAGTAAGAAAACATTGTTACGAGGTGTCTATACCTAACTCTATAGGTACCTACGTACGTAGTAGTAATAACTTAATACTAATAACATAATCCGAGTTAGTGTGTGAACTGGAATTTGCAATGGCGTACTGACAATTCGTTTACAATGATCACGACCCTCAGCCTTATGGATGAGAAGATGGTAAGAACGGGTGGTAAATAAGTAGGTATTATATAGTATCCAGACTATCTATACTTATAATAAATCTGTAGAGAGGTCAATTCTGTACATGAAATATATTTTCAAAATAACTATCAGGGGGTGATTAGTGATCGATACTGATGCCAAAAATGCAATCAGTAAATTTTTTGTCTGTCTGTCTGTCTGTCTGTCTGTCTGTATGTTCCTTATAGAAACAAAAACTACTCGACGGATTTTGACGAAACTTGGTATAATTATTCTTTATACTCCTGGGCATATTATAGGATACTTTTCATCACGCTACAATCAATAGGAGCAGAGTAGTGAAGGAAAATATTGGAAAAACGGGAGAAACTCCTCCATGTTTAAAGCTTCTGTCGCGTGTGCAGCCTTAATGGTTAAAGTTACATAGAAATCATGTAAGACGGAAATATTCTAAATAAAATTGCCTAAAAAATATCGCTTGACAGCATATATCTATCTTTTACGGTTTACTCACAATAACCCGTGTAACTGATCCAGATAGGTTTGAACGCGCTAATCTTAGGGACTACTGGTAGGCTGGCTCCCACGCGGACGGAGTCGCTGGCGGCCGCTAGTAATATTATAAATGGGAAAGTGTGTCTGTCTGTCTGTATGTTTGTCTTTCTTTCACGGCAAAACGGAGTGACGAATATTGACGTGATTTTTTAAGTGGAGATAGTTGAAGGGATGGAGAGTAACATAGGCTACTTTTTGACTCATTCCAATCCCCCACTTCCCTAAAAGGGGGGATGGAAGTTTGTATGGAACTTCTAAACTACTTAAGTTAGACGCTTGAAATTTGGCATGCAGGTTCCTTAGTAAACTTGATGCTTAGTTGCAAAAGGATATTGCAAAATTCCCACGGGAACGGCAGTTAGCGGGAAAAAACATTTGTATCATGAAAACCGATATCCACGCGGACGAAATCGCGGGCGGCCGCTAGTATAATATAGTTTAGTTCTAGTGTAGAAATGGGATAAACGCTAAGAAGAAAAATATAGTTTAGTTCTGTCGCTGTGTAGGGTGCAATAAGTTTAAAACACTCATCAGTTATTAGTAGTTATTATTGTATAGGTATTTATTATTATGAGGTGTCGCGCCGCAGGAACATGTGCACTGTGTTGCGCAGGTCCTCGGGGCAGGCCTGGTCCTGCACCAGCTCGCCCAGGCGCGTCAGGCACGCGGGGTTCCTGCAACGGGATTATTCCACTTTGCTCCACCAAGGCGCCCCACTGGAGGGTCAGATTCCACTGTTTCAAATTTGTAGTGGAATATGCCCCACTGAAACAATTTTTTGCACTAGGGTCAGCACTTAAGAGTTTAAGTGGGTTTACTAGTATTGAATTGTATTCAGTTTTATTTACCGCACTTACATATTCCACATCTAATGCTGATTGCTAAAGGAACATAACTAAACCTTAAATAGACAAATACTCAAAATACACAATACGAGTTAACCCACTTAAACTCTTAAGTGCTGACCCTAGTGCAAAAAATTAATTCAGTGGGGCATATTCCTCTACAAATTTGAAACAGTGGAATCTGCCCCACCAGTGGGGCGCCTTGGTGGGGCAAAGTGGAATAATCCCTCCAACGAGGCTCGTTCTTGTAGACAAGTCATAGAGTAAAGTAATTATACCGAAAGAGACAAGTGCACCGACCGAGTAGATTTATATAGAGATAACTTGGCTCAAAATGATTCGTAAATACCAATTTTCATTAACCACGAAGCTTGCTAATAAGATTATGCAACCTCCTTGCACGCTAGGTTTTAAAATCCGCCATCTTGAATTTTTGACATTTATCGAAAGTGGCGGCCATGATGCTTTTTTGACAGCCATGGAAAATATGGCGTCTCAATATGGCGACGACGACCCTCGTTTCGGTTTAAAATAATGGCATATCTCTCATTACATTTTTCATCTATCAGTATCAGCCAAACATAAGAACTATTTTCACTTTATTTTAAGATTAAGCCGTTTAATGAAACACACATTGTGTCTAATTATGTATTTTTCCAGTTCGTAAAAGGTGTAATAAATAAAACAGACATTTGGTACTGCTATTATTGATTAGTATTTATTATTATGAGGTGTCGCGTCGCAGGAACATGTGCACCGTGTTGCGCAGGTCCTCGGGGCAGGCCTGGTCCTGCACCAGCTCGCCCAGGCGCGTCAGGCACGCGGGGTTCCTCCAACGGGGCTTGTACTGTTTATCTTCGGACTGCGGAAGAGAGGAGTATATTAATGCAGGAAAAGATGGAAAATGAAGCTTATTTGTCGTTCGATATACATAATGTCTTCTTCTTCCAAGCGTTTATCCCGTTTCTATGCGGGGTCCGCTTTGACCATGATCCAGGATTTGGCAAGTCTGGTTATTACAGTGAAGCGTCTGCCTTCAGACCTTGTAATCCATAGAGGGGAACCAGACAGATTGGATCATGGTTACACATTCAGATCTAACTGAACTAAAGTCAGAAATCACTAAAAGTGCAGGTTTCCTCACGGTGTTTTTCCTCACCGCCAAACTAATGGCACAAATTCACACAAGATTTCGGAAAATCCAGAGGTGTGCGCCCAGATTCGATGTACGATGAAATACAATGTGGGTGTTTGCGATTGAAAAATCCGATAGATGGCAATACGTAGGCGTGAGGTCTACCTGCTATGTCATTGGTGAATTTTGACAAACTAACAATGTCATGTCAAAATTCAGCAATCACATACCAATTACACCCTTTGCCTAGCGGTGTTTTCATTTGCGAAAACCATCATTGTTATTAAAGAACAATGCTCATAGCCCCATACAAGAAAACTTTTTAACGGAAACACATGTATTAATCTAATTATTGTTGTTAACAATCATCACTGGTATCAATAAAATAAAAAGCTTTCTATTAAGAAGATTCCCAAGTAGGGTCCCGGAAAACATATTATTTAAAATAAGTGATGAGGTTATGTCAGCCGGCCATCTATTCAAACTTCACAAACAATAAATTGTAGTATTACTCTAATGGAACATTACATGATGATTTATATTAAAATAAATGATCATAACTTCCGTATAAGAAGGTGCTAAATGAAATTATCAAATAATCGAGCTAATAAAGTAGGCATTAGTTTTCGACAGAGGCCAAGGTCAAACAAACAAATGACAAATTGACAATGACAGTTTGTCTCGTCTTTTTAAAACAGTTCGTTTCTACGTACTTATTCACGTAGCATTTGAACTCTTTACTTATTTTCATCTCAATAGTTGATTGTAAGTAAAATAAAATAGCAGATTAATTTATAATGTAAAGCTAGAAACCTAATTCAAAATTATTTTTAACTTTTATTCACGACTTTAGACCGAACGTGTTATTCATAATCTGTGAAACGGGACATAGATTGTCTATGTGTTTACTTCCGAGTCATATTTTTTAGCATTGGAACGTCGTTTTGGGCAAAAATACATAAAATCGCGTTTTTTTATCCAGCTTGTTTAAAAAAATATTTTTGATGATAAATAACTAAGAAAAAAATCTACTTTTTTTTGGTATAGTTCACATCACGATACACGCCAGAGCTATTTTGAGCATTGTTCTTTAATTTTAAACACTAGCTAGGGCTGCCAACGCTTCTGACTTTAGACACTCGGACTGCTTCCATCGACGATGTAGAATAATAGGGCTTTCATGGCTTATCATTTCAGACGCTAGGGTTGCCACCACATATTATTATTTTAGCCACAATGGCTGCTTGCATTGACCATTTCACTCCCATGGGCTGCCACCGCCTATCACTTTAAGACTCTAGGGCTGCCACCCTAGATTACTTTAACATGGAACATCCTTTAATTAATGTGTTTGGTCTTTTGTACTGTTTCAATTAAAGTAAATAAATAAAAATGAAAATGTACCTTGATGAGTCCAGTAGCTCTTAGCAGACAATCAGCAAGCGGCAGGGATTCTCGCGGGGGCAAGCGCAGGAGTGCTCGAGAGAGCTGCGTCGCCGCTTTGGTGGCGATGGGCACGCCCCACACGCACAGCGTTGCGTCCACGTAGGCGGGTATCTGTTGTGCTGGGTCTGTTATCGACTGAAAAGAAAGTTAACTAACATTAAAAGCTTATTCGACGGACCCGTTGATCTAGTGGTCAGAGAACCTGGCTACAAACCAAGAGTGGCGGGTTCGAATCCCGCTAGGGGAAAATTTTTGTGCGATGAACATCGACGTTTGTACTCGAATCAAAAGTATTTAAGTATGTCTATCCGTTCCCTAGCATCTTTAGAACAAGCTCCGAGCTTAGTTTGGGGCTAGGCAATTTGTGTGTTAGTCTAAGGGATTTATTTATTTTAAAATAGAAGATTTTTTAATTGACAAGAATTTGTGGGCCTTATTTTTGTTTGACCATCTCTGAACATCTACTAATTGACATTTCATTGAATTCATTGTCATTTATGTAATACCAATCATGTTAAAAAAAGACTAACTGCTGAGTTTCTTCCGGCACTTCTCTAAGCAGGCCATTCACGTCGAGTGTATATTATCAGTCAAAATATAAATATCTTTAATCAAACATACCTCTAGGTGTTTTTCTATTAAATCTGCCGCATTCGGTCCTAATTTGTCGAAATTCTCAATAGTTGGCTCTCGTAGGAATCTCTCAACGATAGTTTCTCCTTCTACAACTGTAAGATAAAATAAAAACAAATTTAAATAAAATACTTATATGAATTTCAACAGCCTCCTTGATGTAGTGGTTAGAGCGCTGTGCTCAAATTCAAAGATCCTGAAGGTCGTGGATTCGAATCCCGCGGGGAAAACTGTCACTTTGTATTGGTTTTCTCAGTTTGGTCAGGACATTGCAGGCTTGAATAACCTGATTGTCGAATGTTGAATGATGATTTCGTGCTTCGGAAGGCACGTTAAGCCGTTGGACCCGACTATGATCCAAATTGTCTGGTTACGGAGGTCAGACGACAGTCGCTCCATTGTAATAACCAGGCATGTCAATTCAGTCATTCAAGTCGCAGCGTACCCTGGGCTCCGAGGCGATAGCCGATGACTCAACCTGCAGAGCCGCTAGGATGATGATGATGTTTATTTATTTAAGGCACACCAAAAACATATTTATGTCATACTAGCTGAGCCAGACTTCGTCCTGTCAAAAAAAAATGTAATCTGGCAGGGCTTTTTATAGGGTTTTCCCGGCAATTATTCGATTTTTTCTCGCCGTAAGAACCATTCTTGGCCAAATTGGTTCGTTGTTGAGTTATGCGCTTACCAACACATTTTGCGATTCATTTTTATATTAAAGATTTACAAAACATATATGTTAAATAGCAATCATGCATGTGTACCAAACCCTCACCGGAAGAGTCCAGAGTGATATCCTTCACAATGTCAGCGGTCTCGTTGATCTGCGTGCTTAAGTTCCACTAAGTTCTTCCTCTCTTAACGCTCAATGCTGCATAACCTTCTATACTACAACAGTGAGCAAATAATATCATCATGTACCAATCCCTCACCGGAAGAGTCCAGAGTGTTATCCTTCACAATGTCAGCGGTCTCGTTGATCTGTGTGCTTAAGTTCCACTAAGTTCTACCTCTCTTAACGCTCAATGCTGCATAACCTTTTATACTACAACAGTGAGCAAATAATATCATCATGTACCAATCCCTCACCGGAAGTGTCCAGAGTGATATCCTTCACAATGTCAGCGGTCTCGTTGATCTGCGTGCTTTCATCACCGCTGTCCTGTTCTGATTCATCTTCTTCTTCCGATTCCACTTCCTCTTCCGAATCTGTTACATCTGTAATAGACAGACATACATAGTATTAGTAAACTTACATGTCATTTACTTAACTGACATTAATTAGTAAATGTTAATTAAGTACATATTTCATTTTGAAATATATACAGTTTACAAAGGGGACTTGATTTTCAGTTTGATTATGTATTTTTTTTAATTGAATAGAGATCTATACATGAGTATATTATTTACATAATTTCATTTTTTCTGCCTATTTCTCTCTCTCTCTCTGTGTGTGTGTGTGTGTCTGTGTCCGAGTGTCTGTGACTTGTGTTACTGTGTGCGCGTGTACGTGTGTGTGTGTGTGTGTGTTTATGTGTGTGCACGCGTGTCTGTCTGCTGTGTCTGGTCTGTGTCTGTCTGTCTGTGTCTGTTTGTGTGTGCGTGTGCGTGGCGTGTCTGAGTCTGTGTGTGCATGTTCGTGCTTGCGCGGATGCGTGCGCGTGTGTGTGTGTGTGCGCGTGCGTGTGTGTGTGTGTATGTCTCTCTGTATGTGACTGTGTGTCTGTGCGTGCATGTGTGCGTGTACTCACACTCGTCGTCGTCGCTGCCCTCGCCGTCGCTCAGCTCCGCGCAGGCGCCGAGTTTCTCTCGTATCGTCTTCTTGTTAGAAGCATTGCCTAAGCTGTTACCTGTCAAGATAAATCATTATTATCATTATCATCAATTATAAAGGGTCGTCACTTTACTAAAATATTTGACAACGCACAAAGGCATTTGAAAATTAAATTCAATTCAATTCATTTATTTACTTCGGACAACTTTAGATCCATCTGTAAAATGTAAGAGCGTTAAATTAATATATATTTGATAGCCAAATTGACAACCTGCTTGGTGTAATGCTCAAAAAGTTGACTATCTGACCAACAGGTCGCGGGTTCGATCTCCGAACAGGACTGTCATTTGTGTGCATGAACATTTCTGTTTGTCCTGATCTGGGTGTTATATTTATCTCTTTATACACATTAGGTTTTTTATGTCTATAAGGAATATACAGACAGACCGACAAACATTTTACTGATTGCATTTTTGGCAACAGTCATCATCATCATCATCCTAGCGCCTCTCCCGGTTGCATCCTCGGCCATTGCCTCGGAGCCCAGGGTACGCTGCGACTATGATCCTGAATTGACATGCCTGGTTATTACAATGGAGCGACTGTCGTCTGACCTCCGTAACCACAATTTTTGGCATTGTTTGCAACAGTATCGATCACTAATCACCCTCATTATTTTGAAAATATATTTCATGTACAGAATTGACCTCTCTACAGATTCATTATAAGTATGACATTGATATACAAAAACCCAAGATACACAATCAGCGTCTCAAAAATGTCCCCAAACAATAAGTGCAGAAATGCTCTTATTTCAAACAGTCTCGCGTCACCCGCGTCATCGCAATTTTGAACATTCCTTTATGAAAACAATCTTAACTAATCTGCATAAGGTTTAATTTGCGAATAATAATGTTCATAGTTTGACTTTGAGTTTTTTGTGACAGTATTGACTGTTACTTTTGTTCGGGACTGTGCATCTTGGGTTTTTGTATATCAATGTAAGTAAAGATGAAATGTTCTTCTCACCGGCCAGTACGATTCTGGCGAGTCTGTCAGCACTGCCCGGAGCACTTGTGATTGAATCCACGACGTCCATGCAAGCCTCGCGACCGATCTCGTTGTGACTCAGGTCCAGGGACTGAGGAGAGTAGAAGAACATTCAAACATTTCATTTTTCTAAAGGTTGACTGGTAGAGAATGCTTTTAGCATTAAGTCCGCCTTTTGTACCTTACTTACTAGTGTGGTCAATAAAGTTTTTATAAAGTAGGGGAGGTAGGGGAGGGAAGGGCAGTTGGGAGACATGGGCACCCCCTTTTTATTCTGATTTGATCATAGATTTTATTTTTTTCTTGATTTTGTAGTTTACTTTACCGACTGGTTACACTGTTCATCCATAGGCTATCTGTCTTTTCTGTAAATTGTCGAGCACAAACACGTTTGAAGTTTTACGATCGTAAAATTAAATATTTTGCTGCGATTTCGGATTGTAATAAAGAGAAAACTAATTAAAGGTATGTGTGTTTTCTATTATTTATCTATGGCTTATTTACTAATCTATGAATTAAACTGAAATTCAAGCCTAAATATTTAGATTCAAAAAAATAACGGTAACCTATGTTGAAAATGTATACGGAGGGAGCAATGGGCATTTGGCGCGCGGGTGGTTTGGGCATGCCCAATGCTCCCTCCTACTATGTTCAGTATAGGAGGAGTAGAGCTAATATTTAAGGTTTACTTTAAATTACAGAAAGATGCTGTTTACATTCAAAAAGAAAGAATTGCGACGGGAAATTCCTAAAGATTTAATATTACGAGCCATAGAAGAAGTATCATATGGTGCAAAAATAAAAACTACTGCTGATAAATATGAAATCCCTAGATCTAGTTTTAAGATACTGTTTAAGATGATTTTTATTTGTTAACTTTTATTATTGGTTTCGATTATTGATATAGTTTAATAAATAGTTAATTAGATAACTATTTTTTTAATTCCGTTATGGATATAAAGTGATTTATATGCCGGGCCCAAGCCTCCCTCAGGGTATGCCCAAGCCTCCCTACCAAAGGGAGCATTGGGCACTTTTGACTTAGTTTATAAAATGTCTCGTTATGTTGAAACTGATTGTGATTTTAAAGAAATCTCTTTAGTTATATCTAGCCAAATATGTGGTGCAATAAGAATTGGCAATAAAAGTTGATTATATCAATAAATCTGTTTTTTATGTAATAAATAGTGAAAAAGTGCCCATCCCTCCCCTACCTCCCCTAAATAAATAAATAAGAACATAATTTATGTTTTGTGTTTTAAAAAAATAGTGTAAAAACTTCTATTTTGTACAAGGGGCCGCCCATTAATCATGTGATGTTTTTTTCCCCTTCCCCCCCCCACCTCGGTGATTCAAGGTGGGGTTTAAGCCTACCCCCCAACGCTTTATCATTTTTAGATGAACACAATTTAATGTAGATTGTACTCACACCATAGATTTAACACTTCTCTTTAAGTGTAGGTTGTAGTAATTTATCACGAGTTTAAATTTTTTCGGCAAATATACGATACTGTTCCGAAAAGCGGCTTTAAATCTGTGGTGTGAGATGGGCTGGGGTAGTTTTAAACCTCACCATGTATCACCAAGTGGGAGGGGGGTTCGAAAATGGCCAAAAAATACATCACATGATTAATGTACGGCCACTAAACTGGGTACGAATCTCACCTCTAGTTTCTGGGAGTGTTCTTTGAACGCTTTAGCAAGAGCACGCGCGCCTTTGCTTTTGAGCAGGCAGTCACCAAAGTTGATCGCTTTCAGATTCTTTAAGCTGTAACAAAAATAATATTACAACTATTGGTCTTCATCATCATCATCATCATCATTTTCATTATCATCATCATCAGCCTATCGCAGTCCACTGCTGGACAAAGGCCTCTCCTAGGGCTCTCCACTCAGCCCGATCCTCGGCGACTCGCATCCAGCTCCTGCCAGCCATCTTGCGCAAAGACCAAACCTAACATACCCTTGGCTGGGAACAAAATAAGCTTATAGTTTGTTATATTTAACGGGCCCGTTGGTCTTGTGGTCAGAAACCCTGGCTTCAAAACCAAGGGTCGCGTGTTCGAATCCCACTAAGAGCAAATGTTTGTGTGATAAACATCGGCACTTGTTCTCAAGTCATGGATGTTTATAAAAGTGTTAAAGTACATATGTCTATCCGTTCCCTAGCATCCATAGTACAATCTCCGAGCTTAGTTTGGGGCTAGGCAATTATCTTATCTCGAGCTCCTCCGTGCTTCGGAAGGCACGTTAAGCCGTTGCTCCTGCGCCTGATCCCACTCCCCCAGCATCATTCACTGGACTTCAATAATAGTGATGATGAAAAAAGTGATAAAAAACTGTGAAATCATTCAAAATTATATTAATTAGACACAACCATTCGACCATGGCGGCCTATTCTACGATCAGCCAGGTACGCAGGACATACTATAGTGCACAAGTGAGTCCGCAAGCACAGGTGCACTCCCTATTCCTTCACTCTCATAGTTCGGTGGGACAGCAATCTGACACGACCGTAGAGAGATCAGGCACAGGACCAACGGCTTCACGTGCTTTCCGAGGCACGGTGGAGCTCGAAATGAAATATTTCGGTCACCCATCCGAAGATTGTATCTGCGAACGTTGCTTAACTTTAGCAACCGCAGGCCGAACCTATCTGCGCTAACCACTGCGCCATCGAGCTCCTCGAATCTATACTAATATAATAAAGCTGAAGCGTTTGTTTGTTTGAAAACTAATCTCAGTAACAACTATTTTGAAATGAAAAAAATCTAACTTAAAATATATACCCTTGCAGGGTGCATGTGCTGAACTTACATTTATGTACCAACCTTATAACCACATGTAAAGCAATAAATACTTTGAATTTGAATTTGAAAAAAAATTCAATTTGAATTTGAATCTATATGGAGCCTTCGTCTCTTCTTACGACACACACGATAATCCAGAGGTGCGTGTCTGACTGGATTTGAACCGCCGACCTGACGCACCTGAAGCAGCGCTCTTACCACTAGGCTAAGCTGTTAACAATCCTACTACTATTATAAAGGCGAAAGTTTGTATTTATGGATGTATGGATGTTTGTTATAGTGGAGTGCCGTAAGGCATAAAAATGGTCAAACCTCGGAATCCAGGGCCAGTCAATGAATCTGAATAAAAACTTTGAAAATATGTTTTTAATAGTATATAGAAAAATGTTAAAAAAAATTTTTTACGCGCTCTCAATTTTTTTTTTTTATAGACAATTATTAATTTTTTGGAGT
Organism: Nomophila noctuella; assembly: GCA_958496325.1. Taxonomy (NCBI): domain Eukaryota; kingdom Metazoa; phylum Arthropoda; class Insecta; order Lepidoptera; family Crambidae; genus Nomophila; species Nomophila noctuella. Next base: position 884,276 of record OY292510.1, on the reverse strand, counting down.
TTTTGTTAGCTCTAAGGCAAATTATTTGCATATATCCACGTTCAAGACGTACAGGGGCCTTGGTTAAACGAAGATATTTATTAAAATATAACTAGCGGCCGCCCGCGACTTCGTCCGCGTGGATATCGGTTTTCATTATACGAATGTTTTTTCCCGCTAACTCCCGTTCCCGTGGGAATTTTGCAAAATCCTTTTGCAACTAAGCATTAAGTTTACTAAGGGACATGCATGCAAAATTTCAAGCGTCTAACTTAAGTAGTTTAGATTTTTCATACAAACTTACAAACCCCCCATTTCAGGGAAGTGGGGGGTTGGAATGGGTCAAAAAGTAGCCTATGTTACTCTCCATCTCTTCAACTATCTCCACTTAAAAAATCACGTCAATTCGTCGCTCCGTTTTGCCGTGAAAGAATTAATTTTATCTGTAATAAATTATATGTGCAGAGTAACATAAATGTTAATTATTAGATTATCTTAAAAAAATACGGCAAAACAGAGCGACGAATTTACGTGATTTTTTAAGTTGAGATAGTTGAAGGGATGGAGAGTAACATAGGCTACTTTTTGACCCATACTAACCCCCCACTTCCCTGAAATGGGGGGGTGGAAGTTTGTATGAAAAATCTAAACTACTTAAGTTAGACGCTTGAAATTTTGCATGCATATCCCTTAGTAAACTTGATGCTTAGTTGCAAAAGGATATTGCAAAATTCCCACGGGAACGGGAGTTAGCGGGAAAAAACATTCGTATAATGAAAACCGATATCCACGCGGACGAAGTCGCGGGCGGCCGCTAGTTATATTTTAATAAATATCTTCGTTTAACCAAGGCCCCTGTAGGTCTTGAACGTGGATATATGCAAATAATTTGCCTTAGAGCTAACAAAAACTCCAAAAAATTAATAATTGTTTATAAAAAAAAAAAATTGAGAGCGCGTAAAAATTTTTTTTTAACATTTTTCTATATACTATTAAAAACATATTTTCGAAATTTTTATTCAGATTCATTGACTGGCCCTGGATTCCGAGGTATAAACCTTACGGCACTCCACTATTACTCTTTCACGTAAAAACTACTGAATGGATTTGAATGAAACTTTACCACAAAATAGCTTATACGAGGGGATACCCAAAAGAAACCGGAATTATTTTAAAAAAAATTATGTATTGAATTTTTGAACAAAATATCTTTAATCCACTTCGAAGCAGTCATCGCTGTCACAAATACACTTGTCCAATCTTTAATTCTATTGCTGGAAATATTTTTTAGATTCATCTTCTGTGATGCCCGACAGCGTCTTCGTCGTTTTTTTCTACACTTAAGGAAAATCGGCAAAACGTTTTCTTTTCACGTCCATTTTTATTTGGGGAACTCATAAAAATCGCAGGGGGCAAGGTTGACCTTGGAAAAATATCTAAGACATTTTTAACTCTTCTTTTAAAGGAAAGCATGGTTCCAAGTGACGATTTTTTGTTTCGTAGTCAGCAGTCGAGGCCCGAATTTGGCTGACAACCTTTTCATCCCCAAATCTTTTAAGCGGTCGGACCATCTTTTAGCTACGGAACCCTTTCATGGGCGTGTCCGACACGCTCTTGGCCGGTTTTTAAAATTAGAATATCACTTAAACACTTGAGTTTTCCTTAAAGCATAATCTTTATAAGATCTTTTTTAAAATTTCATGAATTTTTGTGACTGTTTGTCCAAACAATAAGCAAAACTTTACGGCCGCCACGCGCTTTTCCTGAGATCAGCCATAGCAAAAACGACGCGCACACGAAACACCTGTCACTAAAAAAATCACAAAAACCGAACGGAACCTTCTTTAGTGATGAAACTTAGCTAACTGACTCTAGAATAGTTGTTCTATACGCCCTTAGAGTTTGAACGTGGTACTACAAAAAATCTCCCCGCTACAACATCAGTTCGGTTTCTTTTGGGTACCCGTAGTACATACAGAATAACACATAGGATATTGGAAATCGAAATCCACGCGGACGGAGTCGCGGGCGGTCGCTAGTCAAGTAATAAATAAATACCGATGTGTTTATGAACATTACCTAGGCAACGCATTGGCAATAGCCTCCGCTCCCTTCGCCCCAATAGTGTTATCGTTCAGATTGAGGCAGCTCAGCTGGGGGTTGCTCTTAAACGCTCTTCAACTATACACTTAACTAGGCAGGTGATTTGGTGACATGACACCTATATATAAAACACAGGGGAATACTGCTTCCCATCTCCTGGAATGGCCCTTTGTCGCTCCTAACGACACCCACGGGAGGAGATGGGGTAGTACTATTCTAGACACTATTCAGCAGATAGTACTATAAGGGAGCGTTTCCACATAAGCGGAGACGTGTAAAATTGACCAATCACATTGCTCAAAATACACATCTCATCTCCGCTCCTCTTCTGATTGGTCAATTTTTACACGTCTCTGCTTAGCTCTGCTTATCTCAGCTTATGTGGAATCGCACCCTAACAGTGCCCTTCTCCTCCAGCCTTCATGGATGTTAAGGCCTCCATGATGGCTACCTACCTTCCAAAATTCGACATTCAAAATTCGGTCCTATGTTCTATTTTCAGATTTTAGTCCGGTCATAGAGTCCTACAGCTACTGAAAAGCTAGACACAGCTTTTATTAAACCGTCTTGAATTACCGTAAAAAATCAATAAGAATTCCATATTTACCTAGGCAACGCATTGGCAATAGCCTCCGCTCCCTTCGCCCCAATAGTGTTGTCGTTCAGATTGAGGCAGCTCAACTGGGGGTTGCTCTTAAACGCCTCCGATAGAGCTGTGATGCCAACATGGTAGATACCGTTCTGAGGCATCATCACTTGACTATAGCAGGCAACTTCTGAACTTAGCCCTAACCCAGTAGGAGGGCATAGAAACTACCCTCCGACTATGGCGACCGATCTTACGATCAGCAACAGGATATATTATAGTGCACAAGTGAGTGCGCAAGCACAGGTGCACTCCCTATTCCCTCACTCACATAGTTCGGTGGGACAGCAATCTGACACGACCGTAGAGAGATCAGGCGCAGGACCAACGGCTTAACGTGCCTTTCGAAGCACGGAGAAGTTCGAGATGAAATTTTTCGGTCACCCATCCGATGATTGCATCTGCGAAAGTTGCTTAACTTTAGCAACCGCAGGCCGAGCGGTCTAACCACTGCGCCATCGAGCTCTTCAACTATACACTACAACGGAATGCTGCTGCCCATTCACCTTACTTAATAAATAAATATCTCTGGACATTATTCACACAGCGCCACCTAGCCCCAAACTAAGCATTAGCTTGTGCTATGGGTGACATGTCTGTTTGTATTGGTCTGGGTGTTTCTATGTATAATAATAATTATTATTATACATACAATACGAGATACAAACAGACATGTTCATGCACACAAATGTTTGTCCTGTGCGGGAATCAAACCCGCGACCTATGGTGTAACAGCCGACTTCTCGACTATAACACCAAACGGCTCGTCGGAAATCCGTTCTATAGTATTTTGTGATGATCTTGAAAGTATCCCTGATTAAATTGGACATTCTTGAATTAGTGTTAAAAATCAATTAATTCTAATATTTACCTAGGCAACGCATTGGCAATAGCCTCCGCTCCCTTCGCCCCAATAGTGTTATCGTTCAGATTGAGGCAGCTCAACTGGGGGTTGCTCTTAAACGCCTCCGATAACGCTGTGATGCCAACATGGTAGATACCGTTCTGAGTTCATCATCACTTGACTTGAGTCAACTTCTAAACTTAGCCCTAACCCAGTAGGAGGGCATAGAAACTACCCTCCGACATTGATATACAAAAACCCAAGATACACAGTCAACGTCGCCAAACCGTCAACATCAGAAAAGTGCCCAATTTTAAATCCGGCACCTTTTTCAAATAGTCTTGCGTCACCCGCGTCATAGCAACGTCGTTGACAATGCCGAAATGCGCAATGAAAAATTGTACAAAAAGTACGACAAGAAGGTTAGAAAAGACGGGATTTCTTATTTTCGGTAAGTTAAAATGTTTATTGATTTGTTTTAGAGGATTTTATAACTTAATAAGCAACGTAATATATTATTTCAATTTAAATTTGTTTCAAAACGTCAGTCACCGGCTCCAGGCTAATACGGCAAATTCCAATGGCCGTTCTTTCATTGTCAGAACGATGCATTACAATCCCCTTTTATTTTAGTCGCATTATAAGAAGACTCTGTTCGTATTTCAAAGGAGACGATATTTTTTTGTGATGTTTATTTTTTTAAATATGTTTTTGCACATAATTATTGTTTTGATATTGTAACACATCAATTGTATTTATTGTATTATAATATCGTTTTTAAGCAAATCCCATAAATTGTTATGAAATATTTTTTCATTTTTGTTTCCTCTCATCTCCATCCATCCATTCAATTAGATTTCAGTTGGAACTTTGTTTATTAATCATATGTTCTTTTAGATTTTTGTGCATCATTCTTTAATTTATGATATACGATAAATTTAGGTGACGAAAACGAGTTCTATAATTACCCACATAATGTATTTCTTATTCTTTTCTTTTTAGTATTTCTTGTGGCCCAATACCATGCTGGCAATGGACATCTATCGTCAGCCAACACGGATAGACGTGAAGATTTATTAAACACGTTTTAATTTTAAGTTTAATCATGTAATTATATAAGATTTTGTTTTGCTTTGTTGAATGACTACTTGCCATTTTTATGTTTGTATGTAGGTACATATTATTAAACTAGCGGCCGCCAGCGACTCCGTCCGCGTGTGTTACGGTTTCCGCACACAGTGTTACTATAGAGTTTAAACCCTACCTCGACAAATTGTAAGTGGACTATCCAACACAAAATATTTTCACAAATAATATTAAAACGGGACTAAACGCGATATTATTATAGTTAGGTACTCTCGTACTTGCTGCGTTTTAATATTATTTGTGAGTAATGCAACGCGAAAGTTTAAAGTCTTATCTTACAAAATATTTTGTCAATTCGAACCAGTAGTTCCTGAGCTTAACGCGTTCAAACCAATTTGGATCATGAGTTACACGTGTTATTGTGAGTCAACCATAAAGGATAGACAAATGCTGTTAAGGGAAATTTTTAGGCAATTTTATGTAGAATATTTCCGTCATACATGATTTCTATGTGACTTTAACCATTAAGGCTGCACACGCGACTGAAGCTTGAGAAATGGAGTAAATTCTCCCGTTTTCCCCACATTTCCCTTCACTACGCTGCTCGTGTTGATTGTAGCGTGATGAAAAGTATCCTATAATATGCCCAGGAGTATGAAGAATAATTGTACCAAGTTTCGTCAAAATCCGTCCAGTAGTTTTTGTTTCTATAAGGAACATACAGACAGACAGACAGACAGACAGACAGACAGACAGACAGACAGACAAAAATTTTACTGATTGCATTTTTGGCATCAGTATCGATCACTAATCACCCCCTGATAGTTATTTTGAAAATATATTTAATGTACAGAATTTACCTCTCTACAGATTTATTATAAGTATAGATTTGCTATTGTTATAATTGTAATTTTGTTTTAAAAATGTACTCGTAAAGTCCTGAATTCAAACGTAAATATCATACTGAACGGATTTTGGTATGGGCTGATTTAGCTAATAGGATACTTTTTATTCCGATTTAATACACCCCTGGGATATGCGAATGAAGTCGCGGGCGGCCGCTTGTATATATAATAATAAAACAAATATTCGTCTCCACTCCTAGCTTTGTTCTATTTGCGAAATTATGTCATGTCAAAGTTTGACTTTTGGTTCTGGTGACACTATTGAGTGTTACTTTTGTTCGAGACTGTGCATCTTGGGTTTTTGTATATCAATGCCCTCCGACTATGGCGGCCGATCTTAAGATCCCTCACTTTCATAATTCGGTGACAGCAATCTGCCTCGACCGTAGAGAGATCAGGCGCAGGACCAACGGCTTAAAGTGCCTTACAAAGCACGGAGGAGCTTGAGATGAAATTTTTCGGTCACCCATCCGATGATTGCATTTGCGAACGTTGCTTTACTTTAGCAACCGCAGGCCGAGTGCGCTAACCACTGCGCCATCGAGCTCCTCGAACCTATATATAAAACACAGGGGAACGCTGCTGCCGATCCGCCGGAATGTCCTTTAGTCGCTCCTAACGACACCCACGGGAAGAGATGGGGTAGTACTATTCTAGACACTATTCAGCAGATAGTACTGTAAGGGAGCGTTTCCACATAAGCGGAGAAGTGTAAAAATTGACCAATCACATTGCTCAAAATACACATCTCATCTCCGCTCCGATTCTGATTGGTCAATTTTTACACGTCTCTGCTCAGCTCCGTGCAACAGTGCCCTTCTCCTCCAGCCTTCATGGATGTTCAGGCCTCTATGATGGCTACCTACCTTCCAAAATTCAAAATTCAAAACTCGGCCACATGTTCTTTTTTCACATTTTTAGTCCGGTCATGGAGAGTCCTACAGCTACTGCAAAGCTAGACACAGCTTTTATTAAACCGTCTTGAATTACCGTTAAGAATCAATTAATTCTTATATTTACCTAGGCAACGCATTGGCAATAGCCTCCGCTCCCTTCGCCCCAATAGTGTTGTCGTTCAGATTGAGGCAGCTCAACTGGGGGTTGCTCTTAAACGCCTCCGATAACGCTGTGATACCAACGTGATAAATCCCATTCTGTGGCATCGCTACTTCTTCTAGCGTACCCATGTTCTGTGAAGAAAAAGAATTGATTTAATGAGGGTATTTGCAATTGAAAAATCTAACTAAGAGGTCTAACTGTTATGTCATTGGTGAATTTTGACATATCTGTCAATGTCATGTCATAATTCACCAATCGCATTCCAGTTAGACCTACGCCTACCTATTGCCATCTAGCAGATTTTTCATTTGTGTTAATAAGAAGAAGAAGAAATACATGTACCTCAATTTTTACTATATGTAAGCTGTTGCGATTATTTTTAGTGAAATCTAAAGTTTTTACTTTATCGTAAACCTTGACAGGCCTGTTGGTCGAGTGGCTAGAGACCCTGGCTACAAAACCAAAGGTCGCGGGTTCGAATCCCGCTAGGGGCAAATGTTTGTGTGATGAACATCGGCATTTGTACTCGAGTAATGGATGTTTATAAATGTATTTAAGTATGTTTATCCGTTCCCTAGCATCCATAGTACAAGCTTCGAGCTTAGTTTGGGGCTAGGCAATTGGTGTGTTAGTCCAATGAATTATTTATTTAATTATTTATTTTCTTTTCTTTAATGTTCTTTAATGTACGTACACTCCTTTGGCCTTTTTACATTTATGCATTCGACAGAAAAACTTACAAAATATTTTAAAAAAATAGGTCAGGAAAGTAATTGTCTAAATTCACTGACGGCCTCATGCGAAGACCTAAATCTTTGCACAGAGATTATATTTTAAACTATGGAAAATTGAAAAAAAAAGCACAATGGGTCAGATCTAGAATGTAGGGTAGCAAGGTAAAATTGATTAAAAATGTATGTTAACTTACCTGAAAGACATCAGCAAGTGCCTTCGCCCCATCGTTCTCCAGCCTGTTTCGGCCCGCGATGAAGACTTTCAGGCACCGTGGGCACGATTTCAGAGCCCTAGCGAGCAGCCGGCCTCCGGTGATGCCTAGACCATTGTTGTTGAGACGGAGCTCCTGTGAAAACAATTTGACGGGTGTTTTTTTCCAGGAATAGATTTGGAATGAAATAAAGTCAATGATTGTTTTATTTATGGAAATCCAATTTTCTTCATTCAAAAGGCAATTTTCTGGCATTTTGATTTAAATAATATGACTTCGGGCATATCATCGGCTAAAGTGGCAGACCATCCAATCCATCCATCGTAACACCATTTTTGTTCAGATATAATTTTTAAATTTATTCACTTTTTGTGAATACACAAACAAAAAATAAATATATTTTAAGCATTTTCATGCTGATTAATTATTTATACCTTATTATAATTATTAATTTACAGACGGATGTTGATGGAGTTAACAGGTTTGTCACTTTAACTGTTGATATGTTCCTTCTTCATTTGCTAAATAAACAAGATATATGTATTTCAAACCTGTAGCTGACTGCAAACTTCACTTTCCAGCAGCTTGGCGAGACCCTCCACACCAATGGGTCCGAATGCATTATCACTCAAGTCCAGCACTTGCAGGCGTGCACCGGCTGCTATCATACCATCTCCGAGTGCTTTCTACGAACATGTTATTTATTTTATTTATTTAAGCTTTATGATATATTTATGAAGCTGACAGCCGGATCCCTTTGGATGAGAGTGGCAAGGGATAGAGAGCAATGGAAAGACTTGGAGGAGGCCTATGCCGATAGGCACACCAAACTAAGGGATATATTATAACCCTAAGTTTAGGAATAAGAAGGCTATATTATTATTATTATTATTTAAGCTTTATTTTTCTAAAAAAACAGTAATATGGTGAGTTAATTTCATTTCAATTAGTTTTTCATTTTTTTTGTTTCTGTTAAATAGCCCCCTTGGGTAAAAGCCTCCTCCATCCCTTTCCATCTTCCGTGAACATGTAAATCATACTAATTGTTAGGGATAGGTAATAATAATAATACCCCTCCGGCCGTATTCGGCCGATCTTACGATCAGCCAGGCACGCAGGATATATTATAGTGCACAAGTGAGTGCGCAGGCACAGGTGCACTCCCTATTCCTTACCGCCGAGCGCGCCATCGAGCTTTTCATGATTTAACTATGTAAGTAAATCATAATCATAATATCATAATCATAACCTTATTAAGATTATAAATGTGAAAGTTTGTTTGGATGTTTGTCTGTCAATCATGCTGAAGCTACTGAATGGATTTTGATGAAATTTGGTTTACTGAGTTTGGTGACAGGATAATTCGTTTTTAGAATCAGAAATTATGGAAACAAAGAAGCAGGGGCAAAACTTATTGTTCAATTCTACAATGAAAGTACCTACTTTACAAAAATTTTATAAGTTTGACAGAATTGATCAGAAATAAGTGAAACAAAACATAAATGATTATATTTAAAATTTATTTAAGTAATTTTTTTAATTAATAAATCAAAACGAGAAAAAACTCTCAATGTTATAAACTAAATTAGGTATAATAAGCATTGATTGACTGTTAGCTTATTTCGTAACTAGGCAACTAGGGTCATCCAATCACAGTAGATAATCTATTAATGTGAACAAGACCACCTGCAAAGCGGAGGAAACATATTCCGAATACATACCAATGCAGGCGGTATTTCTGTTTTCATTCTCCCGGTGAACATATCGGACCATTTACATATCTTCAGCTCTGGATGGTGCTCCAGGGCTTTCGCAATGGCTTCGGCCGCTGCCACGCCGAGCGTGTTACCGGTAAGGGTAAGATACTGGAGGTCTGGACATTTGTTAATTGCGTCCACGATTGGTTGTGCTGAAAATTTGATTTTACTTAATAGATAAATTTCACAATGTCACATACATTGATCTGACTCTGTGTTATGTAGCTTAAGCACTTGTGTAACTTGTGTTACGGACATCAGAATCAACAGTGGTATTACAAATATACTTAAATTGATACATTTAACACCCTGACCGGGACAAACAGGCATGTTTATGCACCTACATGTTTCTCCTGTGCGCGAATCGAACCCGCAACTTATGTTGACAAGAGTAGGTAGGTGTAGAACTTAGCAGTCAATGGCTTCACCGAGCAAATCCGGGCCCATTGCAAGAAAGGTAGAGGGATTATTGAGAACGAGACTAGCGGTGGCCACCGTTGCTCACTTAAGCGCCAGACGTTTCGGCTCGCGTCAAGCCTCGTCAGCTAACCTGCGATTGGTTAGGACGTGGAGCAATTCCAGTCCCGTGCTCAACCTCCCTCTCCCTTCCTATCCAAATCCGATAAGAAGCCTCCAGAGCAGTCTTTGAAGCTCTATCAAATAATAGAAGGCTCTTAAGTACCGAAAAGATCAAAGTCTAAGTTATATTGCAATTTGATTAACAGCTAAATACTTTAGTATGTTATGAATAAGGGCTTTAGCCATTGACAGTTATGAATGATTGCGTAAATCTTTACAACGGCGGTATATAATTAAATAAAATTAAAGGCTTTGATTTGATTTGATTAGAAAAATTGTGGGAAAAATATTTAAGGTTATGTATACTAAAATATTAAAATTAGTGTTCAAACTTGTTCTTCATGGTTGATTAGAATATTAATGAATGGTGTATGTGTTAAAAATTAATCTTTTGTAATAAATAAGAGACAATTTAAGAATACTCACCATCTTTTTCGGTATCCAATTTTAGTGATTTGCCAGAAAAATCTACGCCGCTTGTCGTCCTGTTTGGATCACTCAGAGCTTTGTTTATAGAATTTAGGTCAAAAGAATTTGTAGAAGCCATTTTCTAAATATCACCACAATAAATTAAATAAATAAAACAATACATGAAAACAATCGCGGCGGCACTTGATTTATCAATCAACGGATATTTTTAATTTTTTTCTGACAGTGACACTCATGTCAACCGTGACGCTTGTGAGTGCGTTCCATAGGATAACCTTTGTTTCAATTTTGGTTTCAATCAACTTAACCTTGGAGGTTGGGACTAAATAAATATCTATCTGCAAAATTATTGATTAAACAAATTATATTTCCCATTTCATATTCACAGTATGCGGCGTTGCTATGAGCATTAACATAGGAGCAGCCGTTATAAACTTAGGTTTTTACAACGTTGGTGAACTCACGAGTCAGTCACGCACGTCACGCCAATAATAGAGAAATTTTGTCGTACCGGAAAATATTTTTAATCACAAACTTTGGCTGTATTGGGAAAAACCGAAACAAAGATTACTCGGCTCGGTAATAAAATCCAAGACCAGATCAAACACACCCGGGCGGATTTTACTTTAGATAGAGGCTTACCTTAGTCGCTTTTTTTACAACCGGACGCGGTGTAAGCTGTGATAGTTCTATTTAAAATATTGTATGATTTATCGTTAAAAAAAACTTGTACAAAAATACGAAGATTAAAGAAATAGGCACAAAACTGTAACTTTTCGAATTAAAAGCTGGCATCATTTATTTACTTTTTTTTCTTGACTGACTGACACAAACACAACCAACATCCGTCAGCCGGTTCTGTGGTCACTGGTCAGCCGTCACTTACTTCACTTCTGTCACTGACTGACAGCGTGCGGTAGTGTCGTGGTAGTCATATGTTTTAGTTAAAATTATTATTAAATAGTACTGCAAAGAATCTCGATTACATCCGAAAAGTGTTATCAATCGTATTGTGGCAATCACTACAGCGTACGTGACTATCAGTGCATCCAGACATGGCCGGTGAGTACAAAATGTGTTCTTAATTCAAAAACAGGTCTTTTTACGGGGGCATTCTTGCCGTATCTAATTAGAAATTAATATCATCTGTTATTAATATCGTAATCTGAACTTCAATGATCGATTCACACGATAATGTCTGTGATAACTCGTGAGGTTCACGAGTTATATCTTCGTGTCGATGTTTATTCAGTTTCTCATTAATTCCACTTAACCTTTGCTCTCGTTGAATATTCGAAGTTACCTACTTGCTATTCTGAACTTGTTGACTCTATGAAATACCTTCGACTAATACGGGGTAGGATGAATAAGAAAAAAAATGCATATACATTTATTTTAGTTTTAAAGGCACTGAGCATAATTTTATTAGTCCAACAGTCCATTCTGTTAAATATTTTCCCTTATTCATTGTTTTGCTTGCATTTTTTTCATTAAAACTATCTAATAACAGGTTAAAGTCAGGTTAAAAACCTTAAAGATTCATTATTAAAAAAAAACAAGGCTAACAGAATAGAATAGAAATCATTCATTGAGAACAAGTAACATACATACCCTTCTAATTAAACTATTATTCTGTCTTTTTTATTAACTAACATACTACTGAAAGGACCAAAATTGATTCATATAACATGTAAAAAACCTATTTGTTTTAAATTTATATAATATTAAATACTGATTTAATTTTTATGATACAAATTATGCAAAATAATGTCATGAAAAATTACATATTCCTATGTTTCGTAGTTAACCATTTTTCTGATGCTACAACCTTTTTGCTGCCCTACCTCCATGTCAATTCACACTTATTTTTTTGTTACTCATTATTATTCAATGTAGAAACTAATAAGTAATCTTAATTAAAAAAAAAAACCTCTTACCCATTTTTTTTAATAAGCACATATACTTTGGCAAAGATACATTAATTAGGGGCTTTAATTTTTTTTCAAAGGCTTATTAGGCGAAAACTTAAAAAATGTAACATCTAGCAGCTTCATATTTTACCTACTGTTCTTAATTTACCATAAATCCTTTTAACACAAAGAAAGAAGAAATTAGAATACTTTATGACCAACTATGTAATGGGATAAAATATTTCTACCTACCCTCTTTATATTTTGATTGTAAAACAAATTACCCAAAAAGGCTGGGAGTAGAAAGCACTAGGTATTTGTTTTACGCAAAAATACACCTTTTACATAATATACCTTGTTCCAGGCTCAAACAACCCTTACGGGAATTTGCTGAAAGATGTTCAGATCAATGGCAAGACATTCAAGTACTTTGATCTTGCTGCATTGGGTGACAAATATGGTAAGTCTATGATCATAATGTTTTTTTTATGGCAGAGGCGACAAACTATCTTGCTGGTCACCTGATGGTTAGCAATCACCGCCGCCCATGGACATTTTTATTTTTTATTAATATAGTCTTGCATTTGACCTCAATCACACCTGATGGAAAGTGTAGATTAGGCCTAAGATGGAGCACGCTTGCCTAGTAGATACCTGTTCACTCTAGTCTTGAAGACATCCAGATTATAACGTTCAGGGAAACACAGAACACGGCAGAGAGTTCCAGTCCGTAGCAGTTCGCATTATGAAAGAAGAAGCAAATCGCTTCGTGCGAGAAGGAGGAATATTAACAATGAAAGGGTGAAAGCCCTCACCGCGTCTAGTTGTCCGCGACACCAGAGGAATCGCCGATGCGTTGCCCTGCCTTTACGACTCCATACGCTCCCCAACTGAGCTCGGGCGACCTTACTGACCAGCAGAAACAGCACAACAGTTTTGAAGTACTACTTCACTGTGGTTGTCTGTAAGGTGGATTTTTTATTCCTTCAATCAAAGCATGAAGAAGTGTCTTGCGTTCATTAGTATAGATATAGATTAGATTATTAGATCTAATATAATATATTACATCTGAAGAGTCTGTTTTGAACGCGCTGATCTCAGGAACTCTGGTTCAAATTGTTTTTTTTTTTGTGTTGAATAGTCCATGTAAAGAGAAAGACTTAAAGCTATATAATAGGTATATATATAGTATTTGTGTGCGGAAACCGAAATCCACGAAATTATTGATAACTACGGAAATTAGAATATCCTACTACTATTATAAAGGCGAAAGTTTGTAAGTATGTATGTATGGATGTTTGTTACTCTTTCAGGTAAAAACTACTGAATGGATTTGAATGAAACTTTACAATATAGCTTATACATCAGAATAACACATAGGCTGTAGCTTATACATCAGAATAACACATAGGCTACAATTTTTGAGGTTTACCCGAATCCACGCGGACGGAGTCGCGGGCGGCCGCTAGTATTACATACGCGTAAAAATACTTGGCATGGGAAATGGGGTAGATACATGAGTTTGGCATTTTTGCCTCACTGATCAACTGAATGTTTTTTTCATCATATCTTTGTAATTGTTTTTCTCAAAGGTGACAGACAGCATCTTAAATATTAACTGAAAACATGTGATATTAGTCAGGTCCCTCTTATCAAAAATAAACATTTGATAAGACTATGTTATAACTGTTATAAGCAATGGGTGTGATAGTATTTGTTTATGTAACTTCGTTAAGTATGCAGTCGGATATAGTCCAATGGTTAGTGAGAAATCAGAGCGGGAGTCATAATCCTGGGTTCGAATCCCGGGTTGCACTAATAAAGTCGGTTTTATGAACGGAGCTCGGGTTTGTGACCACCAAACAGCTCTTGGCAAGTGTGATGCTTGAGAGATTAATAATACAGTAATTAAACCACTGAATCATCGAAGCATCGAGATAGCGGTCGCCCGCGACTCCGTCCGCGTGGATTTCGATTTCCTATAGCCTAAAGCCTTCCTCGTCAAATGGACTATCCAACACAAAAATATTTTTTCAAATCGGACCAATAGTTCCTGAGATTAGCGCGTTCAAACAAACAAACATACAAACGAACTCTTCATCTTTATATATTAGTAAAGATTTAGTTAGATCTATGTCCGTTAGTCCAAATTCGGAGTAGCCGAGGGTAATCTAACTACAATTTTCATATATGATTTCTACCAAAAGTAGTCTCCATCACCCCTCCTCGTTTCAGATCGTCTACCCTTCAGCATCAGGGTACTCCTGGAATCCTGCGTGAGGAACTGCGACAACTTCCAAGTCTTGCAGAAGGATGTCCAAAATGTCCTCGACTGGGAACAGAACCAGGGTGTCGAGGGGGGTGTGGAGATTGCGTTTAAACCCGCTAGAGTTATATTGCAGGTGAGGACTATATTTTTTAATATTTATAACTAACTAGCGGCCGCCCGCGACTCCGTCCGCGTGGATTTCTTTTTTTCGAAATAAAAAGTAGCCTATGTTCTGTCTCAGGGTCTAAAGATTGTCTGTACCAAATTTCATCAAAATCGGTTGCGAGGTTTAAGCGGGAAAGCGTAACAGACAGACAGACAGACAGACAGAGTTACTTTCGAATTTATAATATTAGTTGGTATAATATTAGTTGGGATAATACCCTCCTAGCCGAATTCGGCCACGGCGGCCAATCTTACGATTAGCCACTTGCGCGGGATATATTATAGTGCACAAGCGCATGCGCAAGCACAGGTGCACTTCCTATTCCCTCACTCCCATAATTCGGTGGGACAGCAATCTGACACGACCGTAGAGAGATCAGGCGCAGGACCAACGGCTTAACGTGCTTTCCGAGGCACGGGGGTGTAATTACACAGCCAACACATCTTCTACATCTACATAATATATAAAAATAAGAGGCATTTTTCGTTGTTACTTTAAAACTTACTAGCGCTAGCGGTCCGTCACGCGGTTTCACCCGCGTCCTGAGGGAACTACTTCCCGTACCGGGATAAAATATAGCCTACTAGCGGCCGCCCGCGACTCCGTCCGCGTGGATTTCTTTTTTTCGAAATAAAAAGTAGCCTATGTTCTGTCTCAGGGTCTAAAGATTGTCTGTACCAAATTTCATCAAAATCGGTTGCGAGGTTTAAGCGGGAAAGCGTAACAGACAGACAGACAGACAGACAGACAGACAGAGTTACTTTCGCATTTATGGTGCTCCCACATTGCCGTTAGAAAATGTTTAATAACGTTAGTAAACATTTGTTAGCAAACATTTAATCACAAATAAATTTTCCATGTGAAAATGTTTAGTAATGTTAGTAAACATTTTATAACAAAACAAATTATAACAAAATAAAACATGTGTTATCGTTTGTTTGTAAACATTTTGGGTGATGGCGGGATAGGCGGTGCGGTGCGGTGGGGGTAGAGTTGCAGTTACACTTACAGATTTTCTAAATGTAGTGTCTCGTTTGCCTATTTTTGCCCCAATTAAATTTTGTAGATATTCAAATTCGGAACTGTTCATTCTTATAAAATCTTTTAAGCAACCGTCAATACCCAAATCTTTGAGATAGTCTGTGGCACTATATTTTCCTCTAGCTTTTAGCGTTTGGCGCATCCAATAAGAGCGCTTTTTCTTCTTTTTTGAACAAAAAATAAAAGCTATTCCAATGAGCAAATCTTCTTCCATTTTCGTGTAGACGTCCTCGGCCCTCAGAAGGCGAAACCAAACTGCGAGCCAATACTAGATGTTATAAAATGTTTAAACATTTTCCATCAATGTAGGAGCACTTATAACATGTAACCGTTTCTAACAAAGTGCAATAATTGTTAACATTTGTTAGTAAATGTTTTGGTGTTATAAAATGTTTACAAACATTTTATAACGGCAATGTGGGAGCACCTTTATAATATTAGTTGGGATGTCGCCCGCGTAGATTTCGGTTTCCGCACATAATAATAATAACCTCCTAGCCGAATTCGGCCACTGCGGCCAATCTAACGATTAGCCACTTACGCGGGATATATTATAGTGCACAAGCGCATGCGCAAGTACAGGTGCACTCCCTATTCCCTCACTCCCATAATTCGGTGGGACAGCAATCTGACACGACCGTAGAGAGATCAGGCGCAGGACCAACGGCTTAACGTGCTTTCCGAGGCACGGGGGTGTAATTACACCGGCAACACATCTTCTACTTAATATATAAAAATAAGTGGCATTCTTTGTTTGTCACTTTATAACTTACTAGCGGATCGTCACGCGGTTTCACCCGCGTCCCGAGGGAACTACTTCCCGTACCGGGATAAAATATAGCCTGTGTTACTCAGGGTGAATGTAGCTTTCTAATGGTGAAAGAATTTTTGAAGTAGGTCCAGTAGTTTTTGAGTTTATTTGTTACATACAAAAATACAAAACACAAATCTTTCCTCTTTATAATATTAGTGTAGAAGTGTGGATAGTATAGATAGGCTTCCGCCTGCGGGTTTCGCCGCTAAATTTATTTTTTCAAATATCCCTTCCCTTCACATTTCTGGGATTAAAAGTACCCAATGTTCACTGGGATAGTGTAGCTAGCCCACAGTGAAAGAATTATTCAAATCGGTCCAGTAGTTTTTGAGCTTATTCGTTACGTACAAAAATACAAATCTTTCCTCTTTATAATATATTTTATTAGTGTAGATGTAGATGGCGATGTAGAAGAACGGGCCCTCCTATCCAAACCTTTTAAGGGTTGTTCGGACTATTTAGTAGTTTGTTTATTTGAAGTTAGCAGACTCAGTGGCAGCAATCACTGATCGATTATTGTAAAAATTATGGCATTAAAAAGAGCAACTATCGAGTTTATTGCGAATCGGTGGTAGAGTCATCAGTGGTAGAGTCTATTATTGTACATTTTGTTTTGGCGATTCATAAGTGCTTTTATGAAGCCCAATTAAATTAAAAATACTTATTTAGAGTTTGAATTTGAGTTTCAATTTTATTCAATCATGCAAATCGGTTCGGGTCGTTATAGTATTAGGTAAAATATGTACGCCTCGATGGTATAGTGGTTTAAGTACCGGGCCGTGATCTCAAAGTCCTGGGTTCGATTCCCGGGTCAGGCAATAATTGTGTTGTATTTTCTGAACACGGCCCGAGCTTGTGATCGCCAACCCGCATTTGGCAAGCGTGGTGATTAAGCCAAAACCCATCTTTGTAACGAAAACATGATTTCAAATGATGGAGGCCTTTGCCCTGCAGTGGGACATTAATAGGCTGATTCTTACTACTATGAAGGTATGTATGTAAGTACTAATAGGTAAGAATATCATAATATGTCGATATCTCTAGCATTACTTGGCATAAACGTGATAATTACAATAAAATTAAACATCCGTTTATCAGTGAGAAATACTGATTTCAAGGTACTTTGAGCACTTGTTTGGGTCAGTAGTTTATTGGTTAGCAAACTAGTTCTCTAAACTAAGGGTAGTGGGTTCGAATCCCGTACCTATAACTTGTGCTGTTGCTGTTTTAAACACTTTTTTTTAATAATAATAATCATAATAATCTTTATTGTGAATCACAGGTTATTACAGATGGAATACATTATTATACATAGTATCTCTGTGTTCCGCCTTATAGGCATACAATCTGTCTTTTTCACCATAAAAACCTTTTTTCCATTGGAACCAGTGGATTCTGAGATAAGCGCGTTCAAACAAACAAACAACGATTCTTTCAGCTTTATTACATTACTAGCGGCCGCCCGCGACTCCGTCCGCGTGGATTTCGATTTCCAATAGCCTAAAACCTTTCTCGTCAAATGGACTATCCAATACAAAAATATAATTTCATATCGAACCAGTAGTTCCTGAGATAAGCGCGTTCAAACAAACAAACAAACAAACTCTTCAGCTTTATTATTAGTATAGATTATATTATATATTATAGTATTTTCTTGTTTCAAATATCCCTTCCTTCCTTACCCCACATTTCCGTAATCAAAAGTACCCTATGTTCACCGGGGAGAGTTTAGCTAGCCAACATTGAAAAATTTATTCAAATCGGTCCAGTAGTTGACTTTATTCGTTACATACAAAATACAAATCTTTCCTCTTTATAATATTAGTGAAGATAGTGTAGACTAGCGGCCGCCCGCGACTCCGTCCGCGTGGATTTCGATTTTCAATATCCTATGTGTTATTCTGATGTATAAGCTATATTGTGGTAAAGTTTCATTCAAATCCATTCAGGTAGTTTTTACGTGAAAGAGTAACAAACATCCATACATCCACACTTACAAACTTTCGCCTTTATAATAGTAGTAGGATTAAGATACCATGTACTTATATTATACCACTTACGTAATATTGTATCTATGTGTTGTTTATCTTAAACTTAGTGAGTTCAAGTAAACGTAAGTTATACACATTATGTATTTGGCCTTGACCGGTGTACTTTGTAAGTAACAAGTTGGTATTACGTAGGTGTGTATATTTAGTAGGTGTGTCTAAGTTTTTAATGACATGACTTGATTGATTATGGAAATTAGGTGACAGGAAAACTTATACGTGAAATACAATTTGTGACGTACTTTTATAATATGATCTAAAAATTAAAAGATTCTCGTATCTATATCTATACTTATCTATACTAATATATAAAGCTGAAGAGTTTGTTTGTATGTTTGTTTAAACGCGCTAATCTCGGAAACTACTGGACCGATTTGAAAACATATTTTTGTGTTGGCCAAAGCCTTCCTCGTCAAATGGACTATCCATTGACGAGGTAGGCTTTGGGCTGTTGAAATTCGAAAACCACGCGAACGGAATCGCGGGCGGCTAGTAAGGATAATAAAGGTGAAATGAAGTGAAATAACCTCAAGGCCCTGGGTTCGATTCCCTGGTTGGTTAATATTTGTGTCCGTCTTTTCCAACACAGAGCCAACTCAATGGATTAGAAAAAACTCAGTTGTTGTACACTGAAAACATGAATTGAATGAAAATAAATGAAAATCTGAAATCAAAAATGGCTCGTGTTTTAGCAAAACATAGGAATTGTATGTTAATTTTTTAACAGCAAAAAACATACCTTGAGACTTATGTGTCGAAAACCTTGAGTAAACTTAACAAACTCTTTTGTTTTTCATTGTTAAAATATGAAAACTTGTAAATACTATACTACTAATAGTAAGTAGGAGGTATTCTTTGAAAACATAATGGTTAAACCAAACAATACCTACTGTGTAGGCAAATACCTAATATGAACAATTAAATAAAATAAAATAAGAAACAAAGAAAAATTCATCTGATCGGCTCAGGCGGGAATCGAACCCAGCGCCTCTTGCAATCCGGGCAAGCGATCTGACCACTAAGCTACCGAGACCGTTAGATCAGATGAATTTTTCTTTGTTTCTTATTGTATTGAAGGTATGCTTGCTTAAATAAAATATACAAAAAAAGTTAAATAAAATAGTAAGTACATGTGGTGTCGAGGGTATAGGTTAGCTGAAAAAAAAATGGACACCCTGTATATTTAGAACCAACAAGAATAAAACTTGTTTTGATTCCGATTACGACAATTGAACTGAGGTTTTAAATGGAAGTTTGAAGCTTGTAATATGGATTCTATTAAGAAAACGAGTAAACATCCATGACTCGAGTTAAATTGCTCACATTAATCCAAAGGCGGAGCCAGGTTGGGGGAGCGGGGTTCGATTCCCGCTAGAGGCAAATGTTTGGGTGATGAACATCGGTATTTGATCTCGAGTCATGGATGATTTTTATTTCATGGCAGAGGCGGCAAACGAGCTTGCGGGTCGCCTGATGGTAAGCAATCACCGCCGCCCATGGACATCCGCGACACCAGAGGTATCGTTGATGTATTGCCGGCCTTTTAAAAGAGGTATGGGCCTCCGGCACACTCACAAACCAGACTAAACACAATAATAGATCTATTATTTCACGCTGATATTATGTGAGAGGGTGGTACTTCCCCGGACGAGCCGGCCCATTCGTGCTGTAAAACAGATGGCTTTACCACTATCAAAAAGTATTTGTTTCTAAAAGTATTTAAGTATGTCTATCCGTTCCCTAGTATCCATAATACAAGCTTTAAACTTAGTTTGGGGCTAAACCATTTGTGTGTTAGTCTATGACATTTATTTATTTATTCAATTCTTCCTTCAGGATCTAACAGGAGTACCAGCAGTGGTAGACTTCGCAGCAATGAGAGATGCTGTCAAAGACCTGGGCGGTGACCCTGAGAAGATCAACCCCATCTGCCCAGCTGATCTGGTCATAGACCATTCGGTACAAGTCGACTTTGCGAGGACGTGAGTATCTTATGTAAGAGTGAGACAAACGAACAAGAGGGTCACCTGATGTTAAGTGATCGCCGCTGCCCATGGACATCAGCAACCGCACAAGAGTCGCAGATGCGTTGCCTGCCTTTAAGACCCCATACCCTCCACGACTGAGCTCTGGCGACCTTACTCACCAGCAAAAACAGCACAACAGTTACGAAGTGCTACTTCACTGTGGTCTTTTGTAAGGTGGAGGTACTTCCACAGACGAGCGGCGAAAAAAACCGACGTGCCACAAACTCTTCCTCTCTTAAAACAATATGTTATTTGAAAGAAGTAAAGTAAAGTGGGATTTCCATTGATTTTGACGACCCGCTTGGGGTAATGGTCAAGATGTTGCCTATTAAGCAAGAGGTCGCGGGTTCGATTCCCGCACAGGACAAACATTTGTGTGCATGAACATGTCTGTTTGTCCTGGTTTGGGTGTTATATGTATCTATTTAAGTATATTTGTAATACCACTGTTGATTCTGATGTCTGTAACACAAGTGCTTAAGCTACGTTTAACGGAGTTAGATCAATGTATGTGATGTTGTGAAATATTTATTTCCACTCAAATGAGAGACTAAATCCTTACAACCATTCTAAAGCGTTAGTAAATGTATTCTTCCCGTTTCAGTCCTGATGCTCTCAATAAGAACCAGGAGTTGGAATTTGAGAGGAACAAAGAGAGATTCCAGTTTCTGAAGGTACGATTGTAATTTGATAAGCTGTAGTTGTAAATTATATGCTTTTAAATGCATTAATTGTGATGCTTTTAAACTAAGTTTCGAAGAAGTTATGACATATTTTCTATGTTTTTCTTCCAGTGGGGCGCTCAAGCCTTCAATAATATGTTGATTGTACCACCCGGTTCCGGAATTGTGCACCAAGTAAGTATCTTTTTAGGGTTCCGTAGCCAAATGGCAAAAAACGGAACCCTTATAGTTTCGTCATGTCTGTCTGTCTGTCTGTCTGTCTGTCTGTCTGTCTGTCCTGGCTCGTTCTCCGCTGTTTCTGAACCGATTGCCACGAAAATTGGTGGAGAGATGTATAGTGATAATTCAAGAATCGGTTTTTAAAATAATCGAAAAATAATTATTTTTACCCCCCCTCCCATACATCGAAAAGTAAATCCGAAAAAAAAAAATCGACTTACCCCATCGTGTGGGGTATCGTTAAAAAGGTATTTTTAAATACAATAAAACTTGCCTTGAAACTATGTGGATCAAACACCCCAGTCTCGAGATATATTAATACAAAGTTAAAATTAGAGCGTCCCCCCCCCTTAACTTTTGAAATACTATTACAATAATTCTGAAAAAAATGTCCTGTATACCTCCAAGTAAGTACTTTCAACGAAAACTATAGCGAACTCTGTATCATACATAGTTATTTTTATACAACTCGACCAACTTATGACGTGCAGTTGCCCTTACTAAATGGTGTCTTAAGCGGTCGGGCCAGTTTTAGCTACGGAACCCTTTCATGGGCGTGTCCGACACGCTCTTGGCCGGTTTTTTAATATTACTAGCGGCCGCCCGCGACTCCGTCCGCGTGGATTTCGTTTTCTAATAGCCTGAAGCCTTCCTAGTCAAATGGAAGCAAAAAGATTTTTACAAATCGGTCCAGTAGTTCCTGAGATTAGCGCGTACAAACAAACAAACGAACTCTTCAGCTTCATTATATGAGTATAGATAAGTAAATATTTCATAACCTTACATACTAAACTGACTCGGTGTTGAGGCATGAACTCAAAACTATTATTTTTGCAAATTCATCCATCAATGTTTTATCTCTTGTTTAGAAGTAAGATAGTGGGTCCAAATCTTGTATTAGATATGTACTTATCTGTTTAATATCATTTGATAAAGTAATATTCATAATAATGTGACATGTAGATGATACAGAGCATCTTATGAATACCAGACACACACACAGAGGGATATACTCGTATATATATATATAGATAAGAGAGATAGAGCTTAGTGGAACTTCCACTCGAATGAGCCGCTCCCCTGGGAAGTATGTACCTCCTTACAGAAAACCACAGTAAAGTAGCACTTCATAACTGTTGTGCTGTTTCTGCTGGTGAGTAAGGTCGCCAGAGCTCTTATCAGAGTATGGGATCTTAAAGGCAGGCAACGCATCTGCGACCCTTGTGCGGTTGTTGATGCCCATGAGCAGCGGTGATCACTTACCATCAGATGCCCCTCTTGTTCGATTGTCTCCCTATTATATAAAAAAGTAAAGCTTATTTTAACACACACATACCATGTAACCTGGGTTCGAATCCTGGCTTAGACAGATTCAGTCGGGCCATGAAACAAGTGGGTTTTATGAAGACTTTTTGTCTTTTTCGATTAATTGTTAAAGTTGCTCTAAGGCTCGTATTAATAAATCGCTCACAACTCTGAGCTCGATTTTGGAGCGAACTTGAGGTGCTGTTTTATTTGACATTGACATATCAAGTTCGCGCTCAAGTTCGATCTCAGAGTTGAGTGCGATTTATTAATACGATCGATCTTGAGAGCGAGTTTGAGATGCTCTTTTATATGAAAATAGCATCTCTAATTCGCTCTCAAGATCGATCTCAGAGTTGAGAGCGATTTATTAATACGAGCCTAAGTTTCAGATAATTGTTTAATAACCAAAGAGCAACTAAAGCCGCTTTACTCGGCTCGTACCAAATATGGTTGGGAAGGGAGAGGAATGTCATCGGTGGAGGTGATCGTTAGTATACTATAAAGGGGCCCCTTAAACCTACACGCTGGGTCTGTAGTCCCAGGCGCCGACTGACATTCCTCTCTGTTCCACGCGATGGACCCGGCACCCGCACGGAGAATCCATTCATAGCTAAGAAGTTCGTCTCTTACTTTTACCAATTTTATTCTAGGTAAACCTAGAGTACCTAGCTCGAGTGGTGTTTACTGGAGACGTTCTTCACCCAGACTCCGTGGTGGGGACTGACTCGCATACCACCATGATCAATGGACTTGGCGTGGTGGGATGGGGGGTTGGCGGTGAGTATCACTACATAGTATAAAACAAAGTCGCTTTTTCTGTCCCTATTTCCCTTTGTATGCTTAAATCTTTGAAACTACGCAACGGATTTTGACGCGGTTTTTTTTTAATAGATAGAGTGATTCAAGAGGAAGGTTTTTATGTATAATACATGCATAATATAGTTGAGAAACACGAATTAACTTGGTTGCACCCGTGCGAAGTCGGGGCGGGTCGCTAGTAATATATAAACTAGCGGCCGCCCGCGATTCCGTCCGCGTGGACTTCAGTTTTCACATACTGATAGTTTTATTGTAGCTTGGAGAGCGATGGTGGCCTAATGGTACGGACCGCGCCTCACATACGTGAGGTCCGTGGTTCGAATACGGGCCGATACCTCTGGATTTTTCGAAATCTATGTATGGATTTGTGCCATTAGCGCGGCGATGAGGGAAAACACCGCGAGGAAACCCGGACATTCAGATAGTTTCTGACTTTAGTTCAGTTAGATCTGAATGTGCAACCATTATCCAATCTCTCTGGTTCCTCTTTATGGGTTACGAAGGTCTGATGGCAGTCGCTTCACTGTAATAACCAGACTCGACATATCCTGGATTATGATCAAAGCGGACCCCGCATAGAAACGGGATAAACGCTAGGAAGAAGAATAAATAAATGAAACAAACTTTCTCATTTATAATTTAGTATGATTGCTTTTATTGGTGGAAGTTGGAGCTCCTCCTTGAGGAATTACAACTCCCACCAATGCAATCAGTCTCCGCAGGGCAGCTTGTGGCGAGCTGTTGGTGTGTGGCGACACCACGGACCCGAGACCTCCCGGGGGAACTTTACCATCTTCTCCCCCACCTCTGGCTTGCCTTAATTGGCCGTCCAGAGTGGAGCGCAAGAGCTATATGCTCGCAGGGTGGAAGTGAAATATGCGTAAGACGCGAGTTGGTGAGGTGGGCAACCACCGAGCAGAAAGCGGTGTACACCTCTCGACACCCTGAGCCGACCACGACCATGTTGCCCTCGTGCCACCCGCGACCGCCACGGCCGCTTAGAGCGGTGGCTATTTTCGGGGGCCCATCCAGTGGGAGGCAAGTCACCGTCTGCTAGGAGACAAGTATTTGAGACAATTTGCATGGCAGACGTCCGATGTCTCAATCAATAACCCAGTTAACCAATCCATCAACCTACACTCAATAGACCCGGATTAGATTTCCTTTTAATTTTGCAATAGTTCTTACATTTGCCGGGTGCTGTCTTTGACTAGATCTGTATTTAGTCAGAGATAAAACCTGGCAGATGTACTCATCTCATTTAGATCAAATGGTACAAAAAAGCCTCTGCGCTGTTGGCTTTGGCCCCACGCATGCTTTAAAGGACCGGGTCCCTGTGGACCCGTGATCTCGTAAGAGTACCCACAATAATAATAATAATCATTTATTTCGGACCGTGATCCATATTAATTAACCTATTACATATAATGTTAGTAACAATTTTTGCTTATAGCTATGTTAGTTCACTAACCTAACTTAACTTAAATTAATTTAATTTTAGTTTTTGGCACCTAAACCTGCAGGTGACACATGCCTTGCCACCCAATGCCTGACCAAGGGACTATCGTCCCTCATTCCAATAGTGTTCAGTAGGCCACTGCCGCCGCCACGGACCCGGCGCATCAGAGAACTGACTCGCTTGCGCATTATGGCATGAAAGTCGTCCACGCGAGCTTCCGCGAACATTCCTGACGCACTACAGAACCGTGGCAGCCCCATCAGCATCCTGAATCCATTGTTATACTGTATACGCAGGGCGTTATAGGCTCTCTGCGTATATGAAGACCACAGGCTGCACGTATAAAACGACTGACAGTAGGCTCTAAAAAGAGTTACCTTTACTGCAGTCGTACACCGCGCAAACCTGCGAGCCAACATATTACAGCGCACCGCCAACGCTCTGCGCTCCCTCTCAATGTCAATGTCATCTCTCATGTCTTCGGTAACCCAGTGGCCCAGGTATTTAAACTTACTCACCTTAGGTAGTACGGTGCCAGCAAGCGCGACAGATGGCATATTGTAAGTTTTGGTGCCAGCCTTGAAAATCATCACCTCACTTTTCTTTGTGTTATACCTGAGCCCATGTGCTTCCGCGTACCTCTCACAGACCGATAATAATTTTCTCATCCCGTTGATTGAGGGACTCAGCAACACCATGTCATCAGCGTAACTAATATTATTGATGCTTTTGCCGTCTATTGAGCACCCGACATTGGTATTGCTCAGTTCCTCAATCAATCCATTAATATACAAGTTAAAAATAGTAGGAGAAGTGATCCCCCCCTGCCTCACACCACATTTCAACCTGTACGCATCCGATAAGGTGTCAGACCATTTCACATAGTTCTTTTGTCCTTCATACCAGTATTTAAAAATGGAGATAAGATCTTCAGATAAGCCTGCTTCCGATCCCATCTTTTCCCATAGTACATCATACGAGACCAGATCGAAAGCTTTCGACATGTCAAGAAAGCAGGCAAACACAGGTGTATTTCTAGTTGTATAGTAAAGAACGGTTTGCTTGAGACACAGGATCGCTGCCTCTGTGGACAATCCGGGTCTGAAACCGAACTGTGCACCATGTAGTTTGATGTGTCTCAGCTGCGTGTCAAGCAAACCGTCCAGCACTTTTGCAATAATAGTGGCAAGCGATATTGGTCTGTAGTTATTCCTATCCGAAGTATCCCCATTCTTGTCCTTGACAATCGGGACAACTATAGTTTTTATTAGGTCTTCTGGGAGATAAGAATGACTAATACACAAGTTAAACAGCATAGACAACACTCTGGGCAAATGAAAACCAGCGTACCTGAGATGTTCAACGCTGAGGGCATCGTGACCGGGTGACTTTCCTCTCTTCATATTCTTAATTACTAGTGCCACATCTTTTGCAGTAAAAAGAATACTAGGTCCTCCCGCACGCTTTACGCCAGCGCACAACCTCCCACGCACAAGCGCATTTGGACATACCCGAAAATGCTGACTAAACAGGTTGGCTATTTTAGCCGGGTCACTTTCTCCCTCAATGCTCACAGGGATACCCGGCCTTGGATTCAGTTTGTTAGTATGCATCCAGAACTCTGAGAAATTTTTAGCATTATGACGATCCGCTAAAACGTTCATTTTAATTTGATGGGCGTTATTTTGGCACCATTTCAATTTTGATTTGAAACATTTTCGCGAAGCTTGCATTTCGTCATATATGGGGCCGGTCGTTGGCTTCCCGTGTAGAACCCACATTTGAAAACAAAGCCTGGCCTCCCCGTGTGCATTCTTAACATAGTTATTCCAACCTATAATGTGTCTTTTATTATTAACATATTTGTTTTCAAAAACCTGAACGGATGCCTCTTTTAGAATATTAACAATATCAGAGTACAAATTATTAATCGCATTTTTATGTACATTGTCATTGCAAATATCGTTATTATTACAGTTCGTACATTCAGAGGGAAAGTGCACATTTTTAAGCTGATCATTACAAATATTATGATATTTTTCAATTTGGCTTTGACTCCTTACACCCCATCTAACTTTATTTATAAGCTGTCTACTATTGCTTACCTTAGGTTTTATTAAGTTTAATCTACATGTTACCTGAAGGGGCATATGATCTGACCAGTAGACACCATAAAGGATAGTAACATCTTTAATTAATAATAATGCCGCCTCAGTTGTAATACAATGGTCTAGCCACCGCACTGTCCCAAATACGTCACTTACAAAAGTATACGCATTTGATATAATGGAACCAATAGTAATTTGAGTTTTATCTGCCTTTCCAGGAATTGAAGCCGAAGCTGTGATGTTGGGTCAAGCTATAAGCATGCTGCTACCCAAAGTGGTGGGGTACAAGCTTGTCGGGGAACTGAACCCGTTAGCCACATCTACTGACCTCGTGCTAACGATCACAAAGGTACTTACCAAATGTTGGCATATTTGTATGACGGCGCAGTTGTAATAATTGTGAACATTAATAAAATCGATACCAAACTCTTTGGTTAAAATTTTTGAATACCGAACTCTTTGGAGGGAAGCAAATGACACTGGATGGTTGGCCACGAAGGTTGGCGGGAAAAGTGACAGCTCGCTTGACGTAATATATTTACAATTTATTTTTTAGCTTTTTATAGGCACCGTGCAGAAACTATAGAGGGCGCTAAAATCCTGATTTTTTCTGTGGTTTGACAGTAAAATTTGACATTTAGCGTGAAAGTTTCGAATATGAGTCACTAGATGGCAGAATAAGGCACCGACCGTGTTTTTCCGTGGTTTGACAGTAGAATAACCGAAATTTGACAACTAAAAGTTTTGAATATGAGTCACGAGATGGCAGAGTCATCGCTACGCACGGTGCCTATACATTTCAATCCTGTAGAATCTGGCTAATTTTTTGGACATCGCCTTTGCACAAAGATAAAAATTGACGCGCGCAATTTGAAAATAGAACGCGCGCCGCGCTCTTCAATATTTTCTTTTTATCTGTGGCATCATGCGGCCGGTCCACGGAGGTTTGACTTCTCGACATGTATTGATATCTTTAAGCATTTTCTAGGTTTTATTGTTTTATTATACCTTTTAACTATAATGTTAAAATTAAAACAAAGAAATATTCATCTGATCTCATGGCTCAGGCGGGAATCGAACCCAGCGCCTCTTGCAATCCGGGCATGATTCCGGCCGGATTCCTTAGCCTTAGCCATAAGATCAGATGATTTTTTCTTTGTTTATAATTTTACTAGCTGCCCGCCCCGGCTTCGCCCGTTGTACTTACTTACATGTATTATACATACAAACCTTCCTTAAGAATCACTCTATCTATTAAAAAAAACCGCGTCAAAATCCGTTGCGTAGTTTTAAAGATCTAAGCATACATACGGACATACAGCGAAAGCGACTTTGTTTTATACTATGTATTGATTCTTATTTTTGTCTCAGCACCTCCGCTCCCTCGGCGTGGTCGGCAAATTCGTCGAATTCTTCGGCCCCGGCGTGACTGCGCTGAGCATCGCGGACCGCGCGACGGTCGCCAACATGTGCCCAGAGTTCGGCGCGACCGTCGCATACTTCCCAGTGGACACGCGCTCCCTGGATTACCTCAGCCAGACGAGTGAGTGTTTTAAGGGGGTCCTGTGGGTTTTTGAGGGGGTCCTGTGGGTTTTAAGGGGGGTTCTTTGGGTTTTTGAGGGGGGATCTTAGGGTTTTTAGGGGGGTTCTATGGGTTTAAGGGGGTCCTGTGGGTTTTGAGGGGGTCCTTTGTGTTTAAGGGGGGTCCTGTGGATTTTGAATGGGTCCTGTAGATTTTGAGGGGGTCCTGTGTGTTTTGAGGCGATCCTATGACTTTTAAGGGGGTCCTGTCGGTTTTAAGGGGGGTCTTGTGTCTTTTGAGGGGGTCCTGTGGAATTTGGGGGCGTCCTGACAGGTTTAAGGGGGTTTTGACAGGTCTGAGGAAGGCTTGACGGGTTGCAGGGAGTTTTTAGGGATTATGAGTAGCAGATAGATAAATCATTTATTTGCATTCATCATTTATTGATTATTGATAAATCATTTATGATAAGAGATGATTCCTCGCTTGGGGACGGATGTTGTTCTTGTTCGTGGAATTCTTCGGCCCCGGCGTGACTGCGCTGAGCATCGCGGACCGCGCGACGGTCGCCAACATGTGCCCCGAGTTCGGCGCGACCGTCGCATACTTCCCAGTGGACACACGCTCCCTGGATTATCTGAGCCAGACGAGTGAGTGTTTAAGAAGGGGGTCCTGTAGGTTTTAGGGGGTTTTCTGGGTTTTATGGGTTTTGAGGGGGTTCTATGGGTTTTTGAGGGTGTTCTATGGGTTTTTGAGGGGGTTCTATGGGTTTTTGAGGGGGTTCTATGGGTTTTTGAGGGGGTTCTATGGGTTTTTTAGGGGGTTCTATAGGTTTTTGAGGGGGTCCTGGGAGGTTTTGGGGGACTTAAGGGTTTTAGGGGGTCCTAGGGGTTTTAAGGGGTGTTTAGGGGGGTCCTGTGGGTTTTGAGGGCTTTTGACGGGTTCTAGAGGCGTAGTATGAGCTAATGAGGCATTAGCCGGATTGCAAGAGGTTCCGCGTTCGATTCCCCGTCTGGGTAAGTTCGTCGAATTCTTCGGCCCCGGCGTGACTGCGCTGAGCATCGCGGACCGCGCGACGGTCGCCAACATGTGCCCCGAGTTCGGCGCGACCGTCGCATACTTCCCCGTGGACACACGCTCCCTGGATTACCTCAGCCAGACGAGTGAGTGTTTTAAAAGGGGGTCCTGTGGGTTTTCGAGGGGGTCCTGTGGGTTTTCGAGGGGTCCTGTGGGTTTTTGAGGGGGTCCTGTGGGATTGTGAGGGGTCCTAAGGGTTTTAAGAGGTGCCCCATAGGTTTTAGGGGATCCTATGACTTTTAAGGGGTTCCTGTGGGTTTTAAGGGGGGTCCTGTTGATTTTGAGGGGGTCCTGTGGGTTCTGAGGGGGTCCTGTAGGTTTTAAGGGGGGTCTTGTGTCTTTTGAGGGGGTCCTGTGGAATTTGGGGGGTTCCTGACAGCTTTTAGGAGGTTTTGACAGGTCTTAGGAGGGCTTGACGCGTTTTATGGAGTTTTTAAGGATTATGAGTGGTGGTATTAGCCGAATAAGAGATGATTCCTAGCTTGGGGACGGATGATGTTCTTGTTCGTCGAATTCTTCGGCCCCGGCGTGACTGCGCTAAGCATCGCGGACCGCGCGACGGTCGCCAACATGTGCCCCGAGTTCGGCGCGACCGTCGCATACTTCCCCGTCGACACGCGCTCCCTGGATTACCTGAGTCAGACCAGTGAGTCTCCTGCTTAACGAGTTTTAGGGAGTTTTGTCAGGTTTTAGGGGGGGTCTTGTGGGTTTTAAGGGGGTTTCTATGGGTTTTTGAGGGGGGTTCTATGGGTATTTGAGGGGGTCCTGTAGGTTTTAGGGGGGTCTTGTGGGTTTTCAGGGGGTCCTGTGTTTTGAGGGGGTCCTGGGGTCTTTAGGGGGTCCTGTGGATTTTGAGGGGGTCCTGGGAGATTTTGGGGGACTTAAGGGTATTAGGGGGTCCTAAGGGTTTTAAGGGGTGTTTAGGGGGGTCCTGTGGGTTTTGAGGGCTTTTGACGGGTTCTAGAGGCGTAGTATGAGCTAATGAGGCATTAGCCGGATTGTATGAGGTTCCGCGTTCGATTCCCCGTCTGGGTAAGTTCGTCGAATTCTTCGGCCCCGGCGTGACTGCGCTGAGCATCGCGGACCGCGCGACCGTCGCCAACATGTGCCCCGAGTTCGGCGCGACCGTCGCATACTTCCCCGTGGACACGCGCTCCCTGGATTACCTGAGTCAGACGAGTAAGGGGTTCTGAGGGTTTTTGAGGGGGGGTTTTGACGGGTTTTAAGGGGGGTCCTAATGGTTTTAGGGGGTCCTGCGGGTTGTGAGGGAGGTCCTAAGGGTTTTTGGAGGTCCTGTACGTCTTTAGGGGGTCCTGTGGGTCTTTAGGGGGTCCTAGAGGTTTTAAGGGGGTCCTGTGGGGTTTGAATGGTTCCTGTGGATTTTGAGGGGGTCCTGTGGAATTTGGGGGGGTCCTGCTTAGGAAGGCTTGACGGGTTTTATTGAGTTTTTAGGGATTATGACGGGTAACTTGAGCTAATGAGGCATTAGCCGGATCGTAAGAGGTGATGCCTCGCTTGGGAACGGATGATGTTCTTGTTCGTTGAGTTGTTCGGCCCCGGCGTGACTGCGCTGAGCATCGCGGACCGCGCGACGGTCGCCAACATGTGCCCCGAGTTCGGCGCGACCGTCGCATACTTCCCAGTCGACACACGCTCCCTGGATTACCTCAGCCAGACGAGTAAGAGGGGGTTTTGAGGGGGGTCCTGTAGGTTTTAGGGGGTTTTCTGGGTTTTATGGGTTTTGAGGGGGTTTTTGGGTTTTTGAGGGGGTCCTATGGGTTTTTGAGGGGGTCCTGTGGGTTTTTGAGGGGGTCATAAGGGTTTTAGGGGGTTTTATGTGTTTTGAGGGGGTCCTGTGGGTTTAGAGGGGGGTTCTGACAGGATTTCGCTCGTAGCAGTACCTGAGCCAGACAAGTAAGGGGTTCTGGTGGGTTTTACCAACCAGACTAGACCAGACCAGAGGTTGCTGCAATATCTGAGTCAGACAAGTAAGGGTCCCGAGGGTTATGAGATAAGTTTGGACGAGTTTAAACGGGTTTAGGTTGTCAAGAGACAATTATGACGATTTTAGGGGCTCTGATGGGCTTTAACCACATCAGAGGTCGCTGTAGTACCACAGCCAGACATATGAGTGGGGAGGGCTCTGAATCAATGGGTTTTTAGAGTTTCAAGAGAAAGTTTTGCGTTTTTATGGATACTTATTAATTTACCTACAAGAAAACCTTTAGAAAACCACTAATTTATTTAAAATCACTTTAATGTCATCATTACAAGCTTAAAACTTAAAGTGGTAACATGGCTAAATACTTAACTATGCATTATATATTTAAAACACGTTTAATTTAATATTCTTACACACTACATAATACACTACAAAATACATAATACGCTCATTTTAATTATGAAGAGCTTTGATTAATTACATCTTTTCTTACACCGTCTTTTTAACATGTAGTTTTGTTATCTTATTCTTTAACAAATAACAAACGATTTTTTTGTGTATTTTCAGACCGTGCCCAAGACAAGATTCAGATCATCGAAGCTTACCTGCGAGCTACCAAACAGTTTAGGGACTACAACAACCCTGAACAGGACCCCATATTCTCTGAAGTAAGTCTACACTGAGACGAACTTCTTAGCTATGAATGGATTCTCCGTGCGGGTGCCGGGTCCATCGCGTGGAACAGAGAGGAATGTCAGTCGGCGCCTGGGACTACAGACCCAGCGTGTAGGTTTAAGGGGCCCCTTTATAGTATACTAACGATCACCTCCACCATATTATAAAGAGGTGAGATTTGTATTTTATGTATGTAACAAATAAACTAAAAACTGCTAGACCGATTTGAATAATTCTTTCAATGATGTCTAGCTACGCTATCCTCGGTGAACATAGGGTACTTTTGATCCCGAAAATATGGGGGGTAGGGAGAAATTTGAAAAAAGAAATTACGCGCGGGTGAAACCGCAGGCGGAAGGGTAGTATGAAATAAAATAATTTGAAGACTTCGATGGCGGAACGGTCAGTCATCGGATGGGTGACCAAAAAATTCATCTCGAGCTCCTCCGTGCTCCGGAAGGCACGTTAAGCCGTTGGTCCTGCGCCTGATCTCTCTACGGTCGTGTCAGATTGCTGTCCCACCGAATTATGAGAGTGAGGGAATAGGGAGTGCACCTGTGCTTGTGTGCTTGAGTGCGCACACTCACTGCAGCATTATAATATACCAGCTTTCCGCCCGCGGCTTCGCTCGCGTGGAATTCGGCCATCAAGAAAACAATATTTTTGTTTTCTCTTTTCGTGTGCATGAACATGTCTGTTTGTCCTGGTCTGCGTGTTATATGTATCTATTTAAGTATATTTGTGATACCACTGTTGATTCTGATGTCTGTAACACAAGTGCTTTGGCTACTTAAAACTTTCACAACTTTCCACAACTTCACATATATTGATCTGACTCAATTGCGTCAGATCAATATATGTGAAGTTGTGAAAATTTGTGAAATATTTATAAACATCAATACTAGATAGAGATAGAGAATCTTAATAGCTCTACCTTCCTTCGATCAGTGCTAATTGATCATTGATTTTGCTTTTCAGGTAGTGGAACTGAACTTAGAGACAGTGGTGACATCTGTTAGCGGTCCCAAGAGACCTCAAGACAGAGTTTCTGTGTCCGTCATGAAGAAAGACTTCCAAGACTGTTTGACGAACAAGGTAAGATATTTTATTTACATAAAATTGCAAGGCACAAAAACTGCCTCTGTGGTGTAGCGGTCATTTTTTTTATTTATTTATTGATCACTTACAAAAATCTTTGAACAAATCAATATA
This sequence comes from Nomophila noctuella, assembly GCA_958496325.1. Taxonomy (NCBI): domain Eukaryota; kingdom Metazoa; phylum Arthropoda; class Insecta; order Lepidoptera; family Crambidae; genus Nomophila; species Nomophila noctuella. The sequence continues at coordinate 850,647 of OY292510.1, read as the reverse complement.
CAATCGAATCAACAAAAAATTAACCATAATATAAGGAAGGTACATGCTGTCATCTAAGTCATCGATGCCAGCAGGTACCTTTTAAGCTTATTTTTAAAAGCTTTCCCTTTGTTTCTTGTCGTATGTCTTCAGGCAAGCTGTTTAGAATATAAGGTAGATCTCTGTGATCTAAAACGTTGTCGTGGGTTCGAATCCCGCTTGAAATACTTTCAATTTGGGACATTGCAGGTTTAAATCACCTATTTGTCCGATAAGAATGGTGATTCATGTTAAGCCAAAAAGTAATTTAAACAGAAGAATGAGCAACTTAATGCAATTACTGGAAACCTAATGAGAACATGTTATTAAGTACTAACCTGAATCCGTAATGATATGAGACCAGTTGTGATTAGTAAATTGATTCTAGAAATACCTGTGTGAACTTTCTGAATTCTTTAATAATATATGTAGTACAATGACGTTAACTAACCAATACTCATAAGTTTTTATCAAAGACCTTTATGGTATAAATTGAGTTTTAAAGAAAACTTGCGGCACACGTAGTTATATACAATAGCCTAAGCCTTCCTCGTCAATTTTTTTCAAATCGGACCAGTAGTTTCTGAGATAAGCACGTTTAAACTCTTTAGTTTTATAATATTAGTATAGATTATAGTGTATATAGAATATAGAAAATATTTATTTAGATATTCAATGCAATGGTTGAGTCTTTCTGTAGTAGAATTTACAAACCCAGTGACAGAATTAAAAACATGACAACTAAGTATGTAAACACTTATTCAGTCAGACGCTAAGTAATTTAGAGAGCTATGGTGGCGTAGTGGTACGGACGGCGCCTCACATACGTGAGGTCCGCGGTTCGAATCCGGGCCCACACCTCTGGATTCTTCGAAATCTATGTGTGGATTTGTTCCATTAGCTCGGCGGTGAGGCAAAACACCGTGAGGAAACCTGCACATTCAGTGATTTCTGACTTTAGGTTCAGTAAGATCTGAATGTGTAACCATGATCCAATCTGTCTGGTTCCCCTCTATGGGTTACGAAGGTCTGATGGCAGTCGCTTCACTGTAATAACCAGACTTGCCAAATCCTGGATCATGGTCAAAACGGACCCCTCATAGAAAAGGGATAAACGCTAGGAAGAAGAATATTAGTAGGAATGATCTAGAAACGTCTCGGACCTTCCAGATGTGTCTAATTCATGTCGTGCTGTCTCGATTCTTCCCGCTCGTTCGTATTATTATAGCGCATAGTTAACATTGAATACTTTGTATAGGTGCGATGATAAAGCCTCTCTGTAGTAGAATTTACAAACCCAGTGACAGAATTAAAAACATGCCAACTAAGTATGTAAATACTTAGCAGTCAGACGATAATAAATAGTTAAAATCATGTATCAAATCAAGTTCTTCATAATGATGAAATCTTCTCACGTTGTAGATTTAGCTTTTGAAGCAGTTTAAATGACGATGCTATGTTTATATTTTCCTCTGATAGCTGCTACAACACCCAGTGTCAGAATTATAAAAATTGTAATGACTCCTAAGTGTGTTGGAGCTAACATTAAAAGATGTAAACATATCAAAGAACTCCTGAGGTGCGATTTACTAAGCGCAAATGTCATAATCTCACGGCTGTGTAATCGGTGACAGCTGGAATTATGTAGTAATTTAGTATTCTGATGATAATATCTTACAGTAACAGACATTACTACACCCAGTGACAGAATTAAAACATGTCTACTTAGTGTGTTAATGCTGTCACAGTGAGATCAACGTTAAAGCGAAGATGACTCTGGTGACTGATGAGATGAATCCCTTCTGATAGCTCTCTCAACACCCAGTGACAGATAAACAGAACTGTCTACTGAGTGAGTGAAAGCTCTCAGAGTTAGATAATTGACAGAAATCTTCATGTATCTTCTTTTATTATTTATTCTGAAGGCATCGACTCTCTGCGACAGACATTGCTACACCCAGTGACAGAATAATAAACATGTCTACTGAGTGTCGGAATGCTGACTCAGTAACTCAGTAACAGTAACACACAAACATACTGTTGAAGCGCTGATTACATGAGGACAGACAGACAAGTTATAGTGACGAAGACGTATATCTCATCCGATAGCTCTCTCAACACCCAGTGACAGAATGACAGACATGTCTACTGAGTGTGTGACAGCTGTCATGAAGAAACGATGAAAATAGGAGCAGCGCTGCTACAATTTGCTCCTTCTCGTGATGTATTAAGTTGATAGTGTCTCACTGTAGCAGACATTACTACACCCAGTGACAGAATTAAAACATGTCTACTGAGTGTAGAAATGCTGACACAGAGAGACAAATATTGATGAATCTTACTCAGTGGCATTATTTTCTTCCGTTGATGATAATATGTATTAGTGATCAATAATAACTCCCGATAGCTCTCTCAACACCCAGTGACAAAATTGGGAACTTGTCTACTGAGTAAGTGACAACTGCCAGAGCTTGATAACTTTGTACACTGCATTCTTCTATACAATTTATTGACGAGACGAAAGTGTCTCACTGTAGTAGACATAACGCACCCAGTGACAGAATTAAAACATATCTACTGAGTGTGTTAATGCTTAAACAGTAAGTCCTCTAGAATCTTGAAACTCCAGAAATGAAAATCTTGTTCTCTTCCGATAGCTCTCTCAACATCCAGTGACAGAATTACAGACATGTCTACTGATTGAGTGATAGCGGTCAGAAAAAGATATGTTTTTATGGAAATCTTGAAACTCTGGAAATGAAGATCTCGATCTCTTCCGATAGCTCTCTCAACACCCAGTGACAGAATTGAAGACATGTCAACTGGATGTGTTATAGCTGTCAGAACTAGATATTAAACACCTTTTGTTTATTGATAACGAAAAACTAAAGATGATTGTGTCTAACTGTAGCAGACATTATTACACCCAGTAACAGAATAAAACATGTCTACTGAGTGTCTTAATGCTGTCACAGAAAAACATTAATATGGCTTTTAAACACATTTTGAAGATACAAATGTCGCCACCAACTGTAGATCATTCTTCATTCTGATACAAGTGACTCACTGTGACAGACATTTTTCACCCAGTGACAGAATTGAAACATTTCTCCTGAGTATGTAAATGCTGAAACACTGAGATACTAAAGATGTAAGTTGATAAAGCTGGAAGTGATGATATTTATCTTTTCCAATAGCTCTCACATCATCCAGTGACAGAATTATAGACATGTCTACTGATTGAGTGATAGCGGTCAGAACAAGATTTCTTAAATGGCATAATGGACGATTGTATCTCGCTGTAGTAGACATTACTACACCCAGTGACAGAATGAAAACTTGTCTACTGAGAGTGTTAATGCTTACACAGTAAGTTCTCTAGAATCTTGAAACTCTGGAAATGAAGATCTTGATCTCTTCCGATAGCTCTTTCAACACCCAGTGACAGAATTGAATACATGTCTACTGGATATGTGATAACTTTCAGAGCTAGAATGTAAACACCTGTTGTTTATTGATAACGAAAAACTATTGAGGATTGTGTCTTACTGTAGCAGACATTATTACACCCAGTGACAGAATAAAAACATGTCTACTGAGTGTCGTAATGCTGTCACAGAAAAACATTAATATGGCTTTTAAACACATTTTTAAGATACAAATGTCGGCACCAACTGTAGATTATTCTTCATTCTGATGCAAGTGACTCACTGTCACAGACATTACAAACCCAGTGACAGAATTGAAACATGTCTACTGAGTATGTAAATGCTGAAACACTGAGATACTAAAGATGTAAGTTGATAAAGCTGGATTATAAAGTGATGATATAAATCTTTACCAATAGCTCTCACATCATCCAGTGACAGAATTACAGACATGTCTACTGATTGAGTGACAGGCGTCGGGACAAGATTTGTTTCTATGGCACAATTGACGATTGCGTCCTACTGTAGCAGACATTACTACACCCAGTGACAGAATTAAAACATGTCTACTGAGTGTGGGAATGCTACCACAGTGAGACTGATATCAAAGAATCTTGACAATTCAGTGGTGAAAGCGATATTGATCTTACCTGGTAGCGCCTGCTTCCCCGATGACAGAATAAGCATCATGTCTACTGAGTAAATGAAAGCTACCTGAGTTTGGAAAAGTAATAGAACGTTTTTTAATTATAAAAAAAGAAAGAAAAATTCATCTGATCTCATGTAGCTCAGACGAGAATTGAACCCAGCGCCTCTTGCAATCTGGGCAAGCGCTCTGATATAACTAATAGAACATTGCATAAGAATTGTTAAGGTGCAGGATGATCGTGTCTCACTGTGACAGACATTACTATACCCAGTGACAGAATTAAAACATGACTACTGAGTGTAGGAATGCTGGCTGACACAATAAGACAAGCATAAATTTGAAGCCGTGACACTGATGATATTCATCTCTCTTGATAGCTTACTCAACACCCAGTGACAGAACAGTGACCATGTCTACTGAGTGTATAGAAGCTACCCGAGTTAGATACGATGACAGACAGCAATCTTCACTTTGTGCATTTTTTAAAGATGACGAGTCACATTCCAATAGACATTACTACACCCAGTGACAGAATGTGATTGAAACATGTCTACTGAGTGTGTTAATGCTGTCAGAATGAGACTGAGACAAATGAATGCTGATTAGTCTTGTCAGATCGGTTGAAATGTTGATATGGATCTTGCCTAGAAGCGCCTGCTACACCCAGTGACAGAATAGACAACATGTCTACTGAGAGAGTCAGAGCTGCCAGTGTAAGATAATGTCCCACTTCTCCTTTGTATCATTACAATTTGTGAATTGTGAATTTGTATAACAAATTCACTGCTAAAGCGACGATGATGTGTTATTTCTTCTGATAGCTCTCTCAACACCCAGTGACAGAATTATCAACATGTCTACTGGCTGAGAGACAGCTGTTGTCGTAACTGCTGTGCTATGTTTCTGCCTGTGAGTATTCGCCAGAGCTCATTTAGGGAGGGTATTGGTCTCAAAGGCAGGCAACGCATCTGCGGCCCTTGTGCGGTTGTTGATGTCCATGGGCAGCGGTGATCACTTACCATCAGGTGACCCTCTTGTTTGTATGCCTCCCTATTACATAAAATAAGCATAATTACTGAGATGACAGTGTCTCAAAAAAACTACAAATCCATTGCGAAGGGGATCATCTAAGGGGATTTGTGGAATAAGCTGTCTCATTGTAGTAGTATCAAAAAACCCAGTGACAGAATAAGTAACATGTCTACTGAAGATGTTAACGCTGATACAGTAAAACAAACTTGATATCTACATTGTTAGATTTGAATGTCGACGCTCATTGTAGTATACGCTTTTTACACAAAAAAAGTTGACTCACTGTGGGAGACATTACATACCCAGTGACAGAATTACAAACATGTCTACTGTTTATGTGAATGCTGACACAGAGAGACATTAAATACTGATGTTATCACGAAGTAAGACGCCCCTACAGGGCGCTACATTGTAATACCTAAGACCAGTGTACACATTTTATAATACTTTGTACCCAATTCAGCATGCAATAAGTAAATGAATAAATAAATGACTTAATATTGTTTTAGGCATGAACTTCTGGATCGACTGAAGAAATCATTCTTCAATCAGATGAATTCGACTCACTGTGACAGACATTACAACACCCAGTGACAGAATTATCAACATGTCTACTGAGTGTGTGCATGCTGACACAGAGAGATAGTGTTAAATAAATCAAATCCATCTTAGAGTTACGTCCTCCTCCTTGAGTCGTATTCCTCATTACTGAGGGTCGTGTATAAAATGAAACATACAACAAACTTTCTTGGCAATTTTGATGGAGTGGTTTGTCATTGTTTTCTCCATTTCACACACTTATTCGTAGTGTGTAGGTTTCCTCACGATGTTTTCTTTCAGCTGGTATGAATAGCTTTGTAGATACGAGATGAAAGTGTCTTACTGTGACAGGCATCACATACCCAGTGACAGAATTATCACATGTCTACTGAGTATGTGAATGCTGACACAGAGAGACATTCTTAGTAGTTTCTTGAAACCCCTGGATATGCTGTGATAGATCTCTTCCGATAGCTCTCTCAACACCCAGTGACAGATTTAAATACATGTCTAATGAGTGTGAGATAGCGCTCAGAACTAGATATAAAAATGTTATATTTATAGCACATTAAACACATTATTATTGATGATTGTGTCATACTGTAGCAGACATTACTACACCCAGTGACAGAATTGAAACATGTCTACTGAGTGTGTTAATGCTGTCACAGTAAGACATACTTTTGCTGCAATGAAGATGACACTAATGACATTAAATATCTCCCGATAGCTCTCTCAACACCCAGTGACAGAATTATCAACATGTCTACTGGCTGAGAGACAGCTGTCAGATTGAGATAATGTATTTAAAGCACTTAGTAACTGCTGTGCTATGTTTCTACCTGTTAGTATGATCGCCAGAGCTCATTTGGGGAGGGTATTGGTCTCAAAGGCAGGCAACGCATCTGCGGCCCTTGTGCGGTTGTTGATGTCCATTGGCAGCAGTGATCACTTACCATCAGGTGAAGCCTTGTTTGTATGCCTCCCTATAAAATAAAATAAGTACAATAACTGAGATGACAGTGTCTCAAAAAAACTACAAATCCATTGCGCAGGGGATCATCTAAGGAGATTTGTGGAATAAGCTGTCTCATTGTAGTAGTATCAACAAACCCAGTGACAGAATAAGTAACATGTCTACTGAAGATGTTAACGCTGATACAGTGAAACAAACATGATATCTTTATTGTTGGATTTGAATGTCGACGCTCATTGTAGTATACGCTTTTCACAAAAAAGAAGTTGACTCACTATGGGAGACATTACAAACCCAGTGACAGAATTAAAACATGTCTACTGAGTATGTGAATGCTGACACAGTGAGACATTAAAAACTGATGTTATCTCGAAGTAAGACACCCTTACAAGGCGCTACATTGTAATACCTTAGACCAGTGTACGCATTTTATAATACTTTGTACCCAATGCAATAAGTAAATGAATAAATAAATGACTAAATATTGTTTTAGGCATGAACTTCTGGATCGACTGAAGAAATCATTCTTCAATAAGATGAATTTGTTTCACTGTTGAATTTGTCACACTGTGGGAGACATTACAAACCCAGTGACAGAATTATAAACATGTCTACTGAGTGTGTTAATGCTGACACAGAGAGACACTGTTAAATAAATCAAATCCATCTTATAGTTACGTCCTCCCTCTTGAGTCGTATTCCTCATTACTGAAGGTCGTGTATAAAAAACATACAACAAACTCTCTTAGCATTTTAAATGGAGTTGTTTGCCATTGCCTTTTCCATTTCACACACTTATTGGTAGTGTGTAGGTTTCCTCACGATGTTTTCCTCACGATGTTTATCTTCCTGGTATGAAATTTATTTAGCTATGTAGTTACGAGATGAAAGTGTCTTACTGTGGCTAGCATCACACACCCAGTGACAGAATGTTAACATGTCTACTGAGCATGTGAATGCTGACACATAGAGACATTCTTGGTTGATTCTTGAAACCCCCAGATATTCTGGTATTGATCTCTTCCGATAGCTCTCTCAACACCCAGTGACAGAATTCAAGACATGTCTACTGAATGTGTGAAAGCGCTCAGAACAATATATAAAAATCTATTATTTATACCGCATTGAACAAATAATTATTGATGATTGTGTCATACTGTAGCAGACATTACTACACCCAGTGACAGAATTGAAACATGTCTACTGAGTGTGTTAATGCTGTCACAATGAGACTGTGTGATAAATCATGAAACTCCAGAAATGAAGACAATTGAACTTTTCCGCTAGCAATCTCAGCAACCATTGACAGAATAGTCAACATGTCTACTGAGTGAGTGATAGCTATTAAAACATTTCATTGATGAAATAAAAGTGGCGGTGATCTTATCTCCCTGTAGCAGACATTACTGTACCCAGTGACAGAATTGAAACATGTCTACTGAATGCGGTAATGCTGTCACAATAAGACATTCAAACAATAATAAACTACTATGACATTGTATATGAAACTAGCGGCCCGTCACGCGGTTTCACCCGCGTCCCGGGGGAACTACTTCCCGTACCGGGATAAAATATAGCCTATGTTACTCTGGGTGAATGTAGCTTTCCAACAATGAAAGAATTTTTCAAATCTGCCAAGTAGTTTCGGAGCCTATTCAATTCATACAAACAAACAAAAAATCAAACCTTTCCTCTTTATAATATTAGTATAGATGACAAATGATGATGCTTTCTGCGATAGACATTACTATACCCAGTGACAGAATTGGATACATGTCGACTGAGTATATTAACGCTTCCACAAAAAGACATGAGATATTTTTTAGGCATAAATTTTAGCATCGTTCGATGAAATTATTATTCATTATGATGTATGCCTCGATGGTCTAGTGGTTTAAGTACCGGGCCTTGGTCTCGAGGTCCTGGGTTCGATTCCCAGGTCGGGCAAACTTTGTGTTGATTTTTCTGAACACAGCCCGGGTTTGTGATCACCAACCCGCATTTGGCAAGCGTGGTGATTAAGCCAAAACCCATCTTTGTAACGAAAACATGATTTCAAATGATGGAGGCCTTTGCCCTGCAGTGGGACATTAATAGGCTAATACTACTACTACTACTATGATGTATGCGGCTCACTGAGGCAGACACTACACCCAGTGACAGAATTAAGACATGTCTACTGAGTGTGTTAATGCTGTCACAATAAGAAATTTAAACAATAATACACCTTTGACAATGTAAACTGGACATACATACGTCGGAAATGCAGCTTTTTTCTTATGGAAGGGCAAGTGATGATTGATTCTTACTGCGATAGACATTACTACACCCAGTGACAGATTTGAAACATGTCTACTGAGTGTGGAAATGCTGACACAGTGAGGCATATAATTATTTTAATCTTGGACTCCAGGAACTCCAAAGATGATGATATTTCTCTACTCCGATAGCTCTCTCAACACCCAGTGACAGAATAGAGGACATGTCTACTGGCTGAGTGAAAGCTGTTTGAGTTAGAGAGACGAACTTCTTAGCTATCCATGGATTCTCCGTCCGGGTGCCGGGTCCATCGCGTGAAACAGAGAGAAATGTCCGTCGGCGCCTGGGAACTGACAGGAATCTTGATGAAAACTATGTACAATATGTTGTTATGATGATGAGTCTCATTGTAATAGACATTACTACACCCAGTGACAGAATTTGAAACATGTCTACTGAGTGTCGGAATGCTGTCACAATAAGACATTCAAACATTTATAAACCTATGACAATGTGGACTGGACATACATACGTCAGAAATGCAGCTTTTTTTTATGGAAAGGCAAGTGACGATTGATTCTTACAGCAATAGACATTACTTCACCCAGTGACAGAATTGAAACATGTCTACTGAGTGTGTTAATGCTGTCACAGTAAGACATTATGTGACTCAGGAATTCCAGAGATGATGATATTTTCCTACTCCGATAGCTCTCTCAACACCCAGTGACAGAATGACAAACATTTCTACTGAGTGTGACCAGTGAGTCAAAGCTGTCAGAACAAGATACAAATATTTTATTGATGACACAAAAGTAGCGATGATCCTATCTCACTGTAGCAGACATTACTACACCCAGTGACAGAATCAAAACATGTCTACTGAGTGTGTAATGCTGCCCCAGTAAGAAATCTTGAAACTCCGAAAATGAAGATATGTATCTCTTCCAATAACTCTCTCAACACCCAGTGACAGATAAAGTGACAGCTCTCAGAGTTAGATACGATGACAGAAATATTATTGAAAATTATGAACAATTTGTTGATGAGTCTCATTGTAATAGACATTACTACACCCAGTGACAGAATTAAAACATGTCTACTAAGTGTGTTAATGCTAACACAGTGAGGCATTCAAATAATAATACACCATTATGGACATAAATGTTCATTAGAAATGAATTTACTTTTCATCGAAAGACCATTGATGATTAATTGTTACTGTAATAGACATTATTACACCCAGTGACAGAATTGAAACATGTATACTGAGTGTGGGAATGCTGACACAGTAAGACATATAATTATTTTAATCTTGGACTCCAGGAACTCCAAAGATGATGATATTTCTCTACTCCGATAGCTCTCTCAACACCCAGTGACAGAATAGAGGACATGTCTACTGAGTGAGTGACAGCTTGCAGAGTTAGATACGATGACAGACATCTTGATGAAAAATATGAATATGTTGTTCAGAAGATGAGTCTCATTGCAATAGACATTATTATACCCAGTGACAGAATTGGATACATGTCTACTGAGTATATTAATGCTTCCACAAAGAAAAAACATAAAATGTAATAAACAATTATATTTTTGAGGCATTCTTATTCTTCATCATGATGTATTCGACTCACTGTGACTGACATTACTACACCCAGTGACAGAATTGAAACATGTCTGCTGAGTGTGTTAATGCTGTCACAGAAAGACAATAATATGTTTGAGACATAAAATCACCACCAACTGTAGATCATTCTTCGGTCTGGTGCAATTTACTCACTGTGACAGACATTACTACACCCAGTGACAGAATTAAAACATGTCTACTGAGTGTCGAAATGCTGTCACAATAAGACATTTCTCTTAAATGTTTATGCACTTACAAATATAGACATATACAAAATGAAATGCAGTGATGTTGTTAGCCATTTCCGAAAGCTGTCACGGCTCCCAGTGACAGAAATATTGACATGTCTACTGAGTCCGTGACTGCTATCAAAAAATGGCGGTAGTTACACTAATAAAATGGTTACTGTTCTGTTAAATTGATTGTTTCAATGAGGGTGTTTGCGATTGATAAATCCGCTATATGGCAATACGTAGGCGTGAGGTTTAACTGCTGTCATTGCTGAATTTCGACATATCTGTCAATGTCATGTCTAAAATTCACCAATCAAATGCCAGTTAGACCTAACGTCTACCAACTGCCATCTAGCGGGTTTTTCATTTGCGAAAACCCTCATTTTACAGAAAAGTACATAGGATAGAAAGTTATGGTAAAAACATTATAAGTATTTACTTACAGTTTTCAGCTCGCTCCTGAAAATCCATTTCCACTTAATTTATGAACACTAGCGTTTATTTTTTTTTTGGTAACTGGATCCAATTATTAAACACTGATTTAAAAAATACTGTTGAGTTTTTAAACTACTTAAAATATTTTATTTCGAAAAACAATTTATGACACTTATAATTTGATAATATGGAAAGTAAACTTTTGACTACTAATTCCGTTTGATATTTTATCCACTGAACTAACACTTCACTACATTTTTTTTACTAAATTCACTATTACTCGTATAATGAATGTTACGCACTCAAAATCAATACTGAATAAGATTATAATTGTGTCAACTATTTATATTAGGCCAAATAATTAGTAAGGGTCTATAGTGGGGACACTTACCTGGAATAATTAGGGTACTAATTTCTTAAGGACTCATTAGTAATTAATTCTGGAAATGTTAGTGAGTTCTACTTGTATAATGGGTGTTGATTTAACACTTGTTTTTGAAAGTTAATCACTTTGTTTTTAATATTTTTGCATATTTTGTGTGTTGCAGCTAAGTTGCAGGTTTAAAATATTATTTTAGAATTTCTTTATATGTTCAAAGATAAAGTTTGTTTGTTTTAAGAGTTGTTACATTGAATGGAAAATAATTCTGGAAATTGCTTCGTTAATAAAATTTACAGAATCTTAGTTCTAGTTAATTTATATTTTTTTAATACATCAACGTTAACGTTTTTAGAGTTTGTTAAAAAAAAAGTAGCTTATTTTTTATTTATCAGGGATAATTTAGTATTCCAAATAGGTCCCGTAGGTATGGAACCTATTTAAGTCTATAAACTATAATTCATTTCTTTTCTCTTAAATATTTTAATTGTACTTCGGTGGTACATTCGTTTACTCTGATGTCCATATTTCTATTGGGGTCAAATCAATATTTGTAAATAAAACAAATTAAGTTTTTGGTTTATAATTTATTTTAACTTCAACTAGCTTAAGCTACATACATACATCAGTCCGTATATAATTAGGTATATATATATTTTTTTCAAAAGTTTGTATTCATAAAACGTTTTACATAAAATAAGATTACTTCCTAGTCTTTCTACTATACAGGAAAGGAAATATAAATAAAACTAAACAAAAATCAATATGAAATGAATATATCACAAAGTATACTTTAAGGGATAAGGGATGAGGGATTTAAAATGAAGCTTATTTTTTATGTTTTATTTATGATGAGTTATCGCGAAAGACCAAAAATATGTAAAGTCGATAAAGATGTCGTTTGACGAGTCACGTCGAAAAATAATTTTATGTAAATCAAATTGCAAAATGAAGTATTTTGTACTTAACTTTTAACTTTATTTAGCTAACTACAATTGGTATCTTACTAAATATGTGTGAGAAAAACTTACAACAAAGTTCTCCAGAAGTTGACAAGACATTTTCAAAAATAATGTAAAGTTTATCAGGCTTGCACGAAAGTAGGGAGACATTAAAAAAAAAAAGAGGTTATTCTTTGATCCGTCTTGCACGAAAGTAGGCCATTTTTGTTTGTCCGTCCATCCATTCTGACGAAGTACATCCCACACAGGTACATTTAGTGAGGAAGCTTTATGAAGATCAATCTCTCATAAGCCAAATCACCAAATATACCGGCCTGGTAATCTAATCTTCCTTGATCTTCGTATCTTGACAGCATCAGAAGGAGATCTTCTTTTTAACTCATCATCATCTTGATCCTGTTAAAGTCTACTGCTAGACGTAGGCCTTCCCCAGGATAAGGTTATGCCCAGGTCACCACTCTGGGCAGCGGATGGGTGACCGCAATAAGGTGAACCATAAAACACAGGGGAACCCTCTTTTTAGGAACTCATCATCATCCGAGCCTGTTTCTGAAGGCCTAAGTCCACTGCTGTACATAGGCCTTCCCCAGATGAAGGTTATGCCCATAGTCACCACTCTGGGCACAGTATGGTGAACCATAAAACACAGGGAAGCCCTCTTTTTAATAACTCATCATCATCTTGAGCCTGTTTCTGAAGGCCTAAGTCCACTGCTGGACATAGGCCTTCTCCAGATGAAAGTGCTGCCCATAGTCACCACTCTGGGCAGCGGATGGGTGACCGCAGTATGGTGAACGATAAGTCACAGGGGAACGCTGCTGCCCATTCCCAATGCCCATATTATTACGATATTCACGGGAGTACTATTCTAAGTGGGCCAATTTCTGTTACTACACCACAACAGGGAAATACTAAAGTACAAAATAATTCAATATTATTATTCTGATAACTTTTTAATTCGCGAAAAGAATCTAGACTAATATAATAAAGTTGAAGAGTTTGTTTATTTGAATTGAACCCACTAATCATAGGACCTAGTTTCGAATTTAAAAAATATTTAAATGTTGTGTAGTCCATTTGTCGAGGAAGGCTATAAGCTATTGAATAACACTATGTGTGCAGAACCCGAAATCCACGGGGCGAAGTTGCGGGCGGCCGCTAGTATGCCATATAAATGATTTTATGATTATAGAAAGTTTCCAATCATGTATTAAAAACTTAGTAGAAAAAAATCTGAGGGACCGCTTGTAAATAAATTGTGGATTAATAAATCAAATTAACTAATTCTGAAGTTATCCTGTCAATTTCTACTCTGAAACGGATAGAAAACTTAAATATTATAAACACCATTACTGATTCTTGGCAGCAATCTGACACGACCGTACAGAGATCAGGCGTAGGACCAACGGCTTAACGAGCTTTCCTTTGCTTTTAGATTTTATTTCCCGTTTCGTATAAACAATATTTTTTCTTTCTATAAATGTATGTTCCACTCACCCCAAAAAGAGTATGTGGTTACTATATTAATTGTACCGATTATTTATAGTATATCTTATCATATATGTGGTCAGTTGTTATTGATTTGTAATATGTTAAACGTTCAAACGAAAATTGGTGTTGCGATTAACTGTGAAATGTGGATAATTGACAATTGAACGAAAAATTTGTTGTAACGGTTAAAATGGCTTTTAGTAGCGAAATTCATATGTAAAATAAATCATTGCAGGCTGCACAAATTGTTGCCATTCTTTCATCTAAATGCCATCATCATCATCATCCTAGCGCCTCTCCCGGTTGCATCCTTGGCCATTGCCTCAGAGCCCCGGGTACGCTACGACTATTATCTTGAATTGACCACGCTGGTTATTTGGGTTCCGTAGCTGAATTGAAAAAAAGGAACACTTATAGATTCGTCATGTCTGTCTGTCTGTCCCTCCGCCAGTCTGACTCAGCCACTTTTTTCCGAATCTACAAATATACTGTTGAAACTTGGGGAGAAGATGTATTCTGTGAACCGCATTGCGGTCCAACCAACGAAATTTACGACATGTAGTTAAGTAGAAATATAGTAGTAGTAAGTAGTACGTCATAAATAGAATTTATACGGAACCCTCAGTGCGCGAGTCCGACTCGCATTTGGCCGATTCTTAAATATTTTTTTTCCTTCGATGAAATTCTTCAATTGAAATCTCCCTATTTTTTGTGATGACTCGTCCAGCTTTGGTGTGACAGGCTGATGATGATGATGATGATGATAGAAAAAGTACGCAAAGTACAGAATTATAATTACTTAATTAAATACCACACTATTTAATTTACTTAGAAATGCATAATAAGCTTTAGTGATTACTTAACATTACCTATTGTTATTTGTGTAATAATAATGCAATTAAGTAAATTACTTGAATGAATTCTTTTACATTAATAAGTTGGACGTTTAGGGAAAATACTTATTTCATAATCACACAGCAATATGCGGTTTGGTTATCGGTCAAAATAGATATTTTCTAGCGGTTTTTGATATTTGCACCTAAACTAATATTAGATTACTAGCGGCCGCCCGCGACTTCGTTCCCGTAGAATTCGGTTTCCTTACACATAGTGTTATATTATAGCTTTAAATCTTCTTCGGCAAATGGACTATCCAACCCACAAATACTTTTTCAAACCGCACCAGTAGTTCCTGAGATTAGCGCGTTCAAACACACAAACTCTTCAGCTTTAATATATTAGTACTAGCGGCCGCCCGCGACTCCGTCCGCGTGAATTTCGATTTCCAATATCCTATGTGTTATTCTGATGTAAAAGCTATATTGTGGTAAAGTTTAATTCAAATCCATTCAGTAGTTTTTACGTGAAAGAGTAACAAACATCCATACATCCACACATCCATACATCCACACATACAAACTTTCGCCTTTATAATAGTAGTAGGATAGACATAGAATAAGATTGAATTATTACTTCGTATTAAATTAATATTTTTTTATACAAAATTATAGATTTGACTCTATGTTAAGTAGTTTAAGCACTGTTGCAGATATTGGAAACAAAACAGTGTTATTGTTAAAAATATCATTGAATATATCTATATACTTACTAATATATAAAGCTGAAGAGTTTGTTTGTATGTTTGTTTGTATGTATGTATGTTTGTTTGTTTGAACGCGCTAATCTCAGGAACTACTGGTCCGATTTGAAAAAATATTTTTGTGTTGGATAGTCCATTTGACGACGAAGGCTTTAGGCTATAGGAAATCGATATCCACGCGGACGGAGTCGCGGGCGGCGACTAGTAGTTGATAAGATCATCACCACGCTTTTCCAATGCTGATTGGTGATCACAAACCCGATTGATCAAGTTTTCTTGTAAAAACCGAGTAACGTTTTGCACGTTCTTAGAATCGAACCCAGGACTTCATGGCCCGATATTTGAAACTACTATACCAAGGAGAAGTGACATATAAAACTCTTACTTACCATTTTAAATTTTTTGTTCACCACTTTCACCACAACTTTGTTACCACTCACACCACTTAGTGACTGAAAGAAGATCACCTAAGATGTGATGTTTCAATAATGTATAAGTCATATTCTCACGTATAAACTTTGTCAGCAATATAACTTCCCCATTGCGTTTGCATATATATAAAAAAGTCGTGTTGTCTGCATGTAACTATCGATGATTGTTAACATATAAATTGAATGACGGTTTGGTGGAATGATTAAAAAGATGACAAGACCAAGAGAGCGCGGGTTCGGTTCCCGGACAGTATAAATAATGGGTTTGTGAAAATGTTTGTTTGGATTAGATGTTTATATGTACTATTTAAGTATATGAGTAATTCCACTTTTGGTGCTGATATCCTAAACACAAGTTCTCAAGCTGTATACTTAAATTCAGTACAGTTCTGACGGGATTCGAACCCACTGCCTTTGCAAGACTTGCATTTCTTTAATGTTGCATAATATAAATAGGCGCTTATACAACTATGCTATTTATTTTTATTATTAATTAATCCATATAAATAGAGTTTTCATTTTTGAATACATTGCTTTTAAATACTTATGAAAATACAATAAACAATTTTATGGGTAAGTTAAAAACAAACTAATTAAGAGTGTTTAGGATTAAAAAGGGTTTTCATTATAACACAATAGTGTTATTGAAAATATTTGTAATACAATTAATACATTATTGGCTAATCCCTTTGTATTTTTGTTTTTAACCTACTTCATATAAAGTAGGTTATTAATTTGAATGTGTGTTTTTATATAAAACATTATGAAATCCAAGCTATTTATACCGAGCTTGTTGGAATATGATATAAAAAATACCAAAAGATACTTTTTTACTATAAACAAACATTATGTATCATTTTGTAAAAGGGAACAAATAGACATACATATGTACTTAAAAAATATCTCGTAAAAAATGTTCATTACAAACAAAATAAAAGTACAAGCAAACCAATTAGCTTATTACTAACTTAGTAATTTAACTGAACAATGAAGGTTATAGACAGTCAGCAAATTTTCAAAACGACACGTTCAAATATGCTGAATGAATGTAAACTTTATTTGTAGTGTTATAAAGGTCATGAGTTTTCTGTGTCATGCAAAAACAAATTCTTGGTTAGTATGTCATGGTCGGCGTGTGATTTATAGGTGATAGATTTAAGTGTTCCTTAATAATTGTTTTACATATACATGTTTTTTGATGTTTTCTCTTATATTAGATAAGTTTTTGATAGGCTATCTGTTAGTTTACTGCCTTCGTGGCGCAGTGGCTAGGTGTCGCACTTTAAAGCGGCGGCCGCGCTGGAGGCCCTGTGTTCGAATCCCGGATCGGACCGATGAAATTGTGTCTATGTTTCCATGTTGTGATAACACAGACACAGTCCGGAGTTTGGAACTTGGCGGTGTAATTACTCCCCGTCCCTCGGAAAGCACGTTAAGCCGTTGGTCCTGCGCCTGATCTCTGTACGGTCGTGTCAGAACACTGACAGAAGATTGCTGTCCCACCGAATTATGGGAGTGATTTAGGGAGTGCACCTGTGCTTGCGCATGCGCTTGTGCACTATAATATATCCCGCGTAAGTGGCTAATCGTAAGATTGGCCGCCGTGGCCGAATTCGGCTAGGAGGGTATTATTTGTTAGTTGATACAAGTAACTATGGGGTTAGTTCGTGTTTCTTATATCAACAGATAGATAGGTAATAGGCCGAACTCGCAGGCAACGCATTTGCGACCCTTGTGCGGTTGTTGATGTCCATGAGCAGCGGGCATCACTTACCATCAGGTGACCCACTTGTTCGTTTGCCTCCCTACCACATAAAAACATGTAGGGAAACTGTAGGAAATAATAAGCTTTGACGTCACTTGTTAATATAGTCAAATCATTCCATACTTCGGTCTGCGGTTGCTAAAGTTAAACAACGTTCGCGGATGCCAGTCATCGGATGGGTGACCGAAAAATTTCATCTCAAACTCTTCCGTGCTTCGGAAGGCACGTTAAGCCGTTGGTCCTGCGCCTGATCTCTCTACGGTCGTGTCAGATCGCTGTCCCACCGAATCATGAGAGTGAAGGAATAGGGAGTGCACCTGTGCCTGCTCACTTGTGCACTATAATATATCCTGCGTACCTGGCTGATCGTAAGGTCGGCGGCCATGGCCGAATACGGCCGGAGGGGTATTATTTTATTTTGAATGTAGTCAAATACCCAATCGTTCTTCTCCCCACCAGGTTGGCTTCAAAGGCTATGGTCTACCACCAGCCCAGCTGTCCGCCAGCGGCAGCTTCACGTACAGCGACGGACAGACGTACAGCATCACCCACGGATCGGTGATCATCGCCGCCATCACCTCCTGCACCAATACCTCGAACCCGAGCGTCATGCTCGGAGCTGGTGAGTCACAGCTGCCAGGGATTTGAACCCAGATACCTGGTAGTCCGAACGCCATCATTCTTCCGACGGAAAGAGGATGGAGAGCCCCAGGGCTCCAGATGCTTCAGAACTGAAGAATCCATCAATCTAGCTTTACGTAGGTGCGCCAGGTGGGTGCCACGGAGAATGCTTATGGCCAGGCCTTTAGCTAACCCCCCAGCATCTACAGCTCCCAACATAGCAGGTAGTTGGCTCCTTTCGAGTCCTGCGCATAACTCGTCTGATGATGAGCCATTGCAAAAGGTGCTTTACTCTGCAATCGCAGGCCGAGCTTGCTTACTACTGCGCCATCGGGGTCCTCAAGGTAAGTATCTAAAGATACAGGAAAACGCTGCCTGTATGCCTCCTCAAGTATCTTCGTAGCTCCTTCGGACTCCAGAAGAATCTTGGTAAGGTAGTTCTACCCTTAGAATGTCCTATAGCCCCTTCTCATATTAACGGGAAGAGTCTAGCTAGTAAGTACTCCAGACTCCTTGGCGCCTGGTCTCCCACCAGCGCAGCTCCCCGCCAGCGGCAGCGTCACGCGCAGCGACGGACAGACGTACAGCATCACGCACGGGCGGTGATCATCGCCGCCGTCACCTCCTGCACCAACACCTCCAACCCCAGCGGCATGCTCGGAGCTGGTGAGTCACTGCAACAGGGATTCGAACCCAGATACCTAGCAGTACGAATGCCATCATCATCAGATGGAATCGTGCGAAGAATCCATCCAGGATGTCTTAGGAGCCAGGCGGGAAGCGAACCCAGATACTTTGTAGTTCGTGCGAAGGAACTGAAGAATCCATTCATCCAGGTTGTCTTAGGAACCAGGTGGGAATCGAACCCAGATACTTTGTGGTTCGTGCGACGGAAGCAATCAAGCTATTGTGACCACTGGTGCCTATTATTCTTGACACATGAGAAGGAGGAACGTAAAAAAACACTCAGATAAGTGTCTTCATATTAGATTCATCATAAGCCAATTGCAGTTCATTGATAAACGCTATAAAGACTCTAACCTTGGTATGCGGGTTGGTGACTGCAGTATGGTAAGTAAATACCTAGGCAAATGCCACTGGAACCCCCCCTAAAGTATCATAGTAGGTCCTTCCGACTCCAGAAGAAACTTAGTAAGGTAGTACTACCCTTAGAATGTCCCTTAGCCCCTTCTTACGACACCCACGGCAAGAGCCAGAGCTAGGAACTACCCCAGGTCTCTTGGCGCCTGGTCTCCCACCAGCGCAGCTCCCCGCCAGCGGCAGCGTCACGTGCAGCGCCGGACAGACGTGCAGCATCACGCACGGGGCGGTGATCATCGCCGCCGTCACCTCCTGCACCAACACCTCCAACCCCAGCGGCATGCTCGGAGCTGGTGAGTCACAGCATAGAGACCTGCCAGGGATTTGAACCTGGATACCTAGCTCCGAACGCCATAATCATCAGATGGAAAGATGCACCAGGGCTCCAGATGCTTCAGAACTGAAGAATCCATCCATCTAGGTTGTCTAAGATGCCAGATGGGAATCGAACCCAGATGCTTTATGGTTCGTGCGACGGAAGCATACAAGCTACTGTGACCTCGGTTGCCTAACTAAAGAATCTATCCATCGAACTGGATGAGCCGGGAATCGAACCCAGATACTTTGTGGTTCGGGCCACGAAACAAGCTCAAGCTACTGTGACCTCAGATACCTATTAGTCTAGAAAATTAAGAAGGACGAACGTAAAAACACTCAGATAAGTGTCTTATAGGTTATCTGACAGATAAGTTCATATAGATTCATCATAAGCCGATGGCGGTCCATTTATTGGCGCAATATAGACATTAGACACTAACTTTGGTATGCGGATTGGTGACCGCAGTAAGGTAAGAAGATACTCAGGCAAATGCTACTACCATGCTCCCTAAAGCATCTTCGTAACTCCTTCCGACTCCAGAAGAAACTTGGCAAGTAGTACTGCTTTTAGAATGGCCCTTGATCCCTTCTTAATCTCACGGGAAGAGTCTGGCTCGTAAGTACTCCAAGGTCCCTGGCGCCTGGTCTCCCACCAGCGCAGCTCCCCGCCAGCGGCAGCGTCACGTGCAGCGCCGGACAGACGTACAGCATCACGCACGGGGCGGTGATCATCGCCGCCGTCACCTCCTGCACCAACACCTCCAACCCCAGCGTCATGCTCGGAGCTGGTGAGGCACTGCAACAGGGATTTGAACCCAGATACCTAGCTGTCCGAACGCTATCATCATCAGATGGAATCGTGAGATAGATCTGAAGAATCGATCCATCTAGGTTGTTTTAAGAACCATGTGGGAATCGAATCCAGATACTTTGTGGTTCGTGCGACGGGACTGAAGAATCCATCCATCCAGGTTTTCTTAGGAACCAGGCGGGAACCGAACCCAGATACTTTGTGGTTCGTGTGACGGAACAAGCAATCAAGCTTCTGTGACCTCATTAGTCATGACAAATTTGAAGGACGAACGTAAGACACTCAGATAAGTGTCTTCATATAGATTCATCATTAGCCAATTGCTGTTCATTGATAAACGCTATAAAGACTCTAACTTTGGCATGCGGATTGGTGACCGCAGTATGGTAAGTAAATACCTAGGCAAATGCCACTGGAACCCCCCCTAAAGTATCATAGTAGGTCCTTCCGACTCCAGAAGAAACTTAGTAAGGTAGTACTACCCTTAGAATGTCCCTTAGTCCCTTATACCCACGGGGAGAGTCTGGCTAGTAACTACCCCATATATCTCCCTGGCAAGGTCAGTGGTAAGGATACCCTAAGAATGTCCCTTCGTCCCTTCATACGACACCCACGGGAAGAGCCAGAGCTAGGAACTACTAGTAAGTACTCCAGACTAATTGGCGCCTGGTCTCCCACCAGCGCAGCTCCCCGCCAGCGGCAGCGTCACGTGCAGCGCCGGACAGACGTACAGCATCACGCACGGGGCGGTGATCATCGCCGCCGTCACCTCCTGCACCGACACCTCCAGCCCCAGCGTCATGCTCGGAGCCGGTGAGGCACTGCTGCCAGGGATGTGAACCTAGATACCTAGCTCCGGACGCCGTCATCATCAGATAGAGACTTACCATGGCTCCAGATGCTGCAGAACTGAAGAATCCATCCAGGATGTCTTCGGAGCAAGGTGGGAATCGAACCCAGATACTTTTTGGTTCGTGGGACGGAACAAGCAATCAAGCTACTGTGTCCTCGGGTGCATATAAGACTTGACAAAATAGAAGGACGAACGTAAAAACACTCAGATAAGTGTCTTCATATAGATTCAGTATGAGCCAATTGCAGTTCATTGATGTACGCAATATAGACACTTTTCTTGGCATGCGGATTGGTGACCGCAGTAAGGTAAGTAGATATACAGGCAAATGCTACTGACATGCTCCCTAAAGTATCTACGTAGCTCCTTCCGACTCCAGAAGAAACTTGGCTAGGTAGTACTGCCCTTCGAATGTCCTATAGCCCCTTCTCATATTTACGGGAATTCGCTGGCTAGTAGCTCCCCAGACTCGCTGGCGCCTGGTCTCCCACCAGCGCAGCTCCCCGCCAGCGGCAGCGTCACGTGCAGCGCCGGACAGACGTACAGCATCACGCACGGGGCGGTGATCATCGCCGCCGTCACCTCCTGCACCAACACCTCCAACCCCAGCGTCATGCTCGGAGCTGGTGAGTCACTGCAACAGGGATTTGAACCCAGATACCTAGCAGTCAGAACGCCATCACCCATTGCTTCAGAACTGAAGAATCTATCTATCCTGGGAGCATTCGAGTGTTAGATACTTTGTGGTTCGTGCGACAGAACTGAAGAATCCATCCATCCAGGTTGTTTTAAAACCAGGTGGGAGTCGAATCCACATACTTTGTGGTTCGTGCGATGGGACTGAAGAATTCATCCATCCAGGTTGTCTAAAGAGCCAGGTGGGAATCGAACCCAGATACTTTGTGGTTCGTGCGACGGGACTGAAGAATCCATCCATCCAGGTTGTCTTTGGAGCCAGGTGGGAATCGAACCCAGATACTTTGTAGTGCGGGTGACGGAACAAGCAATCGAGCTACTGTGACCTCGGTTGCCTAACTAAAGAATCAATCCATCGAACGGTCGATCCGGGAATCGAACCCAGATACTTTGTGGTTCGTGCGACGGAAGCAATAAAGCTACTGTGACCTCAGATACCTATTAGTCTTAACACATTAGAAGGAAGAGCGTAAAAACACTCAGATAACTTATTTAGGAGGTTATCTGACAGATATCATCATGATTATTAGCCTATTGCAGAGCACTGATGGACACAATCAAATAAATAACTGAAAAGTCATAAGTACCTCTGTGTAGCTTACATTAACATATTAATGTATTTGTGTTCCGATTTTCAATTATACATAAGCGAATTTGATAACGATTTAGGGGATTTCTAAAGCTTACATTAATGAAATGAATTGATATATATGTATATACCTTTTTAAATGTTAAAGGGAGGTAAACAAACAAGAGGGTCACCTGACGGTAAGTGATCACCGCTGCCCATGGACATTAACAACCGCACGAGGGTCGCAGATGCGTTGCCGGCTTTAAAGACCCCATATTCCCCAACTGAGTTCTGGCGACCTTACTCACCAGCAGAAACATAGCACAACAGTTACGAGTGCTACTTCACTGTTGTCTTGTAATCCTAGCGTCATGTTAGAAGTTGGTGAGTAACTTCAAGGTGTTCCAGTTAAAAATACATCTAAATATCTCTGGACATTATTTACACAGCGCCACCGAGCCCGAAAATAAGCATTAGCTTGTGCTATGGGTGCCAGACAACGGATAAACAATACTTATATACTTTTTTTTGGAAATACATACATATTATACATAGAAAGAAACACCCAGACCGATACAAACAGACATGTTCATGCACACAAATGTTTGTACCGTGCGGGGATCGAACCCGCGACCTTTGGTGTAGTAGCCGACTTCTCGACCTTTACACCAAACGGCTCGTCGAATCTTCAGAAATAATTTTAATATTCACACAAGTCTTTAACTTATTGTTTTTCTTTCCAGGTCTCCTAGCGAAGAATGCTGTTAAGAATGGTTTAAGCGTGCTGCCTTACATCAAGACATCTCTGTCACCGGGTTCTGGAGTCGTCACCTACTACCTCAAGGTATGAATCGTCAAAAAGACCCCCCATTGCCAATACAAAGTCAAAGTAGTTTATTTGTAATTTGATTAAAAATAAATTCCTTCCTTGGACTAACACACCTATTGCCTAGCCCCAAACTAGCTCGAAGCTTGTACTATGAATGCTAGGGAACTGATAGACATACATACTTAAATACTTAAATCCTACTACTAATATAAAGGCGAAAGTTTGTATGTAAAGATGTATGGATGTGTGTATGTATGGATGTATGGATGTTTGTTACTCTTTCAAGTAAAAACTACTGAATGGATTTGAATGAAACTTTACCACAATATAGCTTATACATCAGAATAACACATAGGATATTGGAAATCGAAATCCACGCGGAGGGAGTCGCGGGCGGCCGCTAGTTAAAAATAAATTCCTTCCTTGGACTAACACACCAATTGCCTAGCCCCAAACTAAGCTCGAAGCTTGTACTATGGATGCCAGGGAATTGATAGACATTCTTAAATACTTAAATACTTGTATAAACATCCATGACTGGAGTACAAATGCCGATGTTCATCACACAAACATTTGCCCCTAGCGGGATTCGAACCCGCGACCTTTGGTTTTGTAGCCAGGGTCTCTAGCCACTCGACCAACGGGCCTGTGCGGGAATCGAACCCGCGATCGTGGCAACAAAACCGAGGGTCGCGGGTTCGAATCCCGGCAGGAGCAAATGTTTGCGTGATGAACATCGGCAGTTGTACTCGAGTCAAGGATGTTTATCAAAGTATTTAAGTATGTCTATCCGTTCCCTAGTTTTCATACAAGGTTCGAGCTTGGTTTGGGGCTAAGCAATTTGTGTGTTAGTCCAATGAATTTATTTATTACTAGCGGCCGCCCGCGACTTCGTCCACGTGAATTTCAGATCCTTTTTTTTGCAATAAAAGGAAACCTATTATTTTTATCAAGGCCTAAAGATTGTCTGGGCCAAATTACATCAAAAACGGTTGCGAGTTTTAAGCGGGAAAGCGTTACAGACAAACAGACAGAGTTACTTCCGCATTCATAATTTTAGTAAGAATATTAGTAAGGTCTAGTAAGGATTAGTAAGGACTTACTTTATGTAAAGAAAAACTTTGATTGCATACATAGTGACAGAAAGCGGTATGTAAGTGACTTTATTATGTACCCCTTCCGGCCATGTTCGACCATGGCGGCCGATCTAACGATTAGCCAGGTACGCAGGATATATATTTTAGTGCACAAGCGAGTGCGCAAGCACAGGTGCCCTCCCTATTCCTTCACTCTCATAATTCGGTGGGACAGCAATCTGACACGACCGTAGAGAGATCAGGCGCAGGACCAACGGCTTAACGTGCCTTCCGTAGCACGGAGGAGCTCGAGATGATTTTTTTCGGTCACCCCTCCGATGACTGGCATCTGCGAACGTTGCTTAGCTTAAGCAATTGCAGTTGCAAATATATATAGTACTAGCGGCCCGCCCCGGCTTCGCCCGTGGTACTTGTCCACTATTTAATGGATGATATTATACATAAAAACCGTCCTCATGAGTTACTCTATCTATTAAAAAAAACCGCATCAAAATCCGTTGCGTAGTTTTAAAGATTTAAGCGTTCATAGGGACATACAACACACATAGGGACAGAAAAAGCGACTTTGTTTTATACTATGTAGTGATGATTTATGCTTTTGTTCCCACAGGAATCCGGAGTGGTCCCGTATTTAGAGAAGCTCGGTTTCGACATCGTTGGATACGGGTGCATGACCTGTATAGGAAACTCTGGTCCTATTGACGACAACATTGCTAACACTATTGAGAAGGTATGTATTATGTTTATTTTAGAATTGGGTACACGACTGACTCCAAAATAAATTATGAAACTATTACATTAAAGTAATTAATAAATAATCACTTAGGATTATGCCACAGTAACTTTTGCGCTTTTAACAAATTATTACAGTTAATCGGAACTAAAAAAATATTCATTTGACAATACTAAGTTGTGAGGTCAAAGCTTAGTATTTCATACTATTTTCTCTACAAGCTAGCGTTTTTAAAGGTTTAATAAAAGTGAGTGATTTGACCTGTCAGTCAACAACCGTTTTATTTATAAGTTTAACCTTTTCATAAAAAGTTTATATTGTTAAAAGCACTAAGGCTTAAGTTCTTTCTTCTGATTTAAGTATATTATTAGATGGGTAGGGTTATTTATTGATATTTATTTATTAAATATACCGAGACTTATTTGTTACGAAAGAAATACAAAAGTTGGTTATAAAGCTACTCGTTCTATTTAAGGTGTTATTTAATTATTAATTCTTGGTATAATAACTTTCTTCAGCTAATAAATCAAAATGTTGTCTTCACACAATGAAGTAAAAGTAACAATGATATAGAAAGCAATTAAGTTATTTGATTTGACTCTTAATTTTTAGTGTCAAATATTTTTTTTATATTTAATGAATGAAGACTCAAAAAAATTCATTTGAAATTCTTAAGTGTATTGGTTTTAAGATTTTCTTTTTTGTCAATTATTTTCTATTCCATTTCTTTCAAACTACGTATTCTATTCTATTCCCCAGAACGAGCTAGTCTGTTGTGGTGTCCTATCGGGCAACCGCAACTTCGAGGGCCGTATCCACCCCAACACGAGAGCCAACTACCTGGCCTCGCCTCTGCTGGTCATAGCATATGCTCTCGCCGGGACCGTTGATATAGACTTTGAAACGCAGCCATTGGGTAAGTGTCTTCTTTATCATCATCATCGTCATCGTCTTCATCGTCATCATCATCATTATCACCAACTACCTCGCCTCGCCCCTGATCGTGATGGCGATTGCATCGTTGGTACAGGCTTCGAGACACAGCCACAAGGTAAGTGTCTTCATTTTAATCATAATTATGAGCATCAGAATCAGCATTAGAATAAGCAGCATCATCATCATCATCCCCTCCAAAAACATCATCATCAGCATCACCTCTGAAATCGTGTCCTCTCCACAGTCTTCATCAGCATCCCCGCCACAAACACCATCAGTACCCCCTCCACAGTCTTCATCATCACCCCCTCTAAAATCACCATCATCATCATTATATAATGATGATGATGGTGATTATATGCAACAGGAAAGATGGCTTAAGTTGCCTTCCAAAGCATGGAGGAACTCGAGATAGACATTTGTGGTCACCCATCCGATGGCTTTTGTGAGAGTTGCTTAAATTCAACAATCGCAGACCGAGCTCCTTCGAAGGCCGCATCCACCCCAACACTAGAGCCAACTACCTAGCCTCGCCTCTGCTGGTCATAGCATATGCTCTCGCCGGGACCGTTGATATAGACTTCGAGACGCAGCCACTGGGTAAGTCTTCATCATTATCATCATTATTATCATCATCACCGTCTTCATCATTTTCACCATCATCACCATCGTTGATATAGACTTCGAGACACAGCCATTGGGTATTTCATCATCATCATAAGAATAATCATCATCATCAAATACATGACCTCGCTCCTGCTGGTCTTAGCATATGCTCTTGCTAGCACCGTGGATATAGAGTTAAGACGCATCCACTGGGTAAATGCCTTCTTAATTATCATTTTTAACAGCGTCAGAATTTATCATCACCCGCTCTACAGTCATCATTATCATCATCATCACCGGCACTATCATCATAATCATCATTTCCTCCACAATGTTCATCATCATCCCCTCAACAGTCTTCATCATCCCCGCCACAATCATCATCATCATCATCCTGTCCACAGTCGTCTTCATTATCCCCTACACAATAATAAATCATCATCCCCTCCTCAATAATCAGTTTTTATTAAAAGCCGTTACAATCTACACGAGAGTTTCCTAAATTATTCCATACAACAAATAATCAAATTGTCATTGAATCTTTCAGGCAAGCGTGCTGATGGTTCCCCAGTCTACCTTCGGGAGATCTGGCCAACCCGTGCCGAGATTCAGGAGGTTGAGAACAAATATGTCATCCCTGGAATGTTTAAGGAGGTATGTTAAAGTTATTTG
This sequence comes from Nomophila noctuella, assembly GCA_958496325.1. Taxonomy (NCBI): domain Eukaryota; kingdom Metazoa; phylum Arthropoda; class Insecta; order Lepidoptera; family Crambidae; genus Nomophila; species Nomophila noctuella. The sequence continues at coordinate 822,975 of OY292510.1, read as the reverse complement.
CTTAGCCTATATGTAATATAAAAATGAATCGCAAAATGTGTTAGTAAGCGCATAACTCAACAACGCCTGAAACAATTTGGCCAATTATTTTTTAAAATGTTCGTTGAAGTCCAATGATGGTTCTTACGGAGTGAAAAAATCGAATAATTGCCGGGAAAACCCTAAAAACAGTCCTGCCAGATTACAATTTCTTTTGACAGGACAAAGTCTGTCGGGTCAGCTAGTAGGGAATAAAAACAAATAATTCTGATATTTTGACGACCTGCTTGGTGTAATGGTCAAGTTGTTGCCTATTCTATTATACAAGGGGTCGCGGGTTCGATTCCCGTACAGGACAAACATTTGTGTGATGAACGAACATGCCTGTTTGTCCTGGTCTGGGTGTTATACGTATCTATTTAAGTATATTTGTAATACCACTGTTGATTCTGATTCCTGTAACACAAGTGTTTAAGCTACTTATTACAGAGTTATTAGATGTTCTGATAATGAACATCACCTAAAAATTAGATGGGGTTACCCCAAGGGTCTGTTTTAGGACCAATTTTGTTTAATTGTGTAACTTAGAAAAACATTACTTCAGTGATATGTTGTTATCAGGTATACGCTAAGATCGAGCAGGGCTCCCCCTCTTGGCAGGCTTTGTCGGTTCCTCAGGGCAAGTTGTATGGCTGGGACCCCAACAGCACTTATATTAAGAGACCGCCGTTCTTCGAGGGGATGGGACGGGTAAGTACTATGTCTGTTTATTTATTTTATTTCAGTCCGTTTTTTTAGCATTAAAAACTAATTCTCGTTTCTAAATTGCCGCGGCTGTTATAATATTTTAATATAGTCCGCTCTTAGCATTAGAAGGAACAAAATTAATTCGCGTTTCTAATTTGCCGCGGCTGTTATAATATTTTACTAAAAATTAAAAAGTGCAGACTAAGAAATTTAGTATATTATGTAATAATTAAAAAGTACATTTAAAGTTTGCACATTGAAAGACCTCAAGAAGCAGAGGTTAAAAATACTAAGCGGAACGTACAAATAATTTGAAAAGACCAATTAGAAAAGACATGTCAATGTAAAACTTGTACAGGTGATTTTTAGTGTATATAATTTTGCCGAAATGTGTCAAAATTCTAAATATTAGGTAGGCTTCCATTGTGGAATTGTAGAAAATGTTTTATGCCACAGCATCTTTGTTATAATTCTGATGCTAAAAAATGTACTCTAGGTAAGTCGTTTTTTAATTTTTATTTGTGTTAGTAAATGAATAAATGTTCATTTATATATTAAACAAAAAAATATACAACATCTTTTAGATTCAACATGTTTTGTGTGAATATATGTTTTGTGTTTAGTGTGGTAACATTTTGCCTTCTTATTGTTTCTGTATTATTTATATATTTAATCAAATCCCTAACTAGATCATTAGTAGTCACTTAAAACTAAAGGTAACAAAAAATTACACTGTAGGTATTTAAGACAAATATTTTTTCGCTCATCATTCTTTTACTCATTGATAAATCATAGGTAATCACTTTGTTGTTTCCAACATCTATTTTACAAGTAATTACTTTGTTATTCTGACACCATTGGCAGTTATTAATTAGTTGATAACCCATTACCCATTACTCAAGTATCTAATTTCTTTGTTAACTTTGACACCCCCATCGCACAATTGAGTACCTGTTATGTTATTGTCTAAGGTCAGCTCATAGGTCAAATCATTTACTTTTATCAATTGTCAAAAACATCTCGATGGTCCGGTGGTTTAAGTACCGGGTTGGGGTCTCGAGGACCTGGGTTCGATTTCCAGGTCAGTAAAAATTATGTCAGTTTTTCCGAACTCAGCCTGGGTATGTGAACACCAATCCGCATTTGGCAAGCGTGGTGATTAAGCCAAAAAGTGAAACGTGATTTCAAATGATGAAGGTCTTTGCTCTGCAGTGGGACATTAATAGGCTGATACTTTATTATATTAGTTGTTCAAACTTAGTAGCTGTGTGTAAATCATGTTTTTAATGTCTGATCAAAACTTTAGTACATTTAATTTTTTTGTATTATTTTAAAGTTCTTAGACTTTTGCGTTGCATTTTTAGTAATATTAGTATAACGCGATAACGCGACTAAACGCGGTAATTTTTTTCTGTAGAACATTATATAAACTAATTATTGTTTGTTTCGGCCCCGTTACAACAACCGTGGTCGCAAGCGGACTGTTGATGCGGGGCAGCTGAGGATTTTCTTCCAATACCCCAAATTGTCACCCACAATTATATATGTCACCGGATAATAACAAAAACCGTAAGTTTATAAACTTACGTATTTTTTTCAGTAAGTTTACGTATTTTTTTCAGTAAGTTTATAAACACTCATACAATTTATCTCCAGTTTAGAATCTTACGAAAGTTTATAAACTTACTTACCGCGAGACGTCGCATATTTATAAATTTACGTTTCTTTAGATTAGAATCTTACGTCAGTGTATAAACTTCCTAGGTAGTTTATAAACAAGCGGATCGGATTAATTCCGGTGACATATACATAATGTACTACATAAATAAGTACCGCGTTTAGGCCTGTTAAATTAATAATTGAAAGTTTTCTTAAATAATTTAATTTACTTCCCTCCATCATTCCAGGAACTTCCCCCAGTCCGTAGCGTGAAGGACGCCCGGTGTCTCCTCCTCCTAGGAGACTCTGTGACCACCGACCACATCTCTCCAGCCGGATCCATCGCCAGGAACTCTCCAGCCGCCAGGTTCCTGGCTTCTAAGGGGTGAGGGACTTGTATTAAATCAAATCAAATCAAAATATTCTTTATTTATATAGGCCTCTGCAAGGCACTTATAAATCGTCAATAAAATAATATTGCAATAGAATGACTTGGCCACCGACTTCATAACGCAGTCATCTACCGAGAAGAAGCGGCAAGAAACTCTATAGTTGCTCTTTTCAATCGCCAATTTTTACAATTTTTGTCTGTACAATTTATAATAACATACTCGCACGTGTACCAGGTCAAACAGTAAAATCTTTCAAGTAAAAAAATAAAAATATATTTAACATGAATAGATTGAGTCCCAGTCGACCAGTCCCCAAAGGCGGCACCTGTTCACAAGTATGATTATGTAAGGGGGAGGCAAACGACTATGCGACGGGGTGCGATCTATGGGGTTCTTATAAGTACTAAGAGCTCGATGGCGCAGTGGTTAGAACACTCGGCATGCGGTTGCTTAAGTTAAGCAACATTTGCAGATGCCAGTTATCGGATAGGTCACCGAAAAATTTCATCTCGAGCTATTCCGTCCTTCGGAAAGCTCCGCGGTAGCTCTTGTTTTGTCAATGACTACTATAAAAAATGCGAAAATAGAACATATTAGACAATTTTTGGATTTTGAATTTGTTAAGGTTGTTAATTAGCGGCCAGTGGGCGCGCTGGTTAGATATTTCCAGCCATCATGGAGGCCTGAACATCGATGAAGTGTGCAGATAAAAAAAAGCCATTGTAATCTCCACTACTAATTCATACAAAAAAAAGAACAAGTGGCACACAGTGCGGTACAATTTGAAAGAGAAACTAAGCTAAAGTAATAAACTTCTATTCCATTCCTTCCAGCCTTACCCCCCGTGAGTTCAACTCATACGGCTCTCGTCGCGGTAACGACGCGATTATGTCTCGAGGAACCTTCGCAAACATTCGTCTCGTGAACAAACTGTCGCCCAGCGCTGGACCTCGTACTACCCACCAGCCCAGCGGAGACGTTTTGGACATATACGATGCTGCTGAAAGGTAAGAATTAGTATAAATATACAATTTGGACTCAATTTTATTGCCTTGAGGGACCCCTTTGTATTGTATATTGAGGCATCAAACAACCTCCTTGGGGTACACCCTTAATACTGTAAACGACTGGACCTCGTACTACTCACCAGTCAAGTGGAGACGTTATGGACATATACGATGCCGCTGAAAGGTGAGAAATAGTATAAAGAGTATACAATTTGGCACCAAGTTTAATGCCTTGAGGGACCCCTTTTTATATATTAAGACATCAAAGCCACCTCTTTGAGGTATACCCTAAATACTATAAACGAGTAGTTGTATCAAACTTTCGTCTCGTGAACAAACTTTCGCCCAGCGCTGGACCTCGCACCACGCACCAACCCAGCGGAGACGTTATGGACATATACGATGCTGCTGAAAGGTGAGAATTAGTATAGAGAATATACAATTTGGTACCAAGTTTAATGCCTTGAGGGACCCCTTTGTATTATAATATATTAAGACATCAAAGCAACCTCCTTGGGGTACACCCTAAACACTTCAAACAACTGGACCTCGCATCGTGCACCAGCTCAGGTGAGACGTTATGGACATATACGATGCTGCTGAAAGGTAAGAATTAGAATATTGAATATACAATTTGGAACCAAGTTGAATGCCTTGAGGAACCCCTTTGTATATATTACATCAAAGTAACCGCCTTGGGGTACACCCTAAATACTATAAACGAGCAGTTGTATCAAACTTCCGTCTCGTGAACAAACTGTCGCCCAGCGCTGGACCTCGTACTACCCACCAACCCAGTGGAGACGTTATGGACATATACGATGCTGCTGAAAGGTAAGAATTATTATAAATATACAATTTGGAACCAAGTTTAATGCCTTGAGGGACCCCTTTGTATTATATATTAAGAGAAGATCAAAGCAACCTCCTTGGGGTACACCCTAAATACTATAAACGAGCAGCTGTATCAAACTTCCGTCTCGTGAACAAACTGTCGCCCAACGCTAGACCTCGCACCTCGCACCAGCCTAGTAGAGACGTTATGGACATATACGATGCTGCAGAAAGGAAAGATATGAAATTGACCCAAGTATACCGCCTTGAGGAACCCCTGTACAATTAATAAATAAGTAAAGTACTGCCCTGTGGAATGCCAGTATAATAATTATATCGCAATGGACCAAGTGTATCGCCTTGAGGGACCCCTCTTGAGTTTCTAAATAAAGATACTGTCTTGTAGTATGCCAATATAATTATGTATTAATTTTATCAAATTGGCCCAAGTGTACCGCCTTGAGGAAACCCTGTCTTTAGTACATGCATAATAATGCAGTCGACCAAAATGTTTGTACAGCCGAGGGATAAACGTGACTCTTACTAGAATGTTCATTAAGTAAGTTACGACGGTTATCTAAAAAATGAAGTTGTACTGCTTAATAGCAACATCAGGCTAAACGATTTTGTGTGATTTCAGGTACGCTTCTGAGAACGTGCCGCTGATAGCTATCGTAGGGAAGGACTACGGATCCGGGTCTAGTCGAGACTGGGCCGCTAAAGGACCTTTCCTGCTGGTAAGAATTTGATCACACCGTGGTATAACTCATTCCTATACAAACTATATTATATTGGAACTTTTAATATTCCTGCTTGCGATTTTGATTTTCTTTTAAAATAGCAGTATCCTGTGATGAGACTATTAAGAAATAATTTTGTTTTTAATTGACTTTTTTAAAATAATTGTTAAAATTTGAAAATTATAATAAAATAAAACTACATCAGATCTTAGGTTGTTCAGACGGGAATAGAACCCAGCGCCTCTTGCAATCCGGGCAAGCTAAAACCAATACTAACTATAAAATCCATCGTAGTCCTTATATGATTTATTTATATTTTAGGTGTATTAAATTAAATAATTCACTTGAAGTGTAAAAAATGCAAACCATAAAAATATCTGGACACAGACATTGAACACTTAAAAATAATTTATTAAATATCAATGTTTTTCCACAGGGCATCCGCGCAGTAATAGCAGAATCATTTGAGCGTATCCATCGCTCAAACCTAGTAGGCATGGGGATCATGCCACTACAGTTCATTGAGGGACAGAATGCTGACTCGTTAGGCTTGGACGGCACTGAGGCTTACTCTATAGATGTACCGCAGAACGTGGCACCGGGAGACCTGCTTACTGTCAAGGTACCTATAAAATACCTATATTCTGTATTTTTCTTAGCATATACAACTAATAAGTAATTAAGTACAATTATACAATATTGGACCTAGTATACTACCTTGAGGAACCGCTGTACTGGTAAGTTCTGATCTTAAGAATGCTTTCCTAAATATAATAATTACGTGTTGTTTATCAGAGCGATGGTGGCCTAGGGGTGCGGACGGCGCCTCACATACGTGAGGTCCGTGGTTCGAATCCGGGCCCACTTCTCTGGATTTTTTGAAATCTATGCGTGTATTTGTGCCATTAGCTCGGTGGTCAGGGAAAACACCGTGAGGAAACCAGCACATTCAGATAGTTTCTGACTTTAGTTCAGTTAGATCTGAATGTTTAACCATGAGCCAAGCTGTTCCCCTCTATGCGTTACGAAGGTCTGATGGCAGTCGCTTCACTGTAATAACCAGATTTGCCAAATCCTGGATCATGGTCAAAGCGGACCCCGTATAGAAACGGGATAAACGCTAGGAAGAAAAAGAAGAGAATTACATAAACTAGTTCCTAAAAGGATTATTACTTCATATTCAATACTCGTGTACCAAAGGTCTTTTATAAAATAACTAGCTGCCCGCCCCGGCTTCGCCCGTGGTACTTACTTTACATGTATTATACATACAAACCTTCCTTAAGAATCACTCTATCTATTAAAAAAAACTGCGTCAAAATCCGTTGCGTAGTTTTAAAGATCTAAGCATACATACGGACATACAGCGAAAGCTACTTTGTTTTATACTATGTATTGATTGTAACTGTAATAAACTTCTTTTTCCTTTCAGGTGTCCTCCGGCAAATCATTCCAAGTTAAAGTACGTTTCGATACCGAAGTGGATCTTACGTACTTCAAAAATGGCGGAATCCTCAACTACATGATCAGAAAGATGTTATAGATACCACAGAGTGAGGGAGATACTACATTTTTACACTGAAGGACAATAAAATTAGGTCTCCTACCAAATATTTCGTCTTCACTGTATAACGGAAAAGACCAAAAAAATATTTTGATGCAACTTGTTTTTAAATTGTTTAATAACGTTTATTTATTGAAGAGATAATAAAGCTATTTGATTTGTAAACAAAAGAAAATTGTAAAAAATAATAAAAAAACAGTTGAAGCCTATTTTTTGTTTCAAATAATAGTTTGAGACTTTCTAACTCAAACCATTAAATGTACACACAGACATTTGTTAAGATAATATAAAATCAAGTTGTTATATTTCACAAATCGTTAGATAAGATTTCACATCTTTAAGTATAAATGGTGGTTCTACACAAAACATATCGATGGTTATAATGTCAAAGGGCTTAAAGGACAAATTGCAACTTTTCAGGAGAGCCAAAAAACAAAAAAAGTAGAAAAATTAACACAACTTTTTTGTCTTTAAAGCTATCGCTTTCGCTTAAAGACCATTGATTTTGTTATTTCAAGTCGAACTGTATGCGACCGTCTAAAATATTCCAGATAGCGTAGTTTCCAAAATAGATGTCCTTTAAGAACTGTAATTTTAACATTTTGTCCTTTAAGCTTAACATTTTTTTTCTAGTAGTTGTCGACTATGGCTTAAAGGACTGCTCTTAAATGACCCAAACATAATTTTGTCCTTTAAAACCTTTTTTCGCTTTGAAATTGTAATAATTATTGAGAAGTTGAAATATAAATAGAAAGAATAGAAACGCATTAACGACGGTATTACTATTTAATTTATTGTAAACGTCTTTCATATATTGCACAGAGTTTTGGAAATTGAGTTTTACTCATTACCACTAATAGGTAGTCACTGCAAACATAAATTTTGCCAGTTTTTAGTCCATCAAATTTTCATGTAGGGGAGAGGGAGGCAGTTTACTACAGAGGAAGTTTTGAACATGGTGGCTACTAACAGCATTTTTTTAATATTGTATAGAATAAATCATCATATTATAGAATAAACGCATTAAAAATGATATTTGCTAAGGCAGTATAGCTGTAAACTCAGTCCGAACTGAGTGGGACAGCGTAGAACTTCTTGCTTCATACATTTTTCTATGGAAGTGCAAAAGTTCTAGCATGTCACATTTAGTTTTGACCCAGGTTATAGCTATACTGCCTTAGCTTATATCGTTTGGAATACTCTCAAGAATATAAATTTCCTTATTTGGTTGATGGACGCGAGCAAAACAGAAAAACGCCAACTCCCCTACAAAAATTGACATTGTCTTCTTTTTCACATATTCAATATGGGGCAATTGTGACAAATGAGAGGATAGCATAATATATTTTCTTTATTTCAAGCTATTTCTTGATATTAAAATATACATAAATATAAAAACTTCTAAAATTAAATCTTGAATTGCGGGAACAAAAATATAGTATATATACATATCACACAAGTATATAAGTTATAATGATAGATAATACTCCCTCAGATGAAAAATATATAAATTTAATATAAACTTCATATAAAATTCATACATTTCATTGCACCATGGTCAATTAGAAGATGAAATATGACCTACAAAAATTTAGCTTAAAGGATACTAATTTAATACAACAGTAGCAGTAAATGTCCTTTAAGCCTTAAGAAAATTATTTTGCTGGGCTAACTATGTCCTTTAAGCCTAACAGGTGCGACTAAAATTATACGTGTGTAGGCTGTAAAGGCCAGAAAACTGTTGTTCTGTCCTTTAATCCAAAAGTGCAAAAATGGCTGATTTTTGACCGTGAATATCTTGCTCAATATTGGGAATAGAAAAACCTTATATATACCAATCGATAGAGCTCAAAAAGCTCTATAGGACTGCATCAAAAAGTCATTTTCGCCAAAATGTCCTTTAAGCCCTTTGACATTATAACCATCGATATTTTAGATGTTTTTTTTTTAATATTGTCTAAGAGATGATTCTCTGGGTGCAACGGTAATTTTTTGTATGGAATTTTGTATTTTAATGCGTAATAGTAGATAAGGATAAAATGGGATTTTAATTTTTATGTTTTTAGGAACATAAGTTATATTTGTTAATTTTATTGAAGGCAAGTAGTTTTTTCGTTTTTTTTCTGGCGAAAGAAATTCTGTAAGTCTGTTATATAAAATATGTAATTTTATATTATTTATATAGCAAATAAATTTATTATATTTTTATTTCGTGTTTTTATTGAAAATGGATCGGGGCAGTCATATTTTGAAGCTTCCTTGGTCTAATGGTATAGTGATTTATCTTTTGATGCGGTTTTTTTTAATAGATAGAGTAACTCATGAGGAAGGTTTTTATGTATAATATCATCCATTCAATAGTGGACAAGTACCACGGGTGAAGACGGGGCGGGCCGCTAGTATATTATAAAGAGTAAAGTTTTGTATTTTTGTATGTAAAAAAATATAAGTCAAAAACTAGTTAAGCGCTAGTTGTAGATACATTAAAGTAGAGAAACACGGGTATTTCCATGCCAAACTTTGGCTCACTTTGGTCTAACTCTACACTAATATCCTAAAGAGGAAAGATTTGTATTTTATGTTACCCATAAACTCAAAAACTACTGGACTGATTTGAATAATTCTTTTACTGTTGGCTAGCTACACTATCCGCGGTGAACATAGGGTACTTTTGATCGCGGAAATGTGGGGGAATGGGGAGGATATTTGAAAAAAGATATTACAGTTATACAAAAAAATAAAACACAAGTCTTGTATTAAAGTTACACGTATATTATGGCTACTTACAGGATTTTTTTTAAGTCGTCAAAAGGCGTTTTTTCTACAGCCCGTCATTATATTACACCATCGGTCTAATTTATATATTTATATTATATACTTTGTCTAGAAAAATTACGACTAGTTTCAATAAAAAGTTAAATTTACGGCCGAGTATTTAATTTATTAATAAGTTGAGTAGAATGCGTACAGAAAACTGCAAAGTACACATTTAATAATTGGGTATCTACCTATTTAATCAATTTAATTAGTAATTTTTAATTTAAATGAGGCAAAAAGATCAATAAATGCGCAAAGCGTACATCTGTTTAAAAAATAATATGGTGAATTTATTTCATTTATGAATTTTCGAAATCTATGTGTGGGTTTGTGCCATTCGCTCGGCGGTGCGGGAAAACACCGTAAGAAAAACTGCACATTGCGATAGTTTCTGACTTTGGTTCAGTTTAATCAGATCCAATCTGTCCGGTAGTAGGAACGAGACTCGCTAAATCCTGGATCATGGTTAAAGCGGAACCCGCACAGAAACGGGATAAACGCTTAGAAGAAGAAGGTGGCATACGAGCAAGATATTTATTTTATACTTAGTAAGTTATCACCACTGCTCATGGACATTAACAACTCAGCATGTAATACAGGTCAATTGAAAGATTTTTTTAATCTAGATTCGAATCCACAAAAAAAAAATCACTGTTACAATTATTATTTTAGTGTTTGAATTCAATTTTGGACATTCAAACAATTCTTGAAAGATAAATAACCAAGAAATACAAAAGATATCCTATTCTGTACGCATTCTAATCATTACATAGCTACTTCAGAAAAATACGTAAAAAAAGAACATCGAATATACGATCCAAATTATAACATAACTAACACATCTTTTAGACTTTATTTTATCAAATCAATTGTTTACAGTACGGCTTAATTTGAAGTTTCAGTCAAACTTATTAAACGGACCTGTATAATATAATATTTTTCTTACCAGCTGTTCGGTGAAGGAAAAGATTGTGAGAAAACTTGCTCACTACGAGTTAGTGTGTGAAATGGAGAAGGCAAACCACTCCATATAAAAATTGCCAAGAGAGTTGTTGTGTGTTTCATTTCATACAATGATCACGACCCTCAGTAATGAGGAATACGACTCAAGGATGAGGATTTAAAATATAATCTGGACAATATAGTGAAGGTCTATATTTTTTGAGTAAAAAATAAATATGGACGCATGGTTCGCAAGATAGCAAAATCCTACATCTGCCCATTATTGTACGTAAGTGTGAGGAGCTCGATGGCGCAGTGGTTAGCGCACTCGGCCTGCGGTTGCTAAAGTTAAGCAACGTTCGCAGATGCCAGTCATCGGATGGGTGACCGAAAAATTTCATCTCGAGCTCCTCCGTGCTTCGGAAGGCACGTTAAGCCGTTGGTCCTGCGCCTGATCTCTCTACGGTCGTGTCAGATTGCTGTCCCACCGAATTATGAGAGTGAAGGAATAGGGAGTGCACCTGTGCTTGCGCACTCACTTGTGCACTATAATATATCCTGCGTACCTGGCTGATCGTAAGATCGGCCGCCATGGCCGAATACGGCCGGAGGGTATTATTATTGTACGTAAGCTTTCCCCAGATCGGGGAAATTGCCATATTCACCACACTGGGCAGAAGGGTTGGTGATCGCAGTATGGTGAACGATACAACACAGGGGAACGCTGCTGCCCCTTCTCCGGAATGTCCCTTAGTATCTTCTACCAAAGACGTTCTGTCTTCATTTTTTTATATTATAGGGAGGCAAACGAACAAGTTATTCATCTGATGGTAAGTGATCACCGCTGACCATGGACATCATCAACTGCACAAGGGTCGCAGATGCGTTGCCTGCCGGCTGCCTTTAAGACCCCATACCCTCCCCAACTGAGCTCTGGCGACCTTACTCACCAGCAGAAACATAGCACAACAGTTACGAAGTTCTACTGATTTATTTCATTAAAAAAAACTTATTAGGCCGCATTCCATTAATAAACTTAAGCCGTACTGTATACAATTTAACTAATATCGTTTCTCTAAAAGCAGTCCGGTTTCATACATTTCAAATATTTTAATAAATTACAATCAACTATGAATAGTGATGTGTACATTGTATTGCTTTTGAATTCCCACTTAAATTAATATTGCACCTAAAATAAATGATTTAAACTTTTTAACCGCTTTAAGATAAAATAATAATATAATATGTATATTTTAATATTCAGCCATCACTTTGGTAGCCTAGTGGTAAAAACGCCACTTAACATGCGTGAGGTCATTGGTTCAAACCTGGGCAGACATTTTAGTCAACAAGCTCACTGTATTCGATTTCTAAAGACAATTGTCATTTCTAGCAACGGATAGGTAGTTAGCGGCACCTTCATAAGTGGGGAACACTGGAAAATATATAGCTTAAACTCCCACTTGGCCCCAATGGGGAATATAGTTGATTTTAATGAATTGAATTGAATGAATAACCCGCTGTAATAATTTGCTGTGCGGGGCTCGAACCCGCGACCTTTTGGTCTAATAGGCAATCTTGACCATTTCAACAAGCAGGTAATTTCAGAGATCTCTTCGGTGAAGGAAAACATCGTTAGTTAACCTGCACACTACGAATTAGTGTGTGAAATGGAGAAGCCAATGGCACACCACTCCATTGAAATTGCCAAGAGAGTTGTTGTGTGTTTCTTTCATACAATGATCACGACCCTCAGTAATGAGGAATACGACTCAAAATTGGAGCGTTTTTCTAGAGAGTATATTTTTATATGGCAGTATTTATAATGGTGGTTAAAAAGTTTAAATCAAAAACTAAAATGAAAAAAACAAACATGAAATAGAGTTAAAAATACGTTCCCTTTTAAATACTTTTAAGACCTAAATAGCGATATCACTAACACATTTTATTGCTTACAATTAGTATTATTTCTACATAAATATTATTAATAAATTCATTTATATGGATGTCTCAATAAATTTATTAAAAAACCTTTTTATAAAAATCAACGGGTAGCAAAAACGTCGTTACTTATTAGCCAATTCAATTGGTTATCGAAATAAAAAACTAAGTTTTTAAATGTGTGTGTATTAAATACATTTATATATTATGTTTACCATTGTCTTAGCAAAATGGATATGAAATAAACCAATCCGGTACTTTTACAATGTATAAGTTTAACGCATATTTTGTTCTTTTTTTTATTATTGACAAAGGCTAGTTAAGCTACACATTTTCTTTGCTTAGTTTTTCATTTCAATATAAGAATTTTGTTTATAAATAGCTTATAAACATGCTTACATATATCCAAAAAAATAACCAGACGAAGATTAAAACGCTAAACAAATCAATTCATTAATCATCTCAAAATCACTTAACAAATATAAACTTATTATTAAGTAATTAAAAATATTAATTTGTGCGTTAAATTAATTAGTTACATTTCAGTCACTTCATAATAAGTTAATGTTTATATAATAAATTGTTGTTCAAAAAATATTGTTATGACAAATAGTCTCAAAGAAGTAATTATTAAATTGTCATCAGAATAAATCACTTAAATCACAAAATTTCAGCCAAAACTTATTGACTTGAATGAACTTAAAAGTATTTGATTACAAAACCATTACTGATGTTTTTAGGCGTCATTTTTAGTAATCCATATCAGTTAATTAATTAATTAATATTACAATTGAAGTATTTACAAATTATTTAACTAATGCAACCATCTTTTAAAAAAATTTGTCAAGCAATGCAATTACATAAGTATTTTTTAAATTATTCTAATCTTAAAGATACATTTTAACCTACGTCTGATTATCACATTTATTAATGTAAGTTAAGTAGCTAAGGCCGGTCTCCATTAGTCGCATATTCAAGTTAAACAATTAATTTGAATAATTTAATCTTGATAATTATAAAAAGTTAGTATTAAGTAACTTTTTCAACTGCATAAATAAGTATGTCATCTAGGTATAGCTTTCATCACATACTTTTGAATAGAATAACGAGATACATTATAAATTGCAACAACTTAGATGCATTTTGAAAGCCAAAATATGATATTAGACGTGAGTTTAGCAATATAATATCTTAAGCTTTCTTATAAACGTGTATTAAGAAAAGATATTTGGATTTGACAATACTCAGGGATGAATTTAATTTTGGATAGTTATTCGCCGTAAGAATATGAATTTTGAAACTCAAAGTCGGGAGTGTTGTATCATATGAAATATGCATTTTGTAGCCCTTACGTAGCAATATGTTTCTTAACCTTATGGGTGGTATTTAAATTGGAAAGATACCCTTCAAATTTATTTACACAAATAGAAACCGGACTTCACCACTTAAAAACTCATTCAGGACAACTAAATCTATAAGTCGTGTTAGTACAATATGTACACATTACGTCTAAAAGCGGAATATCCTAGAACATAAACCCTTGCTCACAACACTTACAAAAAGTCTTTGGTGTTACATCGTTTTACGATATCGCAAATTAATTAGAAAGCCGAAAAATTGGAGGGATGCAAGAAATGTATGCGGTGTCCTTCATTCATTTATCAGATTTTTTAAAATAGCACAATTGGTAAGTTTTACCCCTAAGGGACCATATTATTTAACATCAATTGTAGTACTTCAGGAAGCATTGATCAAATTTTTAGAGTTTTTTTTTAAATGTCTTATCATAGACTATGAAAGGTTGCTAAGATCTTTTATTTCCTTGATGGTCAGAACTCAATCTGAGGTACTGAAAGTTTCCAATTAAGACCAGAATGGTCCTCCTTCTACTTCATTTTAGGCCATTTATACACCATAATTAGGATACACTATTGAGTCTAGGACAGAAACCTCCCCAAAATACAAATCGAAAGCTTGTCAAAAGTCCCAAGGACATCAATGGAGCAGTGACACATTTCCCCAATTCTAGAATCCATAGAAAAACTTACCAATTTTCATTTACTCATTGCTCCTCTTATAGTGAACCTATCAGAAACCCCCATACATTTCTCACACGATCAGACATATCAACCGCTACTCAATCCGACCAATCAGGCGGCGGCGCGGAGTGCATAAAAAGCCAGCGTCGCCACCGCGGCGGTCAGTCGTCGTTCGGTCGCCGACGAGAACATTGGCGTCAGCTCGTCTGCGTGAGCCGTGTGCGCGCCTCCTAGCGTGTGGAACTGGAATATGTCGCTAACCTGAAAGGAGATGGGTTTAAAACATTGATATACAAAAATCCAAGATGCACAGTCTCGAACAAAAGTAACAGTCAATACTGTCACCAAAAACTCAAAGTCCAACTATGAACATCATTATTTGCAAATTAAACCTTATGCAGATGAGTTAAGATTGTTTTCACAAGGGAGTGTTCAAAATTGCGATGACGCAGGTGACGCAAGACTGTTTGAAATAAGTGCATTCTGCACTTTTTTTTGGGGACGTTTTTGATACGTTGATTGTGTATCTTGGTTTTTGTATATCAATGGTTTAAAATAAATATATCACAAAATCACTCACGTTGATCTGACCCTATGTTGAGTAGCTTAAGCAGTTGTGTTACAGTCATCAGAATCAACAGTGGTGTAATAAAATATTTAAATAGATATCAACAGTGGTGTAATAAAATATTTAAATAGATACGTAATATTACACCCAGACCACGAAAAACAGAAATGTTCATGCACACAAAATCCTCGCACGGAAACGAACGTGTATTCATCATCATCATCCTAGCGTTTGTCCCGGTCGCATCCTCGGCTGTTGCCTCGGAGTCCAGGGTCCGCAGGAAACGAACGTGGATTGAACCCGCGAATCGTCACTGATCCCTTATTTTTCCAACACGATTCCCTCACTTTAACCTTATTTTTCCCTTATCAATTATGTACCTCCCTTTTCCATTCACTGTTTTATCGCAGTTGCCTCACTTTTCCTCACAGATTCTAGTTTTTTCTTTCATCAATTCCCTCACATATAAATAAATATTTCACAATATCATATACATTGATCTGACCCGTGTTGAGTAGCTTAAGCACTTGTGTCAGACATCAGAATCAACAGTAGTATTACAAATATACGTAAATAGATAGAGACATACAACACCCAGACAAGACAAACAGACATGTTCATGCACACAAATGTTTTTGTCCTGAGCGGGGATCGAACCCGCGACCTCTTGCATAATAGGCAACATCTTGACTATTACACCAAGCGGGTCGTCAATATTTCGGCATTCTTTCCATGAACTTCTCTGACTTAGCCCTCACTGTTTTATTACTTTGCCCTCATAAGTTCCCCTCACCTTTCCATAGCTTCCCTCACTATTCCCTCATTAATTGCTACTCTTTTCCCTCATTAATTGCTACTCTTTTCCCTTACCGATAACCTTACTTTGCCTCACTTTTCCTCACAGATTCTACTTTTTTCATTCATCAATTCCCTCACATATTTCGGCATTCTTTTCATGAACTTCCCTCACTTTTCCCTCACTTTTCCCTGACTTTTCCCTCACTTTTCCCTCACTATTCCCTCACCTCGTTCCACCCGTATCTGTTCTTGGCCTGCACGATGGCCTCGTACACGGCGCCGGGCTGCAGCTGCGTCAGCTCGTGCGTGACGCGGTGCGTGAGCCCGCCGCCCGGCTCCGGGGCCGGGTCATACATACATACATGCAGACATCCTTACATACATACATCATACACTCATATATGACACTCCTTCATACACTCATACGTTCATACATGACACTCTATAGTTCCAATAGTCTTTATCATTCACCATATATTTCTTACCATCAGTTACATGTATCCTTCTTACATTCAAACATGACGCTTCAAATTTCCAACTGTCTTTACTCTTATGATTGAACAAATCATTCATTATGAGACACTTCTCCATACACATATTCACGCAATCTAAGACAGTTTTCCTCACTCATCTATCTCTTTTACCTAATTTATTCCCTCACCTTTTTGATAGTTTCCCTCACTTTCCCTCATAGGTTCCTTCACCTTTAGACAGTTTCCCTCACTTTTTCATCATCGATTCCCTCACCTTTTTTGATAGTTTCCCTCACTCTTCCCTCACATTTCTCTCATAGATTCCCTCACTTTTCTCTCACTTTTCCCTCACTTTTCCCTGACATTTCCCTCATCGATTCCCTCACTTTTCCCTCACTTTCTCCTCACTTTTCCCTAGCCTTTTCCTCACTTTCCCCTCATCAATTCCCTCACCTCGTTCCAGCCGTATCTGTTCTTGGCCTGCACGATGGCCTCGTACACGGCGCCGGGCTGCAGCTGCGTCAGCTCGTGCGTGACGCGGTGCGTGAGCCCGCCGCCCGGCTCCGGCGCCGGATCATACATACATACATGCAGACATCCTTACATACATACATCATACACTCATATATGACACTTCACTATTCCAAATCCAAATCATTCTCAGACACTTCCCTATACAGATACACCCACGCATCCCAAGTCACTTTATCTCGCTTTTCCCTTCATACATTCTTACATGACACTTCAAAGTTCCAACTGTATTTATCATTCACCACATCATTCTTAGTATCCATTACACGCATCCTACATACATTCATACATGACACTTCATAGTTTCAACTCTCTTTATCATAAACCATATCATTCTGAGACACTTCTCGATACTCATACCCTCACACATCAGAAGACAATTCCTCACACAATCTAAGACAGTTTCTCACTCATCTCTCGTTTTACCTCATCTATTCCCACACCTTTTAGACAGTTTCCCTCACTTTTCCCTCATCGATTCCCTCACTCTTTTGGATATTTTCCCTCACTCTTTCCTCACTTTTCCCTCACATTTCCCTCATCGATTCCCTCACTTTTCCCTCACATTTCCCTCACTTTCCCCTCACTTTTCCCTCACTTTCCCCTCACTTTTCCCTCACTTTTACCTCACTTTTCCCCCATCAATTCCCACACATTTCCCTCACCTCGTTCCATCCGTATCTGTTCTTGGCCTGCACGATGGCCTCGTACACGGCGCCGGGCTGCAGCTGCGTCAGCTCGTGCGTGACGCGGTGCGTGAGCCCGCCGCCCGGCTCCGGCGCGGGGAT
The DNA here is from genome assembly GCA_958496325.1 of Nomophila noctuella. Classification (NCBI taxonomy): domain Eukaryota; kingdom Metazoa; phylum Arthropoda; class Insecta; order Lepidoptera; family Crambidae; genus Nomophila; species Nomophila noctuella. The sequence goes on along the minus strand of OY292510.1, from coordinate 805,156 downwards.
CACAACGTCGTGCCAGCGGCCTGGTTGCTGGAATGACTCGTTTATCTGGGGGTTGAGAATGATGATGGATGAGTTTGGTGTGAGACGCGCTTTAAGCAAAAAATGGCATAGCCAAAACTTCAACCAAAAATACATTTATATCACGTATGTGCTCCACTTTCGGGCTGAGTGGAGAGCCTTAAGAGATGCATTTCAGAATCAGAATCAGAATCAGAATCAGAAATCATTTATTGTGAAAGCCGTGTACATAGGATCTTAAAATTATGTTCAGTGTCAAAAACAGCTTACCCAAAATTGGGTGTACAATGTTGTGCGGAGAAAGAAAAAAATATATATATAAATCTTCAAAACAAAAAATATCAACTAAATAAAATTAAATAATAAAATGGGAAATTAATACACACAATACAATTGGAATAAAATAACATTAAATGAATCATTAGGAATTAAAATATTCCTGTAAATTATAAAATTCTTTATTTACTAACCATGTCTTAAGTTTTTTCTTAAATTGCTGTCCTTCAAGTGCTTTAATGTCAAGAGGTAGATGATTAAATATTTTAACCCCATATACAAAAATACTTTTATACATAATGGAACTTCTGCTAGAGTCTTGAATACAAAAATCATGTTTATAATTACTACGTAAATTTCTTCTATACGATGATTTTTTGTCAAAATATTGAGTATTATTTTTTAAAAATAGACAGGTTTCCAATATATAGATACCGGTTAACGTAAGCAAACCATTTTTCCTAAATACAGAACGCAATGAATCCCTTTTACACATTTTATAAACAAATCTAACACTTTTTTTTTGCATGATAAATGTGGATTGGACATTTACAGAGTTTCCCCAGAAAATGACGCCATATGTTAACAATGGATACACGCTACCATAATAAGCACTTTTCGAGACCTCTGCCGATGCTATGTTTGACAAAATGGATAATGCATAGCAACAACTGGCTAACCTTTTGTTGAGTTTATTTATATGTGCTTTCCAATTAAGGTGTGAATCAATAGTAATACCAAGAAAGTTTGTATCAGTCACTTCCTCAATAATCTGACCATTGTTTATTATACTTAAGGAGCTACTACAACTATTATAATTTCTAAATGTCAATATTTTAGTCTTATTAATATTTAATTGTAGGTTTATGGATGCCAACCAAGCTTTTGCTTTGTCCAAAGTATTAGAAAGTTCAGATTTATACTCTAAGTTACTCAAATTTTCACCTGATACAAAGATAGAGGCATCATCAGCATATAGTATACATAAATGGTTTACAATCAAAGGTAGCTCATTGATATAAATGAGGAAAAATAGAGGCCCGAGAATGCTTCCTTGAGGTACTCCCAAAGATATTGTTTCAAAACCAGAACTTATTTTTTCTATAGTCTTGGAATTCTTGTTATAAGCATCAATAATCACGGACTGTTGTCTATTAGACATATATGACTCCATTAATTTCAAAGCAACCCCCCTGATCCCAATATGGTCAAACTGCTTTAATAGTACACCATGTTCTACGCAGTCAAATGCCTTTGACAGGTCAATAAATAGTCCTGCACATGGCACTCTTTTAGCAATATTTTTACAAATTTCATTTAAAATATTGAAAGTAGCTAAAGTCGTATTACATCCTTTACGAAAACCGTATTGCTTTTTGCTTAAAATGTCGTTTTTGTTCAAAAAAATAATTAATCTATTGTAAATAACCTTCTCGAACACTTTAGAAAAACTCGGCAAAAGCGACACAGGTCTATAGTTGCTCATGATGTTCTTTGGACCTTGTTTATGAAGAGGTTTCACCATCGCTTTTTTGAGATCATCAGGGTAACAGCCCGTCTCAAGAGATAAATTAATTATATAAACCAATGGTTCAACTATATAATCAAAGCAAGCCTTGATTAATGGCATTTGGATATCATCATGACCGCAGCTTTTTTTATTTTTGAATCCACAGACAACTTTTTTTAGTTCATAAGAGTCTACTGGTGTCAAAAATATACTATTACAATTTTTATTTGTTAAAGGTTTAAAATTGCTATTTTGCACAAGTTCGGGATTATTTAAATTAATAAGATATTTATTCATTGTTTCTGCTATTTTAGCTGGATGGGATATTTGTTGATCATTATTAATTATACTGTCAATTGAGTTCTTAATAGTATTTGATTTGGACGTGTTTTGTTTTATAATATTCCAAGTTGCTTTAGACTTGTTAGAGCTATTTTTAATATATCTTATATTTGCTATTCTTTTCGAACGTTTAGTAACTTGTTTCAACATATTACAATATTTTTTATACTCAGCAAGCAGTTGTGGATTATTAGCTTTATAACTCTGTAAGTACATTTTCCTTTTGATTTTGCTCGATACGAATATTCCCTTTGTTTTCCATGATTGCTTTCGTTTAAAGGTAACCTTAATTTTTTCTAACGGAACACACAATTTAAATATTAAACTAAAAATTTCTATAGAATCTGAATAAGCTTTGTTAGCATCAGTTTGTAAATATACACTTGAAAAATTTATTTGTGACAAGTATTTTATGAAAACATCCAAGTATCTGCCCGTATCTCTTCTGTAAATATACCAAAAACGCTCCTGGAAGCTCAAAGAACATGGGATTGAAATAAGTTGGCCCGTATGATCGGATAGACCAGTATTTAAAACTTCAGTATTGTAAGACTTTATATTTGTTAGTATGTTGTCGATGCATGTTTCAGAGTGTGAGGTGATTCTCGTAGGCTGTAAAATAGTAGCTCTAAGTCTAAACGATTTAAGAGTATTCAAAAATGTTTCAGATTTAATATTTTTCTCTAAAATGTTGATATTAAAGTCTCCTAGTATAATTACCTTTTTTGTATTATAGACATTTGTTACAGTTAGTTTATAAAATAATAATTCCGCATAATTCATAAATAGTTCGAAATTACTATCTGGAGTTCGGTACATACACACTACTACCCAATCCAATTCCAAAAGAACAATAGCACAGCACTCAAAATGTTTATCAATAGACATTTTTGCTACCCACTCTAACTCCTTATAAGAAATTGCGTTTTTTACATATATCGCAACTCCACCTCTAGCTTTGTTGCGTCTGCAATAAGAAGCTCCTAAATTATATCCACATATTTGTAAAATATTGGCTTCCCCATCCTTAAGAAACACTTCGCTAAAACAGCACACATGAAGCCTGTACTCTTTTGTAAATATTTCAATTTGATCAGCTTTTGATTTAATGCCTTGTATATTATGATGGAAAATATTAAAATGTGTTTTTTGCTCCTCAATTCCTTCATTTGGAACGAAAAAAAGTATCGCATTTCTTAGTTTTAAAAAAATAGTCGGTTATTTTCTTTTGAGTTCTTTTAGCGATCTTGGCATTAAAATTGTCGTTTGAGGTAAATGAATTGTCAATGAACTGCTTAGATACAATACTTTTATGTGTTTTGAATACTAAATTATTATCAGACCATGTTTTAATATAATCAATGCTTTTATTCAAATGTGCAACAAAAATACGCAACCCGATATCATTTAGACAACCAGCAATTTCATCAAACACTGCATCGGAGTGATCCAGATATGAATTTGTGTCAAATACATACGCATAATTATGCTTAATAACGTCATTATACAATATGTTGTTAAAAATTTCCACTCTGTGATTGTACAACATGAAGTCATTATAACGACCAAGTTTATAGGTTGGAAGACATATTAAAACATTTGTGAAGTTGACCCTAGTTAAGGTCTCACGAGTAAATTGAACCAATTCGTTAACATTCTTTGTAACTTTAAAATCTTCATCACCGATGAATATAACACAAAAGTCTCTATGTGTAAAATCTTTCAGCCTAGCATCCAATCCACAGAGCAAGTCCTTTAAGCCCCTATCAGGTAACAAATAGTGACATAAGTTAAAATTATGTTGAGCCTGAATAATTTCCTTTGTAATATCAAGCATCCTGTTTTTTTTATTTGTACTTAGTATATGTATTCTGTTTCTATCCGGTACGACGCATGGACCTGGTTCCGGAGTGCTACTTGCGCACTGCTGTTTAGTCTGCTCCTGAGAAGTTTCTCCTTGGTCCACTGGTGTCAAGGAGATATCCTTGTCTTGATCAAAATCGAGTTTGGTTCTTGTTGAACTTTTTGGAACCTTGTTTGAAATTCTCTTCTTAGTAGATGATCGGCAAATTTCCTTCAGATTTTCAACTCTGGTATTGTATCCAATCATTTGTTTTTTTAGGGCACAGTTTTCAGAAAGGAGATTAATAATTTCATTATCGGCTATGTTCAACCGCTCATTGAGAGATGCTATCGTTTTCTCCATTCTTTCGATTTTAATCTCTAAAAGATTCAATCTTAGATCCGGACAGCTTCTTGTTAGCAATGGGTTATCCGCCTGAGACTCTTCTTCCAAGTCGGAGTCATCTTCACTGGACAAAGAATGAAATGAGTTTTGTACTGATACATTTGACTTAAATTTCTGTCGATGAGTTACAAAGTCGTTGTTCCTTTGAGGAACAGCAGGTGGCACTAAGTCTTCCGAGTTATCATTTGTTATAGTGACCGGATAGATATGCACTTGGGAGATTGCAGGGCTATCTTGACCAGCAGTTTGAGAGACGTCTAATCGTGGTGCAGCAGGTGACACTAAGGCAGTCGAGCTATCATCTGTTCCAGTAATCGGAGAGATGCCCACTTTGGCGATGACTGGCGATGCTGAGGTAGTCAGTGAAGTTTCGATATTCTCGGATAGCTGGCTGGAAGTAGAACCTTTATTGTTTATTATCGGCGACGGTTTCTTCCGCGAGGTAACATTTAAAGCCGCGCCACCAGGTGTAGAGCGACCTTTTATTTTTTGTTGGCATGTTTTACATTTCCAGCTCTTTCTTGTGTTTGCGTCTTTAAGCCTGTGTAGTTTCTCCGAGTATCCAATACAGTCATATTCGTAATTTTTGTAACATACTGAACACGGGACCGTGTTTCTGGAGTCAACCATTCGCTTACATAAAGCGCAAGTAACCGACAGCGCCCTCTTGCGGGAATCCATAACAAAAAACAAACAAAAAATTTGTCCAACAGTGGACTGCCAAAACCTGATGGTGATGATGCTAACTCACTGCAAGCTGCTTGTACTGTGTACAGAGGCGACATGAAGCGTGCGGGACACAGTACAGTATAGTACAGTACAGTATAGTGGAGTGTATGTGAGCTCACCGTCAGCTGTCTGTACAGGGGGCGACTTGAAGCGCACGGGACACGCATAGTATAGTACAGTACAGTACGTACAACACATTACTGTAAAGTACAGTACGTTACAGTAAAGGACATCACATTACAGTACAGTATAGTGGAGTGTATGGTGACTCACCGCCAGCTGACTGTACAGGAGCCGTCGCTCGTCCGGCGGGTAGCTATCCACAGCGAACGCTAGTGTGTATGCGGCGGCGTGACTGGCTAGCGGGGGCGAAGTGAAGCGCGCGGGACACGTATATTAGCAGTATAGGACCGTATCGTACCGTATAGTACCGTATAGTACCGTATAGTACCGTATAGTACCGTATAGTACCGTATAGTACAGTATAGTACAGTATAGTACAGTATAGTAGTGTGTAGGTAACTCACCGCTAGCTGCCTGTACAGCAGCCGTAGCTCGTCCAGCGGCGGGTAGCTGTCCACAGCGAACGCTAGTGTGTATGCCGCGGCGCGCCTCGCCAACGGAGGTGAAGTGAAGCGTGCGGGGCCAGGACGACCGGAGACTTCAACGTGCTGCCGCGCTCGACCTAGGCTGTTGTCTGCGACGCAGCTGTGGGTAGATAGATAGATTGTTGAGATAAGTAATGTCCCGAATATCAGTATACGTATCCGCGGATGTTGAAACCGAATATCCGATTTCGGATTCGTATATGCGGATCTACAATTACGAGCCAGCACATCACTTGTTTAAATAGATAGAATAGGCTGTTTAAGAATAAGATCCATTGAAACGTTTTGATTTTGAATCTGTATCATTTATTCGCATTAAGCAGGGTTACAATGAGTAGTATAAAAACTGCCTTCGTGCAGTATTGATTATAGCGCTGGGCCCAAAAACCGCGGAGGTCGTGGGTTCGAAACCCGCGGGAAACAACACCAAAGGCTTTAATCATCTGATTGTCCGATGAGAATGAAGATTCCGTGCTTTGGAAGGCAAATTGTCTGGTTTCCCTTGTAAATGTTACGCGGAGGTCAGACGACAGTCGCTCCAGGAATAACCAGGTAGGCTAGCCAAGATGCCACTTTGACGAATTCGCCACACGATTTCGTATCGACTTATATCTCTTTCCCGCTCACATAAATAGTTCGTGTGCGGGATGGCAATATAAGTAATAATAATAATAAATAAATAATAAATTCCTTGGACTTACACACCAATTGCCTAGCCCCAAACTAAGCTCGAAGCTTGTACTATGGAAGCTAGGGAACGGATAGACATACATAAATACTTTTAAAAACATCCATGACTCGAGAACAAATGCCGATGTTCATCATACAAACATTTGACCCTAGCGGGATTCGAACCCGCGACCCTTGATTTTGTAGCCAGGGTCTCTAGCCACTCGACCAACGGGCCTGTCAAATAATAAGTCGCGACGAAAGCGTATGGCGGATTCGTCAAAGTGGCATCTTGGCTACGGACCCAGGCCGGCCAATTCAGGGTCTAAAGGCGCACTCTGGGCGCCGAGGCAGTAACCAAGGATGCAACCGGGAGAGGCGCTAGGATGATGATCACACTGAATTACCTGTAGTTGCCAAAGTCCTCAGGCTGCACGTTGGCTATGTGCAGAGTGTGGTTGTTGCCACGAGCGGACATCGTGACTCGCTCCGTCGCGCTCAGGGGGAATGAGTTTTGGTACCAGGATACCTGAGGATGAGAAGAAAATATGTTAGGATTTTGATAAGCATCACCAGGAGAAACATTGCAACTAAGGGTTGCAGTCAGCATCTACGTTAGTCTGTTTGCAGGCCACGCTTGGTTCGTAAACAAGAAGCCATAAAACGAAGTTCTAATGTTGTTGCTATTTAATTTTTATGCATTAATTTGGTGAAGTCTAATTGAATGAATATTATTTAAAGAAATAAAATAAATTGATACTTGACAACATCACATAGGTACATTGATCGGACTCCGTGTTAAGTAGCTTAAGCACTTGTGTTACGGTCATCAGACTCAATAGTGGTATTACAAATGTACCTAAATAAATATATACATTAAACTTCAAGATCTGGACTTTTGAATTTTGAATCCGTACCTCTGCCGGGGGGTCAGCCAGTACTGTGCAGAGAAGTTCAGCTCGGAAGCCTTCCCCTGTGTGCACCCAGGACCGCTCCACTGTTATTTCTGGTGGATCTGGAAAGGGAAACATTAATCATTTAACTTTCTTTAGTTGAGGAAGACAGCCTGTTGGGGACGGCTCGACTCGCTCGGCTGTCCCCAGCCCCCCTCCTCCTCATCTGAGGAGGGGCGTGGCCGCACTGTCCCCGTAAAGGGGCTCGTGTAGGATAGAGCTGCGGCGGAAAACCTCCGGGCTCCCGCAGCTCTGTCCGTCATCCAACACGAGTGGGCGAGTCGCTGGTGTTTTAGTGGGTATGTCCCGAGGGAAGAGCCCCACACTACCTGAGTGCCCAGGGCAGGGCCAACCGACCCCCGTCGGTCAGGTGTGCATAAGGGGGTCTCAACAACATCGAGACCCACGTCCTCCCGGCAGCCCCTAGGCTGGGAGGGCGGCATTTCACCAGCGTGAAAAAAAAAAAAAAAAAAAAAAAAAAAAAAAAAGATTGCTGTCACTAAGGGATTTTCTGTGTAGGTTAGATGTAAAGACTTTGCTGCAAGTAAAATTATAAAGTTTTTTCACGTTATAATCTCCGTAAGGCTTGACTTTCGGCCTCGCCAACCAAAATCTGCCATGTTTTTTAGCAGGGAACACATTAACGTGCCATAATAATTGTGTAGGGACCGGAATTTGAAGAAGTATCCATAAGCATTAGAGCAAATCTATAGGCAGTTTTATTACCAGGCTCTTCAATTCATCAATTCAGGATCAGAGTCGCAGAGTACCTTGGGCTCCGAGGCAATGGCCGAGGATGCAACCGGGAGGATGCTGATGATCCATAGACACTTGAGAGCGGCATAGGCACATGAGGACCAGAGACACTTGGAGGGAGGGATAATGAGACATCTATTCTGATCAAGTAAGGGAGACAATTGGAGTAATGATCATGGCCACTTGGAGACATTTAATCCTCGAATCTGCGCCTATTGTCGCTTGAAGTGGGGATCACTTGGAGGCAGTTAATCTACAGGTCTTTGTGAACTCACAGAGAACTTGCAGCGTGAACTCAGTGACCAGGGGAGGTCCCACGCCGTTGTCGACGGTGCAGGCGTAGCGACCGCGACACATGAGAGGGGACCAGAGACACTTGGAGGGAGGGATAATGAGACATCATTTTTGACCAAATTAGGGAGGACTGCCCTAACCACCGTACGCTTGGCGTAAGGAACTTGAAGGCATTTAAACGGGCTTTTGTGTAGATACTCACAGAGAACTTGCAGCGTGAACTCAGTGACCAGGGGCGGACCGACTCCGTTGTCGACGGTGCAGGCGTAGCGGCCGCTGTGCGCGCGCTCCAGGCGGGACGAAGAGTGTTGAAGACAGGACAGAAGAGTGTCATGAGACACTTGAGGGGGTGGGGTCATAGGCACATGAGGGGGGGACGAGAGACTTTGAGGGATGAATAATGAGACATCGTTTTTGTCTAGATTAGGGAGGACGGCCCTAACCATTCACGCTTGAAGTAATGATCATTGACACTTGGAGACGTTAATCCTCGAATCTGTCTGTACTCACAGAGAACTTGCAGCGTAAACTCAGTCACCAGGGGCGGGCCCACTCCGTTGTCGACGGTGCAGGCGTAGCGGCCGCTGTGCGCGCGCTCCAGGCGAGACAGCTGCAGCTGAGGACCCGAGCCGAGCCTCTAGCTTGGCTGGTTGCGGGTGAATTCTGTTTCTTTCACTCCCAGGAGGTATAAACTGAGTCTAAGTGCTCCGTACTGTGCTGGCCCCAGGAGGTATTAACTGAGTCCTTGTGCTCTGTACTGTACTGTGCTGTTAGTTTCTTGGATTTAAGTGGTATGTGATGATTATAGACTGCTCCGGGCTTCGCCATACGCAGAGCTCCGCTTGGTACAGCGCAAGCACTAAAACTCCTTACAGTGTTGCTCCGTATTCCGATAGTTCATAGTTTGTCGTATTTTATCTGTACTCTGCCTGTTTCCACACGAAGAGTCTAGAAGACTGGACAGTTGACATTTGAAAGAGTGTCTTTAGACACTTGAGGGGGGCATAGACGCATGAGGGGGGGACGAGAGACAGTTGGAGGGAGGGGTAATCTATTCTGATCAAGCTAGGGACGTGCTCAAAGTAATGATCATTGCCACTTGGAGACATTTAATCCTCGATTCTGCGCATATTGTCGCTTGGCTTGGAGTAAGAAACACTTGAAGGCAGTTAATCTGCAGGTCTTTGTGTACTCACAGAGAACTTGCAGCGTGAACTCAGTGACCAGAGGAGGACCGACTCCGTTGTCGACGGTGCAGGCGTAGCGGCCGCTGTGCGCGCGCTCCAGGCGGGACGAAGAGTGTTGAAGACAGGACAGAAGAGTGTTATGAGACACTTGAGGGGGGGGGGGGGGTCATAGGCACATGAGGGGGGGACGAGAGACTTTGAGGGATGGATAATGAGACATCGTTTTTGTCTAGATTAGGGAGGACGGCCCTAACCATCGACGCTTGGAGTAAGGATCTTGGAGTAAGGAACTTGAAGTAAGTTAATCTTCTAATCTGTCTGTACTCACAGAGAACTTGCAGCGTGAACTCAGTGACCAGGGGAGGACCGACTCCGTTGTCGACGGTGCAGGCGTAGCGGCCGCTGTGCGCGCGCTCCAGGCGGAACAGCTGCAGCTGAGGACCCGAGCCGAGCCTCTAGCTTGGCCTGTTTGCGGGTGAATCCTGGTTTTTTCACGCCCCAGGAGGTATGTGAGTCCTAGTGCTCCGTACTGTGCTGGCCCCAGGAGGTATCAGCTGAGTCCTAGTGCTCCGTACTGTACTGCGCTGTTAGTTCGTTGGATTTAAGTGGTATGTGATGATTATTGGCTGCTCTGGGCTCCGCCATACGTAACACTCCGCTAGCCAATGCTACTCCCTAATCCTATAGTTCATAGATTTTCGTATTTCATCGATATGTCTGTATATCTCCACACGAAGATTCTTTAAGACTGGACAGTTGCCATTTGAAGGAGTGTCCTTAGACACTTAAGGGGGGGGGGGGCATGGGCACATGAGGGGGGGAGGCATAGACAAATGAGGGGGGGGGGGGGAGGCTTAGACACATTAGGGAGGGAGGACCAGAGACACTTAGAGTGAGTGATAATGAGACATCATTTTTGACCAAATTAGGGAGGACTGCCCTTACCATCGACGCTTGGAGTAAGGATCATTGACACTTGGAGACAGCATAATGGCGTTTAATCTTAATCTGCAGGTCTTTGTGTACTCACAGAGAACTTGCAGCGTAAACTCAGTGACCAGGGGCGGACCGACTCCGTTGTCGACGGTGCAGGCGTAGCGGCCGCTGTGCGCGCGCCCCAGGCGGGACAGCTGCAGCTGAGGACCCGAGCCGAGCCTCTAGCTTGGCCTGTTTGCGGGTGAAGTCTGTTTCTTTCACACCCAGGAGGTATCTGAGTCCTAGTACTCCGTACTGTGCTGGCCCCAGGAGGTATTAACTGAGTCCTAGTGCTCTGTACTGTGCTGTTAGTTTGTTGGATTTTAGTGTAATGTGATGATTATAGACTGCTCTGGGCTCCGCTATACGTAGCGCTCCGTTTGCTACAGCGCAAGCAATAAAACGCCTTAAAATGCTGCTCCGTATTCCGTACACACTCCGTAGTTCATGGTTTGTCGTATTACATCGGTATGTCTGTATCTCTGCCTGTTTCCACACGAAGAGTCTTGAAGACAGGACAATTGACATTTGCAGGAGTGTCCTTAGACACTTAAGGGGGTGGGGGGCATAGATACACGAGGGTGGGGGGGGGTCTAGAGTCGCTTGGAGGGAGGGATAATGAGACATCGTTTTTGACCAAATTAGGGAGGACTGCCCTAACCATCGACGCTTGGAGTAAGAATCATAGACAATCAGAGACAGTTAATCTTCTAATCTGTCTGTACTCACAGAGTACTTGCAGCGTAAACTCGGTCACCAGAGGAGGACCGACTCCGTTGTCGACGGTGCAGGCGTAGCGGCCGCTGTGCGCGCGCTCCAGGGACAGCTGCAGCTGAGGACCCGAGCCGAGCCTCTTGCTATCAACTGAGTCCTAGTGTTTTTAGTTTGTTGGACTGCTCATGCACTAAAACTCCTTACAATGTTGCTCCGTATTCCGTTAAGCTCGGCCTTTGGATCGACATTGCTACTCTGTCTGTTTCTACACAAAGAGTTTTGAAGACAGGATAGTTGTCATTCGAAGGAGTGTCCTTAGACACTTAAGGGGGGGGGGGGGGGGCATAGACACATGAGGGGGGGGGGACCAGAGATACTTGGAGGGAGGGATAATGAGACATCGTTTTTGACTAAATTAGGGAGGACTGCCCTAACCATTGACGCTTGAAGACAATTAATCTACGGGTCTGTCTGTACTCACAGAGAACTTGCAGCGTGAACTCAGTGACCAGGGGCGGACCGACTCCGTTGTCGACGGTGCAGGCGTAGCGGCCGCTGTGCGCGCGCTCCAGGGACAGCTGCAGCTGAGGACCCGAGCCGAGCCTCTAGCGCGGGCTGGTTGCGGGTGAATTCTTTTTTTTTCACGCCATGGAGGTATCAACTGAGTCCTAGTGTTTTTAGTTTGTTGGACTGCTCATGCACTAAAACTCCTTACAATGTTGCTCCGTATTCCGTTAAGCTCGGCCTTTGGATCGACATTGCTACTCTGTCTGTTTCTACACAAAGAGTTTTGAAGACAGGACAGTTGACATTTGTAGGAGTGTCCTTAGACACTTAAGGGGGGGGAGGGCATAGACACATGAGGGGGGGGGAGGACCAGAGATAATTGGAGTGAGAGATAGTTAGACATCTATTTTGGGGAGGACTGCCCTAACCATTGACACTTGGAGTAAGAATCATAGACAGTTACTCCTCGAATCTGCGTGTACTTACATAGCACTTGTAGAGTGAACTCAGTGACCAGGGGCGGACCGACTCCGTTGTCGACGGTGCAGGCGTAGCGGCCGCTGTGCGCGCGCTCCAGGCGGGACGAAGAGTGTTGAAGACAGGACAGAAGAGTGTCATGAGACACTTGAGGGGGGGGGGTCATAGGCACATGAGGGGGGGACGAGAGACTTTGAGGGATGGATAATGAGACATCGTTTTTGTCCAGATTAGGGAGGACGGCCCTAACCATTCACGCTTGAAGTAATGATCATTGACACTTGGAGACGTTAATCCTCGAATCTGTCTGTACTCACAGAGAACTTGCAGCGTGAACTCGGTCACCAGAGGAGGACCGACTCCGTTGTCGACGGTGCAGGCGTAGCGGCCGCTGTGCGCGCGCTCCAGGCGAGACAGCTGCAGCTGAGGACCCTCGCCGAGTCTGGAGGCGCTGTCGTTTGCGAATGACACCTGGAAACAGACGAGTATAATGTTAGGGGTGTTTTAATGACACTTCGAGGGAGAATGCTAGGTTTACGCTCTCGCTGCTGGTGAGGCCACCAGCAGCCTCGCCTGAATGAAGCGCGCAAGCAAGAGTATAAAATTCATGAATTTCGCTAAGAAACACTCGTTCGATGCGCTCACGGCTGAAATCATGGGTGACATAACATCGTTCGATGTTTTAGTATCGCGCAGCGTTGAAATAGTTCTTCTATAAAGAATACTAACAGTACTGTCACCGATTACACAGCCGCTGCGACCAAGGCTTATGACATTTGGGCTTAGTGAATCGCACCTCTGGTAAGGAGCTTACTGTTCACAATTTCGTTGCTCGTCTCGCGTATCGTCTTGACACAACCACAAGCGCAAGAGTTTAAACCCGACAGGAACCATAGACAATAAGAGGATAGACCATCGACACTTAGAGGGGTAACTATAAACACTTCGAGGGAGAATGGACCATAGACAAATCAATGGAGGTATGAACACTTCGAGAGAAAGGAACCATATACATTTAAAGGGTGGACCATAGACACGAAGAGGCACGAAGTATGATAGACACTTCGGGGGAGTAAGGACCATAGACACTTCGAGATAGAGGAATCATAGTCACCAAGAGGAGGGACCATAGACACTTCAAGATAGAGGAATCATAGTCACCAAGAGGAGGGACCATAGACAAGTAGAGGGGCGGAGTATGATAGACACTTCGAGGGAGCCTAAACACTCTTCAGGACTCTTTACCCATCGTGTCCACGGGCTACTGACCAGCTTGTGCCAGAGGACTGTGGGCACGGGGTTTCCGGCGGCGCGGCACTCGAGCACAGCAGCGCCCCCGCGGCGCGCGGCGGCGTGGCGCGACTCCGGCGCCGCGCGCACTGACGGCGGGACCAGCACCTCCACCGTGGGGACTGCTCTGCTGCCTCATGGTTACTTAATGAATTCACCAGTATCTATACCAGATCACTCGGCTTGACATGTTTAGACTTACACTCGAGTAGCCAATGCTACTTATTAGACGCTCCGGCTGTGACCATTCTTAATTTTTTATAGACACCTAGACATATAAAAGTAGGGGTCCATCGACATTTGGCGGGGAGACTATAGACACTTCGAGGGAGGTATGACCATAGATACTTAGAGGAGAGGGGAATCAAAGACACTTCGAGGGAGCAAAACCATAGACACTACGAGGGAGGGCGACCATAGACACTTCGAAGGACGAGAACCATAGACACATAGAAGGCAGGGGAATCAGAGACACTAAGAAGGGAGGGGAATCATAGACACTCTGAAGTTGGGGGAGCCATAGACACTTCGAGGGAGGATTAGACCATAGACACTGAGAGGGGCGACCATAGACACTTAGAGCAGTAACCGTAGACAACTTGGGGGGAGTAAGGATGCCCATCGCGTCCATGTGGTACTGACCAGCTTGTGCCATGTGACTGTGGGCACGGGGTTCCCGGCGGCGCGGCACTCGAGCACAGCAGCGCCCCCGCGGCGCGCGGCGGCGTGGCGCGACTCCGGCGCCGCGCGCACTGACGGCGGGACCAGCACCTCCACCGTGTGGACTGCTCTGCTGCCTCATGGTGACTTACATGCTACGCTTTGAGAGGAGAGGACTAAAGACACTTCCAGAAGGAGGAACCGTAGACTCTTAGACGGCAGGAAGACTATAGATAGACACTTCGAGGAAGAAGTAACTATAGACACTTCTAGGGAGAGAAACCATAGACGCTATGAAGGGTGGAAGACCATAGACACTTTGAGGGAGGGGAATCATAGACACTAAGAAAGTAGACCATAGGCACGTAGAAGGGCGGAGTATCATAGACACTTAGGGAGGAGACCATCGACACTTAGACGAGTAGCCATAGACACTTTGAGGGAGGGGAACCATAGACATTTAGAGGGGAGGGGGGAACCAAAGACACTTAGAAGGTTAGCTATAGACACATCGAGGGAGAATAGACCATAGACACTTCGAGAGAGGAAGGTCCTTAGACACTTGGAGGGGCGACCATAGACACTTAGAGGGAGGAGGTCACATAGACACTAAGAAGGGAGGGGAACTATAGACACTCAGAAGAGAGGGTAACCAAAGACACTCATGGAGAGGACCATAGACACTTAGATGGGAGGAGGATCATAGACACCCAAAAGACCCGGGGCTACTGACCAGCTTATGCCATGTGACGGCGGGCACGGGGTTCCCAGCGGCGCGGCACTCGAGCACAGCAGCGCCCCCGCGGCGCGCGGCGGCGTGGCGCGACTCCGGCGCCGCGCGCACTGACGGCGGGACCAGCACCTCCACCGTGTGGACTGCTCTGCTGCCTCGTGGTCACTTACATGCTACGCTTTGAGGGGGAGGACTAAAGACACTTCTAGAGGCAGGAGCCATGGACTCTTAGACGGATGGAAGACTATAGATAGACACTTCGAGGGAGGGAAACCATAGAAGCTAAGACGGGTGGAAGACCATAGACACTAAGAGAGAGGGGAACCATAGATACTTCGAGGGAGGGGAACCATCGACACTTAGAAGGTTAGCCATAGACACATCGAGGGAGAATAGACCATAGACACATAGAGTAGAAGAAAATCATAGACACCTTGAGAGGAGAATCAAAGACACTAAGAGGGTGGACCATAGACTCGTGCAGTGCCGGAGTATCATAGACACTTACAGGAGAGACCATTGACACTTGGAGGGGCGACCATAGACACTTCGAAGGCCGGGAACCATAGACACTTAGAGGGAGGGGAATCATAGACACTTTGAGGAGTAGCCATAGACACTTCGGGGGAGGATTGGACCATAGACACTGAGAGGGGCGACCATAGACACTTTGAAGGAGCATAGACAGTTATTGGGAGTCCTTAACCATCGGATCCACGGGTTACTGACCAGCTTATGCCACGTGACGGTGGGCACGGGGTTCCCGGCGGCGCGGCACTCGAGCACAGCAGCGCCCCCGCGGCGCGCGGCGGCGTGGCGCGACTCCGGCGCCGCGCGCACTGACGGCGGGACCAGCACCTCCACCGTGGGGACCTGCTCTGCTGCCTCATGGTCACTTACTACGCTACACTTTGAGGGAGAGGGGACTAGAGACACTTCTAGGGGGAGGAACCGAAGTCGCTCAGACGGGAGGAAGACCATAGACAGACACTTCGAGGGAGTGGAACCATAGACACTTCGAGGGAGAAGGAACTAAACACACTTCCAGGGAGAGAAACCATAGACGCTACGACGGGTGGAAGACCATAGACACTTAGAGGGAGGGGAAGCATAGACACTTAGAGGAGAGGGGGATCATAGACACTTGAGAAGAGGATCATAGACACTAACTGAAGGGGGAATTCATAGACACTTTGAGGGAGTGGAACCATAGACAATAAGATGGAGGGGATCATTGACACTCAGGGGGTGGTCCCTATGGACCTGTGCTATACACTTTGAATAAGGATAGACCATAGACACTAACTGAAAGGGGTAACCAAAGACACTTCGGGGAGGAAGGACCAAAGACACTTCGAGTGTGAGGAACCATAGACACTTCGGGAGGGCGAACCATAGACACTTCGGGAGGGCGAACCACAGACACTTAGAGGGAGGGCCTTACATAGACACTCTGACGGCGGGACCAGCACCTCCACCGTGGGGACTGGCTCTGCTGCCTCATGGTCACACACTACGCTTTGAGGGGGAGGACTAGAGACACTCCGACGGAGAGAACCATAGACTCTTAGACGGCTGGAAGACTATAGATAGACACTTTGAGGGAATGGAACCATAGACACTTCGAGGGACAAGGAACTATAAACACTTCCAGCGAGAGAAACCATAGACGCTAAGACGGATGGAAGGCCATAGACACTTAGAGGGAAGGAAACCATAGACACTTAGAGAAGAGGGGGATCATAGACACTACGAGGGAAGGGAACCATAGACACTTTGATAGAGAGGAGACATAGACACTTAGAGGGTGGACCATAGACACTTCAAAGGAGGGGAACCAATGTCACTTATAGGGAGGGGAACTATAGACACTCAGAAGAGAGGGTAACCAAAGACACTCATGGAGAGGACCATAGACACTTAGATGGGAGGAGGATCATAGACACTCAAAGACCTGACATTACTGACCAGCTTGTGCCACGTGACGGCGGGCACGGGGTTCCCGGCGGCGCGGCACTCGAGCACAGCAGCGCCCCCGCGGCGCGCGGCGGCGTGGCGCGACTCCGGCGCCGCGCGCACTGACGGCGGGACCAGCACCTCCACTGTGTGGACCTGGTCGCGGGCTACTCGGTCTGAGATCTGGCAGACGTAGTCGCCTGCGTCCTGGGAAACAAGAATTTTATAGTTTACTAGGAGCCTGGAACGTGATACTACGCTACAGCTTGGTGTGGTAAATAACGTTTAACTATACTAATATATAAAGCCAAAGAGTTTGTTTGTTTGTTTGAACGCGCTAAACTCAAGAACTACTGGACCGATTAGAAAAAATATTTTTGTTTTGGATAGTCCATTTGACGAGGAAGACTTTAGGCTATTGGAAACCGAAATCCATGCGGATGGAGTCGCGGGCGGCCGCTATCGCTAGTAAATAAATAAATAACGTTTGTTTTCCACCATAATCATCATTGTGAAGAATTAAAAGTACATTCCAACTGTGACATAGGAGGTTTAAGTACTAATTGTTTTTAACTTTACAAAAAGCATAAATAAAAGGTGGTCAACCTTCCAATGAAGAACCACTCAGCCGATTTAGAGCAAACTTTACATAAACCAATATTTTAGTAGACCGAACAAACCCTAATAAAAACATAAACTGGGAAAATCAACACAAAGTGAAAGTGTTCACCTCGGGATACGAACAAACGACTTCCGAGGTTTTGGGAACTGGGAACAGCGCTCTAACCACTACACAACGGAGGCAGTCACACACAGGCCAAATAAAACAAAAAAAACAGACAATTTTATAAGGAAAATCGTCATTCTAGCCTCCACAATTAAAAAAACGACCTGAAATCTAAATAAAAAAATCTTCAATCACAATTAGATTGTCTTATGAGTGTTATCTTTTAATCGAATCATTGCGTAATGGTCAATCATGAGACGAACCTTTAAGAAGCCAATTAAAAATGAGATTTTGAAATATAACTTTGAAAATCTTGTCTGTGTTCCGAACATTTTTGTTTGAACTCGCTAAACTCAGGAACGACTGGTTCGAATTGAAAAGAATATTCTTGTTTTTGATAGTCCATTTCTCGTCGAAGGCTTTGAGATATAGTATGTGTGGGAAAACTAAAATCAATGCGGACGGAGTCGCGGCGGCAAATAGTTTATTTATATGAGCTAAAAATAAGAGCCTACAGCATAGTGTGGCTACACTATACATACTCGTATATCAAATACTAGCGGCCGCCCGCGACTCCGTCCGCGTGGATTTCGATTTCCAATATCCTATGTGTTATTCTGATATATAAGCTATATTGTGGTAAAGTTTCATTCAAATCCATTCAGTAGTTTTTACGTGAAAGAGTAACAAACATCCATACATCCATACATCCACACATCCACACATACAAACTTTCGCCTTTATAATAGTAGTATGAGCTAAAAATAAGAGCCTACAGCATAGTGTGGCTACACTATACATACTCGTATATCAAATACTAGCGGCCGCCCGCGACTCCGTCCGCGTGGATTTCGATTTCCAATATCCTATGTGTTATTCTGATATATAAGCTATATTGTGGTAAAGTTTCATTCAAATCCATTCAGTAGTTTTTACGTGAAAGAGTAACAAACATCCATACATCCATACATCCACACATCCACACATACAAACTTTCGCCTTTATAATAGTAGTAGGACTAAAAATAAGAGCCTACAGCATAGTGTGGCTACACTATACATACTCGTATATCAAATACTAGCGGCCGCCCGCGACTCCGTCCGCGTGGATTTCGATTTCCAATATCCTATGTGTTATTCTGATATATAAGCTATATTGTGGTAAAGTTTCATTCAAATCCATTCAGTAGTTTTTACGTGAAAGAGTAACAAACATCCATACATCCATACATCCACACATCCACACATACAAACTTTCGCCTTTATAATAGTAGTATGAGCTAAAAATAAGAGCCTACAGCATAGTGTGGCTACACTATACATACTCGTATATCAAATACTAGCGGCCGCCCGCGACTCCGTCCGCGTGGATTTCGATTTCCAATATCCTATGTGTTATTCTGATATATAAGCTATATTGTGGTAAAGTTTCATTCAAATCCATTCAGTAGTTTTTACGTGAAAGAGTAACAAACATCCATACATCCATACATCCACACATCCACACATACAAACTTTCGCCTTTATAATAGTAGTAGGATTTCACAACAGCCCACAAAAATTGAATAAAAAAACGTAATTTACAGAAAACATTTTCAATAAACGAACGTTTCCTTGCGCGAACGGCAACAATATAATTAGCCTAAAATATGATACGGATTAAGTAAATGTATGCTAACTACG
Organism: Nomophila noctuella; assembly: GCA_958496325.1. NCBI lineage: Eukaryota > Metazoa > Arthropoda > Insecta > Lepidoptera > Crambidae > Nomophila > Nomophila noctuella. The sequence continues at coordinate 785,845 of OY292510.1, read as the reverse complement.
CCTCAAATTATTAACATAACCTCAATTCGATTCAACTGCCTGTTCCGCTAACATTCTAGCCGCCATAGCAGTAATCCTCTCACGCCTGAAATAATTGCACAATTCCTCCTCCCAACACAAAATAAAAAGCAAAAATGCTCCCCTAAACGGTAATTGGTCCGACAAAATATGATAATCATGGCATAAAACCTTTTTGGCGGTTCCTCGTTATTTTTTATCTGTGGCAGTGCGTTTCCCGCGCAATTTCGGCAGCCATCTTGCATTGTCGTTGAGCACTTTGACAGTGACGGTTTTTAATCATGACAATAAAACCTTCATTCGCAAAACACAACAAAAAAAGAATACGAGCCAAAATAAACTTTGAAATGTAACTCACAATTGTGGTTAACCTCCTTCTTAACTTTTTTAATTACTTTACCCGAATATGTACACTTCACATTATTTCATTATCAGGGGTTTCATTATTAGCTGCCTAGTCGATTCAACCTATCAACTGTCCTATTAGTGTCCCAATTGACAGCATGGTAAAGACGTTCTTCATTTGAAACCATGTTATCGTTGCTAAGATGGGATTTAGCTTAATCAACACGCTTGCCAAGTGACGATTGGTAATCACAAACCCGGGCTGTGATCGAAAGTTCACACAAACTTTGCCGAACACGGAAATCGAACCCTGGACTGACACAACAAGTCTAGAGGCGTTAAATCGAATTTGCTGAAATATTAACAAAAAAGGTTTATAATTCCCCACATTAAAGGTTCGTTACTGTATTCCTATTATTTCATCAGTTTTTTTTACTTCATGTTCTATAAATTTCTTTTTGAATCATTCAAAAACCCGATCGTGACAAAAGTGATTTTATTGAATTCATATGTTGATGTGAATATTCCGACGGAAATGTGGCCAGCGACCATTGATTATATAATCGAATGGTTTTTCCAACTGACTGAATCGCGTAAATAAAACTGTAACGATTGTTCGATGAATATTTATTTTAAAATCGTTACATTTATCAATATTTCGAGCGTTGGTGGCTTAGTGGTACGGACCGCACCTCAAATACGTTTGGTCCGTGGTTCACACTCTGATTTTTTTCCAATCTCATCATCATCCTAGCGCCTCTCCCGGTTGCATCCTCGACCATTGTCTTGGAGCCCAGGTTACGCTGCGACTATGATCCTGAATTGACATGCCTGGTTATTTTTTCATATCTATGTGTGGATTTGTGCATTAGCTGCGGTGAGGGAAAACACCGTGAGGAAACCTGCACATTCACAGTTTCTGACTTTAGTTCAGTTAGATCTGAATGTGTAACCGTGATCCAATCCGTCTGGTTCCCCTCTAAGCCCTACAAACCACGGCCCAAACGTATGTGAGGTGCAGTTCTGACGAATTGTGCGATTAATTATACATATACCGGGTCTAAAATCCTCCATTTATGCCATCGAGGTATTACTATGAAGTATAGAGTGAACATCGCGAACAAAAGTTATGCGTCAAATTGGAGGGAAGGGGGTGGATAATTCCGTGATATTTTTGTCTTTTTATCATTTTAATAACACACGGCCATCTTTTTTAGGGTTCCGTAGCCAAAATGGCAAAAAAACGGAACCCTTATAGATTCGTCATGTCTGTCTGTCTGTCTGTCTGTCTGTCTGTCTGTCTGTCTGTCCGCCAGTCTGTCACAGCCACTTTTTTCCGAAACTATAAGTACTATACTGTCGAAACTTGGTGAGTGGATGTATTCTGTGAACCGCAACAAGGTTTTCACACGAAAATAGAAAAAAAATAAAAATAGTGGGGGGTCCCCATAGTCAGAACTGAAACTGAAAATATTTTTTTTCATTGAACATATACGTGTGGGGTATTTATGGATAGGTCTTTAAAAATTATATTAAGGTTTTTAATATCACTTTTTTCTAAAGTGAATACTTTGCGTGACAGACCCTTCTGAAGTGGAAAAAAGTGTGTCCCCCCCCTCTAACTTCTAAAATAAGAGGATGATAAAACTGAAATTAACATATAATGTACATTACCATAAAAACTACTAACGAAAATTAGTTCGAACGAAATCCATTCAGTAGTTTTTTTAATACGTCAAAAATAGAATTTGTACGGAACCCTCAGTGCGGGAGTCCGACTCGCACTTGGCCAATTTTTTCAACTTATAATGGTTGTTCATGTTTTTAAAACATACCACGGTTTTTTTTTTATTTTAAAAATGGTCAAAGAAAGAAAATTAGACAGCAACTTTGTGGTCCATCGACCACAAGGCGGGTAAGAAATTTTTTGTTCGTGATGTAACCTCTTTACTTAGTGTGACGTATTAATAAAGAGCAAGCGAGGCGCACGCGTACGCGGGGCGGGGAGGGGACTCGACGCCAGACTGCCGACCGCGCGGACGTGTGCGCAGCGCTTGGTAAAACCACTGTGTGGCTTTTATTTAACAACCCAAAGATAAATCTGGACACCACACGTGGCGACGAGCCCTCAAGTAAGTGGAATATATTTTGAAAATTTTAATAAAAGGAGGGACAAAACGTATTCACGCGTATAAAAAAAAGTAATGCTAAATTGAGTTGAGTCGCAGACAATTTGAGCGGTATACCTACGTTTTACTCGATAACTAGCTTATAACAAGTCATCGTCACCTCATCAACGAAGTCAAATAAGAATAGTAAGAATACCCACAGTGTTATTCAAGTTCATTATTATTGATTAATAAGGAATCGAGTTTGGTTTGTGACGATTAAATTATACTTCGCAATGAAATGCCATTGTAGAAATATATACACATAATGCCATTTGTTATTCCTACACTAGCAAGTAGCTAAAAATAAAGATACACGACTAGGAACTTGTGAGCAAAACCTACTTAAGGACGAAAAAACAAATCGCCAGGTTATGCAATTTCAACTTACCCATTGTGCCAACAAGTTTTGGTGGTAAAAGCAATTGTGGGGTCAGTTCATATTGTTATATTTTTTTATTATTATACTCGTATTCTCCACGGACGAGAGAATACTTGTCGCATTTATTTAGCATGTATCGAATAACAATGTTTATTCGTACGTAATTAACATTGCTTATTGGAAATTATATTATTTTGATATTAATGATATTAATTTTGCGGGTAATATCCGCAAATATATATTACGAGTATATTACCAATTTGGAATACCTACATATTATATTATTTGTTATATTGCGGCTTTGTTTTAATTTATTCTTTGGTCACATGAGATAATTAGATACCAGCTCAATAGCAGACATCACGCGCTTGGGTTATTTGGTCACATCAGCTGTCAGAGCAGTGGCGATGGCGTGGACGGCGGAAATGTTGGGTTCGAGTCCTGTCAGACAATTGAGATGTGATCTCATTTCCAAGCATTCTATAGCCCTCAACTAACAAAGGTACCATAGGGTACAAATATATGATGCGAAGGTGCATCAAGTTGCTCAGGGAGCAGTCTATTAGCTAACAAGCGTACCAAGGAGTACAAATATATGTTGCCAAGGTGCATCAGGTTGCCAAGGAGCAATTAATTGACTAACAAAAGTACCAAGGAGTACAAATATGTGTTGCCAAAGTGCATCAAATTGCTCAGGGAGCAGTAAAATAGCTAATAAAGGTACCAAGGAGTACAAATATAGGTTGCAAAGGTGCAACCAGTTACCAAGGAGCAATTAATGTGTGATTTTCCCCAGATGGAGCAAGGTGCCAGGGAGCACAAAATGGTGTACTTTGTCAAAGTTCACATTACATGGAAAATACTACTTTTCACGTTCATATTACATTCACCATTCTCGTTACAATGGAATTAAATTTCAGTGTGGTTGAACCACTTTCACCCTATGTAATACCTACAATGTTATCACATTTTACGACCATAAAATACACTACCTAGCATTTCAAGTACCTATTTTATACGAACACTAACCGGTTGCTTCGCGGATAAGTGGACCAAATATTTATACTCGGTTACCATTCAAAAAGTAAATGAACCATACACTGAAATATGGAGGTAGTGATGAGTGGGGGGATAATAACACATCTTTTATTGTTACTTGGCCATTTTCAACTAAATAAACAATTTCACGGAAAAACTTTCTGTACCAATTTGTTTATTAATTGTAACTTCATTATAATCGACATTTAATCAAGCTAGATAGATAGAATAAATCAAAATTATTGACACACTTTACTTTCATTCTAATGTATGAAAGAAGAGTATTGTTGGGCGTCCCCAACAATACACTTCTTAAATGCGAATAAATGATATATAATATAATTATATCTTTGCGAATAAATTATACCTATGAGTGTATTCGCAAATTCAGTAAAATAACTTTAGACAAGTGTTACGAGGAAATTAATGAAACTAATATTGACTGGGCCGTTGGTCTAGCGGTCGGAGGCCCTGGCTGCAAAACCAAGGGTTCTAACCCCGCTGGGGGCAGGGTTTGTGTGATGAACGTCGGCATTCGTACTCGAGTCATTATAAAAGTATATTTAAGTATGTCTGACCGTCCTCTGGCTTTCATTGTACAGGCTTCGAGCTTGGTTTGGGTCCGGGCAATTGGTGTATGACTCCAATACATTTATTATTATTTTATTAATAGTAGATTAAAATATTCATATATAACAATATATATAAATACCCGAAACACCTCATTTGATGGCAAGGGCCACAATACAAGGTAACCTGACATTGTCCAGATCGCCCAAAATGTCCAATCAATCTACCTGTAGAACCTTTGCAATGCAATAGCGATCCCGTGTCACGGGAATTAGTCACTCGGGATATATTTTCTTGCAACCGGCGTTAACGGCTACTCTCCTCCATATGGTGGAACAGCCCTACAAGAAATTTATTGTATGAATTAAATTAATAAATTAAATTTTAAAGTGTAAAACAACATAATGATGAATAATTATTTGATAAATAATGCTAATCAATAATATTCGACTAATTATTTTAAAAGACAAATAGCTGTGTCGCTGTCATTGTATTTTCTCAGTCAAGAACTTGGCTACTAAGCCTGCTTTCATTGAGCAGAATAAACAACCTAACTTGTACATCGATTAGACCTTGGGTAATAATTACACTAATTATCCAAATAATTTATTTTAAATATTAAGAAAATAGAAGAAGTCTCAGCAAACGTATTGCATTGACAACAAAAAATTTTGTAATTAATTTAATTTATTTCCTCAAAATATACAAGGCTTTGCTAGAAAAGAACTTGAAGATAGGTTTATTTCTTGAACGTATGAATATACATTACGTCTTGTGTATAAACGAACATTGATTCAAACAATATAATTGTTTAAGGTAGCCAGGTCGTTCATAAGACAGTACAAAATACATGATGGGTCGCTTAAATTAATATATAATAAATAAAATTTTAAATTTTAACAGCTCGGTAGCCTAGTGGTAAGAACGCCGCTTCACATGCGTGAGGTCGGCGGTCAAGTCCAGTCAGGCACGCATCTCTGGATTTTCAAAAATCTATGTGCGTAATTCCATGCCAGCTGTACGGTGAAGGAAAACATCGTGAGGAAACCTACACACTACGAGTTAGTGTGTGAAATGGAGAAGGCAATGGCAAACCACTCCATTAAAATTGCCAAGAAAGTTGTTGTGTGTTTCATTTCATGCAATGATCACGACCCTCAGTAATGAGGAATACGACTCAAGGAGGAATTAAAATGTAAAGAACGAAAAGCTTCAGTAGCACTGTCTATTGAGCGCACTATAGGTTAGAAAATACTATGGAAGAGGTACTTATGAAAATTTGTAATACAAATGAAAAAAAACAGTTGCAAGTGGAGACTTTAAGGTTCTTGAAGGTTCACAAAATACTGTTAGGGTCTTGAATCTTATTAAGTCATAATATATCAAATCTATTTTATGAACATACAAGGATCACATCCACTACTGCCACCTGCCTAGATAATGTTCGGGTGACACAGATATAATAGACAAAAAGTAATTAATTATTTACAATCAGACAGTGGACAGTGGACAAGTTCAAATGGTACACCAGATGTTCCCCGGGGGTCTGCAGTGATAATTTGTAGGTCTGTCACTGAAAGGCGTAAAAAATTACTCTAGAAACAATATTGAAAGAAAACGGATGATCTCTGTTTTGATTCTTCATGATGACAATGTTGATACTCTTTATGATAATTTGTTTGGCTTGGTAGCTTCTAAATTTAGTTCAATCTTCTCTTCCCTAAGAAGAAGCTGACTATAAATAAATCTAAACCGTATTAAGTTATTTGGGCACTTCAGCAATTAATATATGTAAGTAGACAAATTATGATATAGTCAAATTATATGATCTTTACGGTATTGAGGATATTCTAAGGATCCGAAGATGATTGAATAGTTTTTATCTTATTCTTAAATATTTAAGAAAGTATGTTATAAAGCCAAGTCCATTTTGTTACGAAATATAATAAGTAGTCCCAACAAAATTAAAGCAACATGGAAGAAGTAAGGTAAAGTCTGATGAAAACAGTTATTGTATAATCATCTTTCAACTTGATTATGTAACCCCTGTTAAATATTTAAAAACGTTGAAAGAATATAATATGTACTAAGAAATCTGAGGACTTTTGGGGAATTTCTACAGATATCTTGAGGACTATAAAAAACTATTTCGCTGTAGGTTTATATATTCAATAAATAAGTGTTATTGATTGAAGTAAATTCCTAAATCTAATGAAATTTAGTAAAATCATAATGTGATAATGTGTTATAATAGGAGAAGTTGTAACAATGTGTTATAAAAATTTAGTAATATAATGTAATATATTTAAGTCAGGCGATAAACATTACCCAATTAATTTTAGTCAATTTCAATATTTTCTTATTCAGTAAAATATTTGAAAAATTATGTTTAAACATTTACTTTCACATTTCAACGCAAACAATTTGCTACTTGGAAAGCAATTTGGTTTTACCAAACCAAGAGCACAACCGATGCAGGGACTGCTCTTATCAAACATGTCTATGATGCCTGGGAAAGTAAACATAATGCTGTAGATATTTTTGGGATCTGTCGAAGGCGTGTGATTGCGTTGACCACAAGATATTGCTCATTAAATTAAAGTATTACGGGTAATCGGAATCTTCTTTAAAACTTGTGAACCGTATCTCACTGACAGGATACAAAGGGTGCACATGAATAACAATAATTCTTCTCGTGTCAAACTGCGAATGGGCATGCCCCAAGGATCTATACTAGGACCATTTCTGTTTTGATCTATGTAAACGACTTGCTATATTTTACGACTAATCTATGTGAGATAGTTTTGTTATTTGTAATGTTGTACCTAAAATTTGTCATAAAAAAAGGAAATGTATAAAATTTATGATGCCTAATGTGAGGCAGATGAATACATCAAGTACCATATATAACAATTAAAAACTGTAGATTCAACTGTATTTTTGGGGATCACCATTGATCCTAAACTTCAGTGGGGTCATCGTAATTGTCAGAGCTTGAAGTCAGATCTTATAGACTATCTAACAATGTACAGTAGTACCCCACATAGCACTACAGACAAAACTCCTGGTGTAACTTTAGTAGGAAATGATAGACAAGATCCGAAGTTGGAAGAGGAGGAAGTTGGAGGAATATAAGTTGGAAGTAGTAGTGAGATTGTTTCCGATATTAGATATAGAGACAGACTAATGAAAGACAAGGGGAACATATATGAAGACCGAAAACGGAAAGCAATAGATTTTGAAATAGGACAAAAAACTTGGTCAAAGAAAATAATCTCACTAGTACATTCAACCCAGCACCACATGCGGTACTAAGCTCTAGTGGAAAGGAGTACAATGTAAGAAACGAACTCTTCAGCTTTATTATATTAGTACAGTTCAGTACAGCTTTAGATGTAGCTGTAGATGTAGACTTATTGTACAGACAATTTATGTAAAAAAATGGCGATTGAAAAGAGCAACTATCGAGTTTCTTGCCGCTTCTTCTCGGTAGATGACTGCATTCCGAAGTCGGTGGTAGAGTCAATATGTGGTTTTTATAATTTTATTATTAACGATTCATAAGTGCTTCCTGAGGCTTATTTGAATAAAGATTATTTTGTTATTTTTCAAAATCATGGTAAAAGGAAGAGGTGTGACGTATTAATAAAGAGCAAGCGAGGCGCACGCGTACGCGGGGCGGGGAGGGGACTCGACGCCAGACTGCCGACCGCGCGGACGTGTGCGCAGCGCTTGGTAAAACCACTGTGTGGCTTTTATTTAACAACCCAAAGATAAATCTGGACACCACACTTAGTAGTAATACTCCGTGGCGCAGTGGCTAGTGTGTCGCACTTTGATGCGGCGGCCGCGCCGGAGGTCCTGGGTTCGAATCCTGGGTCGGACCGATGAAATTGTGTCTATGTTTTCATGATGTATAACATAGATACAGTCCGGAGTTTGGAAGTTGGCGGTGTAATAACACCCCCGTGCCTCGGAAAGCACGTTAAGCCGTTGGTCCTGCGCCTGATCTTTCTACGGTCGTGTCAGATTGCTGTCCCACCGAATTATGGGAGTGAGGGAATAGGGAGTGCACCTGTGCCTGCGCATGCGCTTGTGCACTATAATATATCCCGCGTAAGTGGATAATCGTAAGATTGGCCGCCGTGGCCGAATTCGGCTAGGAGGGTATTATTATTATTAGTAATACCTCAATGATTTATGCTCATACCTGCGGCCCAACATCAGTGATCTGCAGGTTGTACCCATCCACCAGTCGGAACCGCTCGTCTCTGGTCACCATCAGACTTGCTGCCGTCAGCACGGCGGGCCCTCGCCTCCAGAGAAGCACCAGGGAACCTGGGGACAGAGTAGGAAAAAAAGGTTTTTTAAAATATTTATTTGAAAAAAAGTACTGGAAGTAAAACTTCTTTATAACAAATAATATTGCGGTTTATTGCGGTTTTCTACATGTTTACAAGAAAAACCCGACGTTTCGACTACTTTCCATCTGTCGAGGAAGGCTCTTAACCACAGTATAACACTATGTGTGTGGAAACCGAAACCCACGAACACGCAGACGACGGAGTCGTGGGCAAATAATATAGACAAATAATCCTGGTGGGCTAGGATGCCAATTTAGCATCGCAATTGACAACATTTAATTTTTTATAAGGTACTATAATTCAAAAACCATTTCGAGATTATCGCTAAATTAACACAGAAAAAATGTTTTTAACTTTTTTCATTCAGTAACTAAAAAGATATTGTGAAAAGTTTCCAAATTCAATGCTCGTCGGATCCGCACACAGTCAATCTTGGTCTCGCTTTGGCCATCGTGAATAAAAAAAAAAGAAACGTAAGTTTGACACTGTTTCTTGTCATACTGACAGAAAAGTGTGCATGTGTGTGTACAGTGTTGCCGTATTTGCAAAACTCCTGACCAAACGCGGAAAAACTCATGTTTTTAAATATTGCGAAAAAAATATAACTCAGTTGATGTATCAAATTTAATTTTATAGCTTAATGAAATCTTACTAAAACATTATTTACGTAAGTTTAAAGTACGAACTGGGTACTTAAGTGGCGGTACTTGGACAACATTTTTCATGAATTTACCCTAGAGTCTCCTGGCAACATTTGTGTGAACTTCCGTCATTCAAGTTTATTTTTTAAACTAGCAAAGTTAAAATGTTCGTTCATCCCATGACATTGACTTACGCTCTTTTGGAATAAGTCGTTTTTAAATAAATTTATTTTACAAAAAAGGAAAGAAAATAAACGAAAATGAAAAAATACGTAAGTTTTAGTTTTTGAAAATCTTTCAGACAGAAAATAAAAACAGCACATGAAAACATTTAAATGTTGTCAATTACCGCTTTCTTTCCATCCCGCACAAATACCTACATACTTCGTGTGTGTACGGGATTGAGATATAAGGGTGTTACCACATCAATCGATCGATCGTCGATCGACGCCATCGATCGATGGTAGAATGGAATAGTCGACGTCCATCGATAGTTTATACCAGACCGATGCCGTCGACCGATGGTCGATCGATTGGCGTTGTAACACCCTAAGTCGGCTAGACCACCTGAGGTAAAGTAAGGTTACTTACCAAGATTCTGTACTTGACATGGCAGCAGTAATGTGTCTCCAACAACTGTTCGGAAGGAGTGTCCTCTTGATAGGAACCTTGGTCCATCATCTGTCAAACAAACACTCTTATGAATCATACTGCATTGAAGTATTACGATGTGACACTGATATTATAAATGTGAACGTTTGTTTGTTGGGATGTTTGTCCGTCAATAACGCTGAAACTACTGAACAGATTTTGATGACATTTGGTTTACAGGCAAGGTAAGGGCTGTCTTAAGAGAAAGGATACTTTTCATCCTGATCACAGAGAACGAAAAGATATAGGTACTAAATTTCATAAAAAAATATTTATATATCCTCGACTCGAGATTAAATGCCGATTTTAATAACTCAAACATTTTCACCAATCCAGATCAGAACCCCCCTAATAGTTTCTATGTGGGGTCATTAACTACTAGAACAAGTTGTCTCTCAATATTTTATAGTATTCATTTAAAGTTTGGAAAACAGTTGAATAAAACACAAAATTAATTTATAATAAGCTCCAAGTTTTTCCCTAAAGCAATGCATTTTCACGTGAAATCTTAAACTCCATGTCAATTGCATCTTTCCTTGAAGTTTTTCAATAAATTATGAACAGATTTCCGCGGCAAGAAGTTTATATCCATACGTCATTGTGTGAAATGGAATAAATTGCGGGACTATGATGAATAGATTGAAATAATGGTGAGAGTTGAAAGAGGTGGGTTATTTTCGATAAATGGATTGGCGAGGTTTTTTCTTCAATGCATTTTAATTGTGAGGCTACCCACTTTGCCACTTTTTTATATCATACTTAAGTCATGGATGTTAATAAATAAATAATACATTCTGACTAACACACCAATTGCCTAGCCTCGAACTTAGCTCGAAGCTTGTTCTACGGAAAACAGGTAGACATAATTAAATACTTTAATAAACACCCATGATTCGAGTGCAAATGACGATGGTCATCACACAAACATGTGCCCATAGTGGGATTCGAACCCATGACCCGTGGTTTTGTAGCCTTAGTCTCTGACCACTAGACCAACGCGCCCGAAACTCAAGTATTTAAGTTGCTGTGTCTATCCATTTAGTAGCATCTATTGTACAAAACACAAGCTTAGTCTCGAGCTAGGCAAGCGTATATGTTAGTCCAAAGAATATGTTTTACATTTATTTATGCGAGTTATCTTTATTTAACATTACAACGGGACTAAACGCGATATTATCTTATCTTATACGATTGTTGATAAGTGCTTACCATAGAGTCAGATCAAGTTAAATTATGTTTCAATAATGTTTTCAGAAATTAATTTGTAGATACTATTTTTAAATGCAACGAAGTCAAAAGTCATAAAAGTTTGTTCTTAAAAAACAATCACGTTGACTTTTTATTTCTACTAGAAAATAATAATTTGTCAAGGCTAATAAATAGATGCAACAACATTAAGCAATTAACTGCAACAACTCCCGGAAATGACGTCACTACCGGCCATAATGTTTGCACCGGAAATGCGCGCAATTGGGCATTTACCAACACCAAAATAAATTAGGTAGCCCTTAAAATATTCATTTTATTTGTGACAATTTTTTTTTTATTATTAATTTTGTATATTTTTATCACATTTCGTAGAGTGTCATCTGATGGTAAGTGATCACCGCTGCCCATGGGCATCAACAACCGCACAAGGGTCGCAGATGCGTTGCCTGCTTTTCAGACCCCATACCCTCCCCAACTGAGCTCTGGCGAACTTACTCAACTCTGAGCTACTTCTTACGACACCCACGGAAAGAAATGGTTAAATTCAAACTGTGAGGTCAACACAATTACAAAATTTCCAATAAATAAATCCCCCCACGGAAGCAATGAAGCTGTCTCACAATAAACGTAGACAATCAACACAATAAACATTTCGCGCCAAACCTAACGGCCGGACGTCGCCATCTTGCGACAATGGCGGCGGCGGTACTTCCGGTGTCTTGCTATCGCGCTGGCTATAACGTTGTTTTTAAGACTTTTTGGGAAAATTTGGTGCTTAAAGTTCAGGTTAAAATATAGATGTTACCGCTATAATCTGTTTTAGCAATTTTTTATAATAAATATCGAAGTATAACTATCAGAGGCTCGCAGCTTTGTCCGCGTGGTTATATTGTTTAGTTAGGGCATAGATTCAAAAATACATAACTTTCACCATACTTCAAAATTGGCACTAAAATAAGAGCGACAGTCGCTTCTTAGAGCGAGAGAGCACGTTGACAGTCACCCGTTGAAATCAAGAGTCAACATGCTATCTCGCTCATATTTTATTACCAATTTCGAAGCATGGCGAGCGAAAATCTATCGATTTAAATCTATGCTTTTAACAACATCCATACTTACAAATGCCGATGTGCATCACAAAAATATATGCCCCTAGCGGGATTCGAACCCGCGAACCTTGGTTTTGAAGTCAGGGTCTCTGACCACTAGACCAACGGACCCGTTAAAGCTGGTGATGATTAGTTTCTGATGATGATCATTTTCCTGTAAATGATGATGGTGAAAAAGACGAAGAAGAAGAGGATCATGATGATGATGATGATGATGATGGTAATGGTGATGATTATGTTCCTGTAAACGATGATGATGAAGAAGAAGAAAAAGATGATGATGATGATTGTGATGATGATGATGGCAATGATGCTGAAGATAATTATGGTGACAACGATGGTGGAGATGATGATGATGAAGAAGATGATAATGAAGAAGAAGAAGATGAAGATCAAGGAGATGATGATGATGAAGAAGATGATGATGATGATGATGGTAGACTCACTCCTGTTGTTCTGCGCGCGCGCAGTTGCGAGGACGGCGGCGACGAGCAACCAACCCCCCCCCATGGCAGCGGTCAGCCGGCTATGGCGGTTCGTGTCACCATCTGGGGACAAAGGGAATAAATTATAGCAGGTATTTTATTATCAGGTGACAGAAAGACAATGGCAGTTTGAATAATTTTACGTGATAGTGACATGGGCACGTTGCACTTTGGAAACTTGGGCTCGTATTAATAAATCGATCTTGAGAGCGAACTTGAGATGCTGTTTTATATTAGAATAGCTTCTCAAGTTCACTCTAAGATCGATCTCAAAATCTCATAAAGCTTTTATGAAATTAAAAATTAAAAATTAATTAAATTAATTGGACTAACACACCAATTGCCTAGCCCCAAACTAAGCTCGAAGCTTGTACTATGGATGCTAGGGAACGGATAGACTTACTTAAAATACGTTATAAACATCCATGACTCGAGTACAAATGCCGATGTTCATCATACAAACATTTGCCCCTAGCGGAATTCGAACCTTTGGTTTTGTAGCCAGGGTCTCTAGCTACTCGACCAACAGGCCCGTCAAATGTCTCGTTTAGGAATTGTATCGATGGTGCGTTGGTCTAGTAGTCTAGTGGTTAGCCCTAGCTATAAAATCGAAGGTCGCGGGTTTGTATACTGCTAGGGGCAAATGTTTGTGTGATGAACATTGGCATTGGTATTCGAGTTATGGATGTTGATAAAAGTGTTTAAGTTTGTCTATCCGTTCCCTAGCATCCACAGAACACACCTTGAGCTTAATTTGGGGCTAGGCAATTAGTGTGTTAGTCCAAGGCGTTTAAATATATTAACATACATATTTATCACTTTTATTATGGAAGTTTGTGTGCTTAAAGTTAAAATGAAGGTGTGTTAAAAATAAACTTGATAATACACGCTGTATCACGCTATAACCAATTTTTCATCAATACTTTGTGTAAACATCCCTTAAAATCACTTGAAACGAGATAAACTCTCAATTTTACAAATTGACGTGCATCTGTGCAAGTACGTTTACAGTATAATAAACTAAAATCAGTGAAGATTTTAGTTTATTATAACCAGACCATAAAGAAAAGGTGTCACTTAAAGAGTTACTAGTTTTTAACTATTACTAAAATATTTTCATAGTGTTTTTATTTTTTTGTGAGACGAACTTCTTAGCTATCCATGGATTCTCCGTGCGGGTGCCGGGTCCATCGCGTGGAACAGAGAGGAATGTCAGTCGGCGCCTGGGACTTGCGACCCAGCGTGTAGGTTTAAGGGGCCCCTTTATAGTATACTAACGATCACCTCCACCGATGACATTCCTCTCCCTTCCCAACCATATTTGGTATGAGCCGAGTAAAGCGGCTTTAGTTGCTCTTTCCAGTAACGAGCTAATATTAGATCTTGGTAATCCTAAGTCCTTCAGTAGGTTGTAGAGAGATTTCGCTGGTATACCTCTCGCACCCACTTCCACAGCATACAACCGTGCTATATAACCATTTTTAGTCATTTCGTTGGTTAGGTAATTTCTCCTTTTTATACCGACTTAATGCTGAGATAGTAGTAATTCTTAATATTCGCTTATGTGGAAATGTGTTAAAGATAGATCTGTTGACTGCAAAACATTTAATTTTTTATGTTTTGTTTTTGATTTTGTAATCATCAGACTATCGCCGTTCACTGCTGTCCCAGAGCGTGAAATTGTAACTCCAACTTATAATATTTAAAATAGTTTAAACGGATAAAAAACGCCGAGTCAGATCATAATTGTAACCAAATATTTTTAAATCTTTAGATATCCGTCAACAGAAAAATGTAGCATTCATTTTTAATTTCAAAGCAAGTCTAACTCTTGCGAACGCATAACTAACTATTCAAATCTATGGTTTTAACAATCCCTTCAGTTGGAAACGTCATAAAGAGATGTCTCACTGATAAAGGCTAAGCTGTGCCAATAAAAACAGACAGATGGGGTATTGTTGATCATAATAGAGTTTCGAGAATCCGTCTGCGGTCGAATTTACAGCTAAATACTTTATTACTGACAATTACTTCAGAGGGAGGAACAATTTTATCATAAGTCGCTCAATTGAGTACAATTATTGATAGTTTTACAATAGCATTTTTTCATGTACATTTTTAACATTTTGAACCAATACACATCATCATCGTTAAGAGCGATGGTGGCCTAATGGCACGGACCGCGCCTCACAAACGTGAGGTCAGTGGTTCGAATCCGGGCCACACCTCTGGATTTTTCGAAATCTATGTGTGGATTTGTACCATTAGCTCGGCGGTGAGGGAAAAAACACCGTGAGGAAACTGCACATTCAGATACTTTAGTTCAGTAAGATCTGAATGTATAACCATGATCCAATCATGGTTACACCTTACAGAAGACCACAGTGAAGTAGCACTTCGTAACTGTGGTGCTATGTTTCTGCTGGTAAGTAAGGTCGCCAGAGCTCAGTTGGGGAGGGTATAGGGTCTTAAAGGCAGACAACGCATCTGCGACTTTTGTACGGTTGTTGATGTCCATGGGCAGCGGTGATCACTTATCATCAGGTGACCCATTTGACCGGTAGCCTCCCTATCCTAAAAAAATAATTAAAAGAAATTAAATAATTTAAAATGAAATAAAAAATTGTATGCAGCATAAATAATGTACCCACTCGTAAATATTTCTTCTAGCTATACCTAAAGCTATTTCATTTTTGCTTTCCCAAAACTCACAAAGTAAGGGTGGAACTACATACTACATATCGTGTCACCCTCTAAGACCGTGTAATACAGGGTTAAATAAATATTAACGACCCTACCAGTTAACGAATGATTGATTTCTCTAGTACTCTCGTGGAGAATAGAATTTCTACGTAGGGGTTGGTTATTTGATGAAAATGCGAAAGAGGGGTCAAAAAAATACAAGTTTTCTTGCAGAATTCCTTTTGAAAGGATATTTACGGCGAAATGCTGATTGGAAAAAAGATGGAGGTAAAATTTTATGAATCTTTTAACAGAGTAACATGATTTTAAATTCCAATTCATTCGATTAGAACTAAACAATATTATTCTGTTGAGGGATATCGTAATTCAATGGTCAAACCTTTCATTACAATGTAGATGTTTTATAAGATAAATATTCCCCCTTTCCCCCACATTTCCAGGATCAAAAGTATCCTATGTTCACCGTGGATTAGTGTAGCTAGCCAACTGTGGAAGAATTATTAAAATCGGTCCAGTAGTTTTCGAGTTTATTCGTTACATACAAAAATATAAATCTTTCCTCTTTATAATATGAGTGTAGATGTAGATATTTTACTACGCTCTCCAAATACCAAGCCATTAATTCTTATTATTAGCCTTATAAACTTATTAGTCAATAAAAGTCCGATCTTAGTTCAGTAATTTGCGATTAAGTAAAATCGATCACTATCCTCATTAAACATAAATAATGTATGGATATTTGCGAAGCGTACCCACTGGTATTCCGTGTTTGTGAGAAATCAATAACCACCCTTATGTTGGGGTAGAATTATACAGGGTTGTGCACAGGAGAAGTCAAAATAACAATAAGAGTTTAAAATATAAAAGACTTTTGCGTTTATAAAAGTAAAGTATCAGCCTATTAATGTCCAACTGCAGGGCAAAGGCCTCCATCATTTGAAATCATGTTTTCGTTACAAAGATGGGTATTAACTTAATCACCACGCTTGCCAAATGCGGGTTGGTGATCACAAACCCGGGCTGTGTTCAGAAAAATCGACACAAATTTTGCCCGACCCAGTAATCGAACCCAGGACCTCGAGACCACGGCCCGGTACTTAAACCACTGGCCCATCGAGGCGTTCATAAAACTGATATTTAATAAATACTTGTAGTTTTTTCCCGAGAGTTTAGTGAACAAAAGGGATATTTACTGGCCCGTTGGTGTAGTGGTATATCAAGGGTCGCTTGGTCGAATCCCGCTAGGGGCAAATATTTGTGTGATGAACTATGGATCATCTAAGCTGTAATGGACTATAGAAGAACAACTAGAGTCACTTTATAGATACTTTGAGAAAAATACCTTTTATTAGAATTACATAGGTGTACATAATTAATTAAAAGCTCAAAAAGTGTTACGGATTGGTTATTTTTCTTGTTATAATTCATGACAATATTAAGCTCTAGGGTACTATATAAAGCACTTTTTAATTATACAGCGCCACCCCTATTTTCCCCTCGTGTACAGTCAACTACACAATAGCAGAAGCTCATTAGAAAGTTGACTGTACCGGTGACTTCCCAGCTAAGTGTTTTGATCTTGCATACAGCTTATTTGACAAAAGTTAACACCTCGAAAACCTCGAAATTATTTTATTGATTATCTACATCTACACTATCTACACTTTTTTTTATAAAGAGGAATGATTAGTATTTTTGTAGTCTTCAATGTAACGAATAAACTCAAAAACTACTAGACTGATTTTAATAATTCTTTTACTATCCCCGGTAAACATAGGGTACTTTTGATCCCGGAAATGTGGCAAGAGATATTTGAAAAAAGAAATTACGCGTGTTAGAAAGCGCAGCCGCAAGGCTGGTAAGGTATATTTTTTTGTACAATCAATGGCAAAGTTATTTCTAGAATTAATAAAGAATAATATTGTGCATTTGGATACTGAAAAAAATATTTGTATACTTTTTTTTGTTCAATAAAAAAGTATATTGTTATGAAAAAAAAACAGAACAATACTGTCGACAAGTAGGACTCATTGGTAGGACCACGGGCAAGAAACGTTTTTAGCAAGTTTTTAGCCATATAGTTGAGTACCCTACTGCAACCAGCATTTATTTATTTATTTTTCTTCAACAATGAGTACACTCTTACAAGCTATTCACTACAAAGATTTCTTACATATCTAAGTGCCTCACCACTTATTGAAAAGCACCACATGTATTAATAAGTGTGTATACATTAAGTATGACATGTTAAGAATCGAACCCACGACTTCACAGATTTTAAACCGCCTTTTTAATTACCAATCCTTAACCGAGGGGTATTATCAAAACAATTTAACCCTAAAATCCGACCCACGGGAAATTTAACCCCCCGTTTCCAACATTGTCCAGGGATTATCCGGGCAATCTCGCCCGGACGATAATCTCGCACGGACGAAATATCCGTACTAATTGTGAGGTTAACTGGCATTTTTTAAACGGTAGGGGTTGTTCCATTGTTGTAGAGCATTGGATGTGCCCTCGCCATACTCAGAGTCGCTCTGAAGTTGCCACTAAAATTTAAAGCGACTGTCGCTTCTTATCGCTGTGACAGCATGTTGAAACGTACTTCCATACTATTTTTTATCTATTATAAATGGGAAAGTGTGTCTGTCTGTATATTTGTCTTTCACGGCAAAACGGAGCGACGAATTGACGTGATTTTTTAAGTGGAGATAGTTGAAGTAACATAGGCTACTTTTTGAACCATTCCCCCAACCAACCCAACCAACCCCCCACTTCCCAAAAATGGGGGGTGGAAGTTTGTATGGAAAATCTTAACGACTTAAGTTAGACGCTTGAAATTTGGCATGCAAGTCCCTTAGTAAACTTGATGCTTAGTTGCAAAAGGATATTGCCAAATTCCCACGGGAACGGGAGTTAGCGGGAAAAAACATTTGTATCATGAAAACCGATATCCACGCGGACGAAGTCGCGGGCGGTCACTAGTTGTTGAATTGAAATACCACAGTTTTTTGGTGTCGAGGCATATTTAACGTTTTAAATCTAGGGGTCGTTTCGTACCCACGCCAAGCTATTGTTGTGTTTTGATTCAATTAACAGTTGTGTTTTTATGTTATTTGTGATTTAATTTTGTGTTAATCCGTATTAATGTATAATAAGACTTTTGTGTGCTTGTTGTGCAATGATGATTAAAAATAAATTAGGTTATTCCGTGGACCATTGCCTAGCTTTTGTGTGTTATTTATGTCTATTTGTAATACCAATATTTACTAATATTATTTAACGGGACTAAACGCGATATTAATTATGTAGTGCATATATGTATACTACTTACTGCTTGACGTTTCGGCTGCGTTACAACAGCAGTAATATAATGCAACGCAAAAGTCTAAAATCTTATATACCTACCAATATTTATTCTGATATCCGAAATACAAGTGCCACGGAGTTAAAACAATTTAGATGTGGTTAGAAATTAATTGTGATGTGATTTAATAATATATTCCGCTTTCTAAATACTGGGGTGAAATTGTTAAAAAAAAGTATATTGTAAATGCATTTAAAAAAACTATTATTACTATCTAATTATTATTTTTTTCCAAATATAAGAAACATTTAATCTGCTTATTTTATAACTGTATCATTGAACTTTTTTGCATCTATTAATAATTATAGATACATGCTTTGTATTATTTTACCCTTACCAATATTTTTATAGGTATATTAAATTATAAACAAAGAAAAAATCCCCAGATCCAACATTCAGCGTAATCCATAATAACAAGGAGAAATTCGTCCAGGGTCCACCTACGTAGACCGTAGGTGGACCCTGGACGAATTTCTCGAGTAGCTAGTAGAGGTAGCTTGATTGTTTAGAGCTCTTGCTCGTATTGCCAGAGGAGTTGGGTTCAATCTCCAAACCAGACGAATTTATTTTGTATAAAATAAAAAAAATATATGTTATTTAATGTTTTGTGTAACATAAACTAACTTACAAGCGCTAAATACTTTACTCCAAGATCGATGTGTGGTTGTGAAATTCACGGACAAGACAAATAGTTTTCGTTCTCTAATGATGGGGTTCTACCTACCCTTCGGGACTCCCTTCACAACAATGCAGGAACATTTACATATTACGATTTAAACCAGTGAAAATTTGACATCGTGGGATAGTTTAGATTCTATAGCCTTTAGTTGTAGGATTAAATCTTTGTTGCACAAATTAGGGTACTAATATTGTATTTATGGTGCAAGCAATAAATAAATAATCTATATTTATTACTCGTATTAAATCCAGATTAAAAATAAATGCGGATAGGTTGAGTACGTACTATAACGAAAACAGAAAAATACAACAAAAGCCGTATTGTAATGTGCGAATATTATAATTAAATTCTTAATGACATAAAAAGCCTTAATCATAACTTATTTAAAATATATCTATCAATCAATGGCTATCGCATATTTTTTTTAATGATGTTAGATTAACTTGATCGATTGATCGACTTGAATGATGCTAGAGATCAACTTGACGTTGCTCATTTCTTTAAGATGGGCTCCAATCTTATAATGTAACATCATTTTATACCATGGTTATGGCAAATAAATAAATTATCCTAATGAAAATATAATAAAGATGAATAATTTTTTTGTTTGTTTGAACGCACTTATCTCAAGAACTACTGGATGGAAAAGCAAAAATATTTTTGTGATGGATCGACACAGTCGCCTGAGTCCTCAAATGGTTTTATGTGAGGTATCAGCCTATTAATGTCCCACTGCAGAGCAAAGGCCTCCATCATTTGAAATCATGTTTGCGAACACAAAGCCGGGCTGTTTTCAGAAAAATCACCACAAATTTTTCCCAATGCCCTAGAAATGGAAATCGAACCCAGGACCTCCAAAAAACGGCCCGGTACTTTTACCACTAGACCATCGAGGCGTTAATATTCGTATTTCAATGTGTCAGTCGTGTGGTGTAAATTTGTAAAACTACGAGGGGTGAACAACACGGACTGCAGTCAACAGCCATGTTTTCCAATTGGAATCAGAAGATAATTTGCTTGCCACGCTAATCCCCCCTCTTTACTTTTGATTGGACTTTTAAAAGCTTTCATTGTGAAAGAAAGGGGCAGGGGTACTTTAAGAATAAGTAGCTTGTTAATCAAAGTGAATAAAATGTCTAAAATCTATAGATTTGCTCTCAACTAGTGAGACAGCGCGTTGACCATAGATTTGACCATAAAACAGGTGATTGTCAACGTGTTGTCTCGCTCTTATTTTAATGCCAATTTCGAAGTATGACGAGGGGAATTCTAACGATTTTAATCTCTGATAAAATCTATACTTATTGAAAGCAGGATGGGGCAAATTAGTTTTGACTATTAACATAGTAAATTATGATTCTCAGAAATGAATAATAATAAATTCTTTGGACTAGCACATCAATTGCCTAACGCCAAACTAAGCTCGAAGCTTGTACTATGGAAGCTGGGGAACGAATAGACATACTTTAATACTTTTATAAACATCCGTGACTTGAGTACAAATGCCGATACCGACTCAAATATTTGCGTCTAACGGGATTCAAACCCACGACCCTCAGTTTATGGTCAAGGTCTCTATCTACTAGGCCATTGGGTCTGTCAAATAGAGGCCCTATGGTTGACGACCCGCTTGGTGTGATGGTCAAGTAGTTGACTATTAGACCAAGAGGAGGTCGCGGGTTCAATCCTCGCCCAGTTCAAACATTTGTGTGCATGGTCTGGGTGTTATGTATCTACTCGATTTCATTTTCCGCACACATAGTGTTATACTATAGCCTAAAGCCTTTTTCGTCACATGGACTATCCAACACAAAAATATTTTTTCATTTAAACATTTGAAGTAGTTAGTTCTTGAGATTAGCGCGTTCAAACAAACAAACTCTTCATCTTAATATATTAATATAGATTTAAGTATATATTTTGTAATACCACTGTTGATTCTGATGTGTGTAACACAAGTGCCTAAGACACTTAACTTGGAGTCAAATCAATGTATGTGCAGTTGTGTAATATTAAAAAACTGAATGTTAAATAAATATGAAACTACTAACTCAGATTGAAAATATCAATAAACGTCTCTTGTCTCACATATTTCATCATAAACATATCATAGAGGGCGCTTGCGGTCACACTAATTTGACATTTAAACCAATATGGCCGACCCAGGGGATAAGGGTTGATATAGATGGTTGTTTCATCCGTAACGGAGGGTAAAAAGTGCAAGTATTAGAGTTACATGACATTTTAATAAGTAATAAGGTAGGTACATTATTATGCCCAAGTGAACGCTTTGTTGAATGGTAATGGAACATGTTTTTAGAAGTGTTTTTGTTTTTGTGTTCGGTTGTTGTATTTTACTCGAAAGAGTAACAAGTAAGGAATGGTTAGATTTTTGTTTGAAATAGATTTCTGTATTTATATTGTTCATAAGATCAGTGGCTATTATTTATACAAAAGGAAACATTGTATTTATAATAACCACTGATCTTATGGCCAATCAGGGCAGGAGGATTTCAAGGGCAGTTACATTAACCGATTTAGTTACGAGAAAACAACCATTTAAGCAGATATTCTCATCTGAATTTTACAATAAGCTACAGTGGCAAATAAAATGGTTAAATATAAAAAATAAAATGTATATACCTTTTAATCATGGCCTCTTTTAATTCATCATTCAGGTTTTCGAATATTTCAATTATTCCCTTATATTTGTTAATCGCTAATTACTCAAATAATCTAAACGAAATACACTCATCTGGCAAGTTCACCTTGCCATCATTAAGTTTCTATTTGGCCTACATATCGAGAAGTAGAGAATGCCATAAAGCATAAGTCCGACCTATGCACTCTTTTTAAAAGCAAAATAAAGATTAAATAAACAAACAAAAACCCTAGGGACCGTACCATAACAGGCCGCCCAACTAATTTTAAGCCAACAAAAAATACAATTCGTGTGAACGAGTATGCGAACGAATCATCCTTTGAGTTATCTGTGGCACGCGCCATCTTTAAAAGACAAACTGTCAAGCGCATGCGCAGATAATGAAACGCACGTGTCAGGCGCGTGTCTGACAGTGATACATGTAGCTAGGGGGTAAAGCTTATTTTGAGTGGGGCAGTTGACTTCGTTTTTGGAAAATGCGTTAATTCGTAATGCTTTGTTAAGAAGTAAGTTTGGGGATTGGTCGAAGGTTAAATTCGGATAACTATTAGTGTTAGTTCTAATAACGATTTAAGATATTGGATTTTAGACTTTCGCGTTGCATTATATCTCATATATTATTTAACGGGACTAAACGCGATATTATTTATGTAGTATATGAATACTACTTACTGCTTGACGTATCGGCTGCGTTACAACAGCCGTGGTCGCAAGCGGACTATCGCGTTTAGTCCCGTTAAATAATATTAGTGTTAAGATATTGGGTTCGAATACATATAGTTTTGTAGCGGCAATACAGAATAGGGAGAAAAATGGTGCTTATACATCGATTTAAAAAATAAAATCCTAAACAAAGAAAATCTATACTTATAATAAATCTGTAGAAAGGTCAATTCTGTACATTAAATATATTTTCAAAATAACTATCAGGGGGTGATTGGTGATCGATACTGATGCCAAAAATGCAATCAGTAAAATTTTTGTCTGTCTGTCTGTCTGTCTGTATGTTCCTTATAGAAACAAAAACAACTGGACGGATTTTGACGAAACTTTGTACAATTATTCTTTATACTCCTAGGCATATTATAGGATACTTTTCATCACGCTACAATAAATAGCAGCAGAGTAGTGAACGGAAATATTGGGAAAACGGGAGAATTTACTCCATTTTTTAAGCTTCTGTCGCGTGTGCAGCTTTAATGGTTAAAGTTACATAAAAACCATGTACGACGGAAATATTGTTCATAAAATTGCCTATAAAATATGCCTTAACAGCATATGTCTATCTTTCATGGTTGACTCACAATAACACGTGTAACATCCTGATCCAGATTGGTTTGAACGCGCTAATCTCAGTAACAACTGGTTCGAATTGACAAAATCTTTTGTAGGTATTGGATAGTCCACTTACTATTTGTCGAGGAAGGCTTTAAGCTATCTATAGTAACACTGTGTACGGAAACGAAACCCATGCGGACGGAGTCGCTGGCGGCCGCTAGTATTAAATAAATATCTAAAATTATGTTGTAATGACATCCCACCGGAATGTTATTTACAAACTAGCGGCCGCCAGCGACTCCGTCCTCGTGGATTTTGGTTTCTGCACACTTAGTGTTAAGTTATAGCTTTAAGTCCTCCTCATCAAAGGGACTATCCATCACAATTTTTCTTTTTTTAATTCGAACCAGTATTTCCTGAGATAAACGCGTTCAAAAAAACACACTCTTCAGCTTTATTTTATTAGTATAAGCTTTATTTTATAAGTATATATTTACACACCTAGACCACAAAAATATAGGTACCTTCGCCCCCAAGTGCGCAAATGTTTGTATAGTGCGGGGATCGAAATTCTTCTAAGTAGGTAGACCATTACTTTTCGAAATCGGTCAAAGAATCAATCTGTTTTTTGATCATTTATAATATAAATATAATAAGATGATTATGATAATCATAATCATCTTATTATGTGTAGGTAGCTGTAAAGCCACATGACTAAACATTTTTTTAAAAGAAATAATACGTATTTGTGTATGTTGTTGAACTAAAGTTTTTGGTAGGTACGCAATATACCTAAAGTAAATACCCAGGAATTCCTCGCCAAAATCACCTAGTCAGTCATTCCATTTCCCGTACCGAACAAACAATACTAGTCCTAAAATAGCGTGACAGACAAACAGACTGATAATCAATTCCTGGCGTATTAGCCCCGCCTCTCCCGGGGGACCTATACTTGGTATTGCTTGAACAGGGCACCGAACTGTGATGGTTCCGTAGTTTGGGGAGCGATTAACGCGTAATAGTTGTACCAACTACTAATGTACAACATGAACAACTATGTGGATCGCAATAAAGTAAGGCTACGGGCCCGGGTTTGAATCCCGCTAGGGGCAAATGTTTGTGTGATGAATGTTTAGAAAAGTATTTAAGTATGTCTATCCGTTCCCTAGCGTCCAAAGTACAAGCTTCGAGCTTAGTTTGGGGCTAGGCAATTGTTGTGTTAGTCCAAAGAATTTATTATTCATTTGTTTATGGATTTAATAAAGAAGGTTCTATTTTATTAGAGTTTTTGTTTGGGTTATGTCATAGGTAAGTCAGGAATAGATTACATTATATCATGTTAGTTTCTTCGCGGTAGGTGACTGCATTCCGAAGTCGGTGGTCGACTCATTCTATTGTAATATTATTATTGACGAATTATAAGTGCCTTGCAGAGGCCTACATAAATAAAGTATATTTTGTTTTTGGGTTTTGGACGCGTACATACTTTTTGTCATATTTTTTATGTTATAGGGAGGCAAACAGTTGAGAGAGTCACCTGATGGTAAGTGATCACCGCTGCCCATGGACTTCAACAACCGCACAAGGGTCGCAGATGTGTAACCAGCCTATATGACACCATACCCTCCCCAACTGAGCTCTGGCGACCTTACTCACCAGCAGAAACATAGCACCACAGTTACGAAGTGCTACTTCACTGCGGTCTTCTGTAAGGTGGAGGTACTTCCCCAGACGAGCGGCTCAATCGAGTGGAATTTCTACTAAGCTCTACCTCTCTTACTTGTGTTTAGGTGCCACTTTGGAATACTGATTGGCCGAATCAAATATTTTTTTTACATTTTAATTTTATCCTACTACTATTATAAAGGTGAAAGTTTGTATGTATGGATGTATGGATGTATGGATGTTTGTTACTCTTTCACGTAAAAACTACTGAATGGATTTGAATGAAACTTTACCACAATATAGCTTATACATCAGAATAACACATAGGATATTGGAAATCGAAATCCACGCGGACGGAGTCGCGGGTGGCCGCTAGATAAATTAATAAATCTACTCATTTCTTTTTAATCCTATTAACAAAAAGGCTGTTTTTTTTTTATAAAATAATAAAATATAAAAATTTTGCATTTAATATACCATTTAAGGTACCATTTTAAGGTTCTTTTATAAGTTCTTTGTCTCTACGGGACCCTAAACAATAGCACAAGGGGGGCACGCGCTGGTCCCTAATTTATAGCAAAGGGCAGACGGTTCTCACACGCGATTTAATCTAAAAACGAGCATCGAACCTGCGACCCGCCCGCTTTTTTATTATGGCCGCGTTTTATGACCTGTGGTGGCGGTTTGAGTCTCGGGAAGTTTATTTTTCTTTTATTTTGTTGGCCTATCTAGTGGTTTAAGTATCAGGTTGTGATGAAAGTCCGGGGTTCGAATCCTGTGTCGGGTAGTGACATTAACTTTTCTATCATAAACATAACGCCTTGATGGTCTAGTGGTGTAACTACTACGGGGTCTCGATGTCCTAGGTTCGATTCCCGGGTTGGGCAAAATTTTTGTCGTCTTTATTGGCACTAGCCTGGGATTAATTGGCCCGATTTGCTATTGAAGAAAATTTATCAATTAATATCCTGATTGTGCGCGATTGACAAAGAGTATTCCTCTGCTTTTCTATTATTACTTGCTTTTAATTAAACACCAAATATTTTTCGTATAATGTACCAAGCTAGCCTTATTTCTATGTTGTATTTGTAATAAATTACTAATCCTTGCTATTAATGTGTTACCAATTATTGCAAGTCTGTTAAGGCACAATGTAATGATAGGTACTAACCAGATTGTAATAACCTATTTCTACTTACATTCGCAATAAATAAACTTTGACTTTGACTTTGACTTAATGATCAACAACTTGTTACATGGTAAGCATGGTAATCAAAACCGAACGAATTCTTTCATTTGTTTTAGTACCTAATTAATTAAAATTCTCCAACTCCAATTGGAGCTCGATGGCGCTGTGGTAAGCGCACTTGGCCTGCGGTTGCTAAAGTTAAGCAACGTTCGCAGATGCCAGTCATCGGATGGGTGACCGAAAAATTTCATCTCGAGCTCCTCCGTGCTTCGGAAGGCACGTTAAGCCGTTGGTCCTGCGCCTGATCTCTCTACGGTCGTGTCAGATTGCTGTCCCACCGAATTATGAGAGTGAAGGAATAGGGAGTGCACCTGTGCTTGCGCACTCACTTGTGCACTATAATATATCCTGCGTACCTGGCTGATCGTAAGATCGGCCGCCATGGCCGAATACGGCCGGAGGGTATTAATTAAAATTCATTGTGTTTATTAAGATACTCACTTAATGTTAGTATATCTTATTGTCTTTGTCTTTACACCTTTGCCCTAAAGTAAGGTATAAATAGACTTTTAGATTGATACTTTATTACTAAACTAACCTTCCAATCAAATATAAACCTAAAACACTCAACAAAAAGGTTGAAAATCAAACAACACAAACGGACTACAGCCTATTACAGTAGGCAATTAGGTAAAGCCATTTCACCTTTTAAAATGAAATCCTAACGTGCAAAAGTGGACCTTATTCCTACCGCAATAAGAGCGAATCGTTCATACTGAAAGATCTCTGTTAAGATAGTATGGACATTGATGAATAAGGCTCGGGAGTTTGTTAGCCTTAAAAGAAATTAATTATTGAGTCTGATTAAAGATAAGGTAGTTGGTTTGCCAGCGACTGGTATAGGTAAAATATCCGTAAATCTAAATAACTATATTATCACTTTCTAAATATACAGGGTGGAATTTTGTAATGCCCCCTGGAAGGGAAGTACCGTTAATACTATAGAAAGATAATTTGAAAAAGATATAAAACTGACTCAAAGATTTTTGAAATTTTACCTGCCGCACTCGGTAATCGAATCTACTTAAAGCCTGCCGTACCCAGTGCAGAGTGCTACTTACTCTGCACTGGGTACGGCAGGCTAATTTTCAAAAATCTTTAAATGCAGTTTTCTTTCTTTCCAAGAATAAAGAAATGTTTCCTTTGAGAATTTTTTTCTGCCTGAGATTACTTCCCCTTCAGGTGACATTACAAAATTCCACCCTGTATAATAGACTGACACATATTTTTACATCCACTTTTCTTGTGTGCAAAAAATATTCCTAAAAATCACTACCAAAACCCAAGCTGAACCTACGACCCTTCGAAACAGAATCAGCTTATCCACTATGCCATAGACTCAGTCGCTTGTAGCAATATTTCAATTAAACGACGTTGATTGAACGAGACTCGGTTACCTAGAAAATTAACTACATAAACCTAGGGTTCCTAGGTAAATTGAAAACTGGTTTTGCTTTGCCGAATAGTATAGAACTAAGTTGATTGCTGTCAAACCGTGTGTATGCTTAAATCTTTCATAATCATCATCATCCCAACAACAGAAATTAAAATCATATACATGAGGTTGGTTACCGGACAAGAACAATAAATTGTTCTTTATTATAGAAATGAAATGAAATAAATAAATAAAATAAATAAATAAATATTTCACAACATCACATACATTGATCTGACCCCGTGTTAAGTAGCTTAAGCACTTGTGTTCCAGACATCAGAATCAACAGTGGTATTACAAATATACTTAAATAGATACATATAACACCCAGACCAGGATAAACAGACATGTTCATGCACAGAAATGTTTGTCCTGTGCGGGGATCGAACCCGCGACCTCTTGCGTAATAGGCAACATCTTGACCATTGCACCAAGCGGGTCGTCATGAAATGAAATATTTTATTCAGCAATCATATAGCGGAGTCTGATCAATATGTGTTGTTGTGAAATAGTTATAAAAAAAACATAAGAACATCTCTGGCATCCCTATCCTTAGATTATTTAATTTTTTAACACATAAAACTTTAATGTGCCTACAATGTTAAAGTAGAAGCATGATTTATTGTATTGACAAACCTTGTAAATTTTTGGCAATTTTATAGGGACAAAACACATTAAAAATATTTTTTCCATCATATATGTGTATTACAGTCTGGGAAATTTTTAATAATAAAATATGAATAATATAATCACTACATAGTATAAAACAAAGTCGCTTTTTCTGTCCCTATGTGTGTTGTATGTCCCTATGAACGCTTAAATCTTTAAAACTACGCAACGGATTTTGATGCGGTTTTTTTTAATAGATAGAGTAACTCATGAGGAAGGTTTTTATGTATAATATCATCCATTAAATAGTGGACAAGTACCACGGGCGAAGCCGGGGCGGGCCGCTAGTTAATATATATAAATGAAATATACGCAACGTAAGAAGTTGTTTAATTTTACTCTTTAAAATAATTTATGCAGCAGTAAAACTATTGAGTTTCTTGCTGCTTCTTCTTCTTAGGTAACTGCTTAAGAAACATCCTACATTTTGATAATATTGAAGATTTATAAACTAGTATTTATAAGTATCTCTGAAGTCTACATAAATGAAGAATTATTTTGTAGCTTTGAGTTTTAACCTGCACCCCCTTACAAGGTCTTAAATCGTCTCCCTCCCATTCAAAACTTACACCAATAAAGTACCCATCGATTCTTACCAGATTT
The DNA here is from genome assembly GCA_958496325.1 of Nomophila noctuella. Taxonomy (NCBI): domain Eukaryota; kingdom Metazoa; phylum Arthropoda; class Insecta; order Lepidoptera; family Crambidae; genus Nomophila; species Nomophila noctuella. Next base: position 756,555 of record OY292510.1, on the reverse strand, counting down.
AATAATAAAATTCCTTCGCGAAGTATTTTAAACATAAATCGCAAAGTTAGGCCGGACGTCGAACCTGGGACGTCTTGGACATTCTTCGCGACTCTCTTGTCATTGTTAAGTAATCGATTCTTACTTGAAGATTGGGAGTGAAGTTTAAGTTAGATTTAGGTTTGGGGAAAAGTGTATTTTAGGGGATGACTTTAGAACAGACCCAAATCTTTACTATTGTTATGAAGCTGAAGAGTTTGTTTGTTTGTAATTTGTTTCGAATCTTAGGAACTACTGATTCGAAGTGAACTTTGCAGGCATAAAGCTACTATGACACATACATCCTTGAAGAAATGATTTGGGTAAATTCCACCCCTAAGGGAATTAAATAGGGGATGAAAGTTTGTATGAAACCGAAATTCACGCGGACAAAGTCGCGGGCTGCCGCTAGTTTATGTTTATAATAATATTGCGTTTAGTCTGTGATAATAAAGTAATGCGGAAACTCACCCAATAAATTGGAAAATCCAAAATATTATTTTGTAGCACTTTTTCAAACACTGAGACACATAAGTTTCAGTCACTGATTTAAACAAACTATGAAAAGCAGAGTTTTGTGTTTTTTTGACTGATAAATTATAATTAATGTTTCTTTTGCTTACTCAACTGTGAAAAGTAAAGTTCTTTGTAAAAGTTTATAAATATAAGTAATCACGACACTTCTGTATGAATAAAATTTTACCCACTTAATTTTATAAATTTTCTTATGCACCACAAATGAAAACTTTACAACGATATTTAAGACATACAAATGTAGTGTTTTATTTATATAAAAAAAATCCACTAAAATCCACAAAAATATCCACCATAACGTCGGTCACACAATTTTTTTAATAAAAAAAAGTTTTTTTTTCAAAAAAAACTCCGTTCTTTTTTACTAAAAAATAAATGCACTAAGGGTGCGTGCACGCCCACCCGCTCGTCTCAGACGACTGAGCCGCCACCATGCCACAGGGGTGCATGCACCCTTACATAGGGTGTTTGAAAACAATGCGACTTGTCAAGATTTTTATCTGAGTGACAATTTGTGTTTCTCGGAAAGTGTGATTTTTGGGGGAAGTTTTTGATATTCCCTAATTATTTTGTACTAGCTTTCTGCCCGCGGCTTCGCTCGCGTGAAAATGAAAAATGTCATCAAGCAAACAATATTTTTGTTTTACCTCAGTAACATCAATTTTTTCCGATATAAAAAGTACCCTATTATTTAATCCAGACTTCTCAATTAATGTCTGCAAAATTTCAAAACAATCGGTTCAGTAGTTACGGCATGAAAGCGAAACAAATAAACAAACAAACACACTCTCCGACTTATAATATAAGAAAGGATAGTGTTTTGAATGCCTCAGGCGTAGTGGAAAAGTTGGAGTGTTAAGTTCGAATCCGGGATCGGGTGATAGTTTGTTAATGGTTCTGGAATATACTTAGTTACTCAACCTGTATTTTTATAATAATTAATGACGATTCATAAGTGCATCTTGGAGACCCTCATAAATGGAGAATAATTTATTTCTCCTGTATTTCTTCGTGATAAAGTACCTATTTAAAAATATGTCTTCTTTTTATATTAATTTGTAATTTAATTTTGAACAAAAAAGGCGTAACTGTTGAGTTGCCTCTTTTTCAGCTGGCCATTCACGTCGAGAGGCGAAAAAAGTGCGAAAGAATTTCGGTAAGTGCAAAATATTTTCCACAAATTTTATTTTAAATCTTTGTCTAATCAAAATGTATCATACAAAATGAACGTATGATTTAGCCACACCCTGTACACTATGTTGTGCGAAGCCACCGCTAAGTCGAGGCGCAATCTCCAGGGATTTCTTATTGGTTTTCTGACAAATTATTTTTTATTTGAACCTTCTAATGCATTTTTGTCAGGCACTGCTTCCCAAACTTTTAATTTAGTTAAATAATTTTAATATTTTGACGCATTTTGGTTTGGTATGCAGATACGCTGCGACAGCTAGAATCATTTTCATTGTTACTTTTATTTCACTTTGTAGTAATATAATTTCGTACGTTAAAGAACAGTCAAGCTTAAAAAATGGTTTACGCGGCAAACACAGCAGTGTTTTTCCACGCAAAATGCCCATGAGTTTAATTTTATTATTATTTCTCTTACACACACTTTGTTAAAACTAGTTAGTAGACCAACTGTTCGCACGTAGTTCTTCAAGGGGCTAAGAAATTTTAAAAGCTAAAAAAATTGAAGCTTTAATTTGGAACAACAATTGTGTTGATGACGACCCTCTTAGTGTTACGGTGAAGAAGTTCGATACCCGCACGGACAAACATTTGTGTGCATGAACATGTCGGTTTGTACTGGTCTGATTGTTATATGTATCTATTTGAGTATATTTATAATACCACTGTTGATTCTGATGTTTGTGACACAAGTGCTTAAGCTCCACCGCCTTACAGAAGACCGCAGTGAACTAGCACTTTGTAACTGTTGTGCTATGTTTCTGCTGGTGAGTAAGGTTGCCAGAGCTCAGTTGGGGAGAGTATGGGGTTAAGGCCGGCAACACATCAACGATACCTCTGCTGTCGCGGATGTCCATGGGCGGCGGTGATTGCTTACCATCAGGCGACCCGCTAGCTCGTTTGCCGACTCTGACATAAAAAAACAAGAGCGTGTCGGACACGCCCATGAAAGGGTTCCGTAGCTAAAAGATGGCCCGACCGCTTAAGACACCATTTAGTAAGGGCAACTGCACATCATAAGTTGGTCGAGTTGTATAAAAATAACTATGTATGATACAGAGTTCGCTATAGTTTTCTTTGAAAGAACTTACTTGGAGGTATACAGGACATTTTTTTCAGAATTATTGTAATAGTATTTCAAAAGTTAAGGGGGGGGGGGACGCTCTATTTTAACTTTGTATTAATATAATATATCTCGAGACTGGGGTGTTTGATCCACATGGTTTCAAGGCAAGTTTTATTGTATTTTAAAATACCTTTTTAATGATACCCCACACGATGGGGTAAGCCGAATTTTTTTTTTCGAATTCACTTTTCGCTGTGTGGAAGGGGGGGTAAAAATAATTATTTTTCTATTATTTTAAAAACCAATTCTTGAATTATCACTATACATCTCTCCACCAATTTTCGAGGCAATCGGTTCAGAAACGGCGGTGAACGAGCCAGGACAGACAGACAGACAGACAGACAGACAGACAGACAGACATGACGAAACTATAAGGGTTCCGTTTTTTGCCATTTGGCTACGGAACCCTAAAAACTACTTAACACGGAGTCAGATAAATGTATGTGATGTTGTGATTTTTTTTATAAAAAACATATTAGTTGAATTTCAATATAACAAATTGTCATGTGTTTCTTTTCCTGGCCATTCAGCTGTAAGTAAAAAGGTTAAGTGCGTTACCTTCGACAAAAAAAGATGCTTCACCACTTGGTTTTTAAAGGTAACCTGACCCCAACTTTGAGAACCACTGCAGAGGGTAACAACACACCGTTGTAATATTAAAGTGATCGATGTATCTTCATTGCAGGAATTCAAGGGAAACCGAGGGTAGCCGAGCGATGCACAATCAGAAAGATATTGTAAACATATGAGATTAGTCCAAACATGATGTTATTATGATGTACTAGCGTCCCGTCACGCGGTTTCACCCGCGTCCCGGGGCAACTACTTCCCGTACCGGGATAAAATATAGCCTATGTTACTCTGGGTGAATGTAGCTTTCTAACAGTGAAAGAATTTTTCAAATCTGCCAAATAGTTTCGGAGCCTATTCAATTCATACAAACAAACTAAAAATCAAACCTTTCCTCTTTATAATATTTGCATAGACTAGCGGGAGACTGCGACTTCGTCCTCGTGGATTTCGGTTTTCGCAAACATAGTATATCTTCTCGAAAAATGGACTATCCAACACATTTTTTTTTATAATCGAACCAGTAGTTCCTGAGATTAGCACGTTCAAACAAACAAACAAACTCTTCCGCTTTATTATAATACTAGCGGCCGCCCGCGACTCCGTCCGCGTGGATTTCGATTTTCAATAGCCTAAAGCCTTCCTCGTCAGATGGACTATCCAACACAAAAAGAATTATTCAAATCGGACCAGTAGTTCCTGAGATTAGCGCGTTCAAACAAACAAACAAACAAACATACAAACAAACTCTTCAGCTTTATATATTAGTATAGAGTATAGATAAGTAATAAGTATAAAAGTATAGATTTATTATTAAGAGAGTTGGTGGCCTAGGCACGTCTGGATTTTTGAAATATATCTGTGGATCTGTGCCATAAGCTCGTCAATGAGGGAAAACACCGTACGGAAACCTGCATATTCAGATAGTGTCTGACTTTAGTTCAGTTAGATCTGAATGTGTAACCATGATCCAATCTGTCTGGTTCCTCTGTAAGGGTAAAGAAGGTCGGATGGCAGTCGCTTCACTGTTTATCCAAACTCACTAAATCCTGGATCATGGTCAAAGGGAACCCCGCTCAGAAACGGGATAAACGCTAGGAAGAAGATAGATTAATTAAGATTAAGATAGGTTCAAAAGTTTTTACATACCTCTTCAGTTACGATGTATGATGTTATGCAGTTTTATCTGAAAAAAGAGAGGTTGAATAAAGTATTTGCTTACTAACTTTTGATTTGTCCTCGAATGCTATCGAATTGAAGACTTATGTAAATATGATTCTGGTCTCATATGGTTTTATCATAAAAGCTGGTATGAATAAATATATTTAAAATGTAAAAGTAAAGTATCAGCCTATTCATGTCCCTTTGCAGGACAAAGGCCTCCATCATTTATATTCATGTTTTATTTGCCAAGATGGGTTTTGGCGTAATCACCACGATTGCCAAATGCGGGTTGGTGATCACAACCCGGGCTGTGCTCAGAAAAATAGACACAAATTTTGCCCCACCCAGTAATTGAACCCAGGACCTCGAGACGGAGCCCGATACTTAAACCACTAGACCATCGAGGCGGTTCCAGTTGAAACGGTGCCGTTTCTTCCAGCCGCCATGGATGTTCAGGCCTCCATGATGGCTGGAAAGATCTAACCTGCGCGCCCACTGGCCGCTAATTAACTATCATTCAAAATTCAAAATTTGTCAATTGTTGTCTAATGTTCTTTTCTATTGTTGTAAAATTTGTCAAATGTTCTATTTTCGCATTTTTTGGAGGAGTCATGGACAGACATAGAGCTACCGCGGAGCTAGACACAGCTCTTATAATTATTTTAACTATTAAATATTAATTATAATATTCACCAAATATCTATAAACCCTATAATAACCTCTGTAACAGTGTTACCGTTACACAATTTTCCCTACTTGCTTGTCCCGACAAGGAAGTGGCGATTTAATTTTTTTGTTCCAGGAATCAAAATCGTTGAGTAGGGATATGTATAAAATAAATTACTTATGACGTTTCATCGAATGAGGACGTTGGTAATTCGAACCAAAGAAAAATCTGATTTAAACCACCACACTTCTTGTTTCTTGCAGAGAAATGAAATGTCTGTATCTTATGGCCGTATTTAAATTATGCTTTTTACATCTAAAATGCAGAACTCATCAGGATTGTAAAATAATGCTTAACAGTTACTTTTTCTTTATACGTTCGCTTTTTAGGGTTCCGTAGCCAAAATGGCAAAAAAACGGAACCCTTATAGATTCGTCATGTCTGTCTGTATGTCTGCCTGTCCTCCAGTCTGTCACAGCCACTTTTTTCCGAAACTATAAGTACTATACTGTTGAAACTTGGTGAGTGGATGTATTCTGTGAACCGCAACAAGGTTTTCACACGAAAATAGAAAAAAAAAATTAAAACGGGGGGTCCCCATAGTCAGAACTGAAACTCGAAATATCTTTTTTCATTGAACATATACGTGTGGGGTATCAATGAATAGGTCTTTAAAAATTATGTTAAGGTTTCTAATATCACTTTTTTCTCAAGTGAATACTTTGCGTGACAGACTCTTCGAAAGTGGAAAAAAGTGTCCCCCCCCCTCTAACTTCTAAAATAAGAGGATGATAAAACTGAAATAAATATATAATGTACATTACCATAAAAACTACCAACGAAAATTGGTTCGAACGAAATCTATTCAATGTTTTTTTTAATACGTCAAAAATAGAATTTGTACGGAACCCTCAGTGCGGGAGTCCGACTCGCACTTGGCCAATTTTGTGGATTTTTAACAGTGACACATTATCATGTTTAAAAAGCATTACCTTATTAATATCAGGGCAAAGGCCTCCATTACGGGTCCGTTGGTCTAGTGGTCAGAGACCCTGGCTACAAAACCAAGGGACGCGGGTTCGAATCCCACTATGGGCAAATGTTTGTGGGATAAACACCGGCATTTGTACTCGAGTCATTACCCATAGTCACCACGCTGGGCAGGCGGGTTGGTGACCGCAGTATGGTGAACGATACAACACAGGGGAACGCTGCTGCCCATCCCCCGGAATAATAATCATAATAAATAACTCTGGACATTATTTACAGAGCGCCATCTAGCCCCAAACTAGGGGCATTAGCTTGTGCTATGGGTGCCAGCCAACGGATAAACATTACGTATATACTTTTTTTTTGTAAATGCATACATATTATACATAGAAACACCTAGACCGATACAAACAGACATTTCCATGCACACAAATATTTATACCGTGCGGGGATCGAACCCGCGACCTTTGGTGTAATAGCCGACTTCTATATATGTACGTACATACCTTGGCCGCCTCTTACGAAACCCACAAGAAGAAATAGGGTAGTATTATACTACGCCGGCATTGCACGACCATTATTTCTATCTAATATAATCATTTTTTAAACAGCTTCTAAGAGTACTCCTAATTAAATGCAAACACTTAAAAATAATAACACTTTTTACCTTAATTTCTAAAGATGCATTCAGTAAACCTGACGTTTAAATTCAATTCAAGCTTTTATAAAGATTTGTGTACCAATTAAAAAACACCACAGTTTTTTAAAGCAAACATTATTCTATAAAACTTCTTTTAGATGCACACTTTCTTTTTTTAAACTTCACGATTCATCACAGCCCTAGGTCGGGGGGAATTGACAAGAAAAAAGAAAGAACTTTTTTAATTAATGGTGACATTTTTAGTTTCAAAGCGGACATCTTATAGTTGTAAATGCCGGTTTTATTAGTTTCATTTAAAAGTGAGACGTTTAAATGATATTTTATCTTCTTTCTACATTCATTGATATAATAAGGAATGTTTGAAATAGATTGCTATTTCAATACGAAGTTATCTGTCCCGGCTTCGTATTGAAATAATCGGTGTTTCTCTACTATTTTTTAAAATACAAAAACCTTTAAGTGAAGTATGGTATCATTTAATAAATATAAATAAACTAGCGGCCGCCCGTGACTTCGTCCGCGTAGATTTCGATTTCCAATATCCTATGTGTTATTCTGATGTGTAAGCTATATTGTGGTAAAGTTTCATTCAAATCCATTCAGTAGTTTTTACGTGAAAGAGTAACAAACATCCATACATCCATACTTACAAACTTTCGCCTTTATAAAAGTAGTAGGATGCCTTTGACTAATACAATCACCACGCTGGCCAAATGCCGATTGATGATCACAATCGTGTTCGGAAAAACGGACACCGTAATGTTGCCCGACCCGGGATTTGATCTCCAGACTTCGAGATCACGGCCCGGTACGTCAACCACAAGCCTAACGCAATTAACTAGTTTTTACCCGCGGCTTGGCCCAAGTTATCAAGATTCCTGTTTTAATCCATGGGAGCATTGAATGGGGATCAAAAGCCTGTAAACCAAATTTTGTCAACATTCGTTCATTAGTTTCAGCGTGATTGACGGACAAACATCCAAACAAACGAATTTTAACCTTTATAATATTAGTATGATTAACATAATAATATGTTCTTTAAATACCCTTAATAAAATTATAGATCACAAAACCCATAATACTTCTAAAACCCTCCAAAATGTTAGAAAAGAATTTTAATCTACAAACATCTGAATCACTTTCCTACTTTGATAGCTGCTTCTAACCTGGATTTCGCAGGGAATGGGCGATTATCTCTCACATAGAGGTAATACATGGAATATATCTGGAATATTCCAGGAAATATTTCTGGAAATCTGGCCAGTACGAGCTTACAATGACATGAAAGTTTTATGAGACTTAGTCGCGGAATTATACTTTAAATTTTCAAACTGTTTTAAGTAACAATAACATCATAATTTTAAAACGAGAAACCACGTTTATTCTTATACTTTCGCACAGATCTCTATTAAGAATGAATAAAATTATCCAAACCCCATTTGAACAAGGTTTTTGACTAATTAGTTTTTAGGGTTCCGTACCTCAAAAGGAAAAAACGGAACCCTTATAGGATCACTTTGTTGTCCGTCTGTCCGTCCGTCCGTCCGTCCGTCTGTCAAGACCCTTTTTTTCAGGAAGGCGTGGAGGTATGAAGCTGAAATTTATATCAATTACTCAGGTCTACTGTCCCTTGAAGCTGTGAAAAAATCAAACTTCTAAGCCAACGCAATCAAAAGATACAGCCGTTTATGCCGCAAATTTTCGACACTTGCAAGGGAATCAAAACCTACAGGGTGCTTCCCGTGAACTCAGAATCTTGAAATTTGGTACGAAGCAACGTCTTATAGCATAGATAAAGGAAAAATTACGAAAAATATACATTTTTAGTTACATCACATAATATATATTTTTTTAATAATTTTAAACTTACTACCCATTTCCTCATAAACGCGTAGAGGTATTAAATTGAAATTCATACCAAATACTCAGGTCTACAATACCTTTAAGCTGTAACAAAATCAAACTTCTATGTCAACGCAATCAAAAGAAACAGCAATTTAAGCTGCATATTTTGAAACTCGCAAGTACTCGCAAGGGAATCAAAACCTAAAGGGTACTTCCAGTCGACCTAGAATCTTGAAATTTGGCATGAAGCAACGTTTTATAGCACACATAAAGGAAAATATCCGAAAACCTTAAATTTTTAGTTACATTACAAAATATATATTTATTTTTTAATAAATATAAACTTATTACTTTTTCCCTCATGAACGCGTAGAGCTATCAAGTTGAAAAAAAAATAATCTAAGTCAACGCAAAAACGTAAAACGATAAAGAGATCTTTGTCTTTAATTTATGTTCCTCCATCTTTCACCATTGTAATGTTATGAATTTCATTTTGCAATAAAAATAATAATACCCTTCCGGCCGTATTCGGCCATGGCGGCCGATCTTACGATCAGCCAGGTACGCAGGATATATTATAGTGCACAAGTGAGTGCGCAAGCACAGGTGCACTCCCTATTCCTTCACTCTCATAATTCGGTGGGACAGCATTCTGACACGACCTTAGAGAGATCAGGCGCAGGACCAACGGCTTAACGTGCCTTCCGAAGCACGGAGGAGCTCGAGATGAAATTTTTCGGTCACCCGTCCGATGACTGGCATCTGCGAACGTTGCTGAACTTTAGCAATCGCAGGCCGAGTGCGCTAACCACTGCGCCATCGAGCTCCTAAAAATACCATAGTTATGACTCGATTGTCGTAATGAACGAACTTTGTATACCTTGCAGGTTTGTACGGAACCCTCGGTGCGCGAGTCCGACTCGCACTTGGCCGGTTTTTTTTTGTTTGTTATGGGAAACTTAAGCGAACAAGAGGGTCACTTGATGGTAAGTGATCACCGCTGCATGGACATCAACAAATGCACAAGGGTCGCAGATGCGTTGCCTGCCTTGAAAACCCTATACTCTCCCCAACTGAGCTCTGGCGACCTTACTCACCAGCAGAAACATAGCGCAACAGTTACGAAGTGCTACTTCATTGTGGTCTTCTGTAAGTTGGAGGTACTTCCCCAGACGAGCGGCTCATTCGAGTGGAATTTCCACAAAGCTCTACCTCTCTTAAATCGAAAAAAGTAAATAAGGAGTTCTTTACTAGATACTTTCTTTCAATTAGGCAGAAGTAAGTAGTGAAATTTTACGAGCATTCACTCAAAACAAAGTGGCTTATGTTAAAGGCTATGTTATAAAGTTGATCTTTCTTGCATCAGCGAAAATTCTTTCACTTCTCCTCAAAGGGTAGTCCTTGTAGTTATTTTATACGAGGTTTATACATTCTCGTTGCATTTTCAATGTAGTACATGTATACTACTTACTGAGGCGCTCGATTGAGAGGAGGCCTGCGATTGCAAAGTTAAGCAACTTTCGCAGAGGCTAGTCATTGGATGGGTGACCGAAAAAAAACATCTCGAGCTCCTTCGTGCTTCGGAAGGCACGTTAAGCCGTTGGGCCTGCGCCTGATCTCTCTACGGTCGTGTCAGATTGCTATCTCACACAATTATTAATCGAATCCATGGCTCCGTATTTGCCATTTAACCAATAAGCATGACGACCTGCTTGTTGCCTATTACGCAAGAGGTCGCGGGTTCGATCCCCGCACAGGACAAACATTTGTGTGCATGAACATGTCTGTTTGCCCTGATCTGGGTGTTATATCATATATTTGTCTATTTAAGTATATTTGTAGTACGACTGTTGATTTTGATGTCTGTAACACAAGTGAGAGACTACTTAACACGGGGTCAGATCAATGTATGTGATGTTGTGAAATATTTATTAAAGCATACGCCTTATTCCCATTAAACCAAGTTATTTTTCCGTGAAAAGCGCCTGCAATATAAACAACGGTCTTGTTGAAACTCCAGCATTTCTATAACATCCTTTGTAGAGGCCAGTTCTATTCAAAGGGTAAAAAGGTGCATTTTAAAATTTGATATGAATTGGAGTTTATAATGCACCTTTTCATTAGTTTTCCTTTCAAATACAGACCGAGTTTAAATATATTGCCTTTAGCCGAAGAATGGTGGAGTCTCATTAATTTTAAAGTTTTTTCTAAGACTGGATCAATGGTACTTTCATATACTTTTAAATAAGGAGCTCGATGGCGCAGTGGTTAGCGCGCTAGGCCTGCGATTGCAAAGTTAAGCAACTTTCGCAGAGGCCAGTCATCGGATGGGTGACCGAAAAAAAACATCTAGAGCTCCTCCGTGCTTCGAAGGCACGTTAAGCCTTTGATCCTGCGCCTGATCTCTCTTCGGCCGTGTCAGATTGTATGAATCTTTAAAATCAAAATGATTAACCCCAACACACATATCACAGCATTTGGCAAGAGTGGTGATTAAGCCAAAACCCATCTTTGTAACGATAACATGATTTCAAATGACGGAGCCCTTTGCCCTGCAGTGGGACATAAATAGGCTGATACTTAACTTTTTTCATAGTCTCAGGTGGACTCTAAAGTAAAAATGGTTTGTCCCTCCAAGCCTGCAGTTTTAAAAACAACAAAGCAAAGCAAATTCATTTGAAACTCTCAGTTGTGTTTAGTTGCACTTAAAACTGACACTCTCGGCTTAAGTACTTAAGCTAGAGCCAAAACTACACACGAACATACAGACAAATGGTACATTTAAACTTAGTTTATGTTAAACTAGCGGCCGTCCGCGACTCCGTCCGCGTGGATTTCGATTTCCAATATCCTATGTGTTATTCTGATGTATAAGCTATATTGTGGTAAAGTTTCATTCAAATCCATTCAGTAGTTTTTACGTGAAAGAGTAACAAACATCCATACATCCATACATCCATACATACAAACTTTCGCCTTTATAATAGTAGTAGGATACATAAAATAGTAGGATACATAAAATGACTTATCTATGCTTTGATATCGCGGGTAATGTTGTTGGGTATACATTTTAGTAAGTATTATAAATAATAAATAAGTATTTTCACAACAACATCACATACATTGATCTGACTCCGTGTTAAGTAGCTTAAGCACTTGTGTTACAGACATCAGAATCAACAATGACATTACAAATATACTTAAATATATACATATAACACTCAGACCAGGACAAACAGGCACACAAATGTTTGTCCTGTGCGGAAATCGAACCCGCAATCTCTTGTATAATAGGCAACATCTTGACCTTTTCACCAAGCGGGTCATATTATCTTAACCTATTATAAAGCATGTACATAATGTATAGCTGTTAGTTGTCTCATACAAATAAAAAATAGATAATAATAATAAATATTTAACTAGCAGCCGTCCGCGACTCCGTTCGCGTGGAATTCGGTTTGCGCACTTTATTATAGTGTTATACTTTAGCTTAAAGTCTTCCTCGACAAATGGACAAAGATTTTGTCCACAGTATAGGAGCACTTCGTAACTATTGTGCTGTTTCTGCTGGTGAGTAAGGTCGCCAGCGCTCAGTTGGGAAGGGTGTGGGGTCTTAAAGTCAGGCAACGCATCTGCGACCCTTGTGCGGTTGCTGATGTCCATGGGCAGCGGTAATCACTTACCATCCGATGACCCTCTTGTTCGTTTGCCCCCTATAACATAGGAAATGAAGTTGTTAATAAAAACGTTACGATAACATCGAAAATAAAGTTGTTAACAAAAACATTCAACCCACATTGACCAAGTCAAAAACCGACCAATAAGAATCACTTAAATCCACCAGCGTACCGTAATCGACCAATCAAGGGGTTTTCCAAAACACATCTACCAATGGTGGCACGCGAGCGTTTCCCTTTATCACAAAGCATTCCTGCTGGAATTGGAAAACGTATTGTTTTTTTACTAGTCACTGTTATTTTGTAATAGTTATTCTGTTGGTGATAGGATCAGGAGTGGGGTTTTTGTTTTCAATACATTAAGGGGTAGGTCGATTCCCTGATAAAATAAAGCTATACTTATAATAAATCTGTAGAGAGGACAATTCTGTATATGAAATATATTATCAAAATTACTATCAGGGGGTGATTTGTGATCGATACTGATGCCAAAAATGCAATCATAAAGGTTTTTGTCCGTCTGTCTGTCTGTCGAAATTTGGTACAATTATTCCTCATACTCCTGGGCAAATTATAGGATACTTTTCACCACGCTACAATCAATAGGAGCAGAGTAGTGAAGGGAAATGTTGGAACAACGGGAGAAGTTACTCCATTTTATAAGCTTCCGCAGCATTTATGGTTTAAGATGCATAGAAATGTATGACGTAAACATTCTACAATTCATAATACAATTAATAAAATTGTCTTCCGCAACAGCATACATATGTCTATATTTTATGGTTGACTCACAATAACAAGTGTAACTCCTGATAGCATAGCATCTCAGAGCATTCTGATTTTATATATGTAGATGTGTGTTCTCCTACGTTATCTCACTCATCTCTAAACGCACACTATTTATTATACCATTGTAATGACCGACAAAAAAACCTTGGTTTTAAAAACATGTACAAATAATTTCAGGACGAAAAGTCAAGCCAGTGGCGTGGCGTAGCGTGTCATTTCTTTGGTTAAGAGACCAAATTCACTGGATAATCAGTTGTTTAGGTAAAAAATCTAATTGTACCATCATACATCGGGCTAAACATTATTCTAGTATTGGAGATATGATTGTTTTCTCCAAACCAAACTGGAACCAAAACAAAATCTAGTAAATCCTGCTTCTGAAAACTTGTCGCATTGCCATCTCAGAACTATTTGTAAAGGCTTTGTCCAGTTCGAGTCTGGAATAGTGCTTATCTTTCCATTGAACGGCCGTGCGAGTTTCCATTTTGTTTGGAGAGTCGGATATAGAATTTAAAACAGGGTTATTTTTATAATAAAGACTTTTGGTCAGGTGATTGGAAAGCTAGGCTAGGCTAAAACCTAGGTATTCGTGGAGAAAATCTCTTTATATTTTAGTTTTGATGGAGAAATCTGTATTATCTGGGAAAATTATTAAATAAACTAGCGGCCGCCCGCGTGGATTTCGATTTCCAATAGCCTAAAAGCCTTCTTCGTCAAATGGACTATCCAAGACAAAAAATATTTTTCAAATCGATCCAGTTGTTCCTGAGATTAGCGCGTTCAGACAAACAAACAAACAAACATACAAACAAACAAACAAACTCTTCAGCTATTTATATTAGTATAGATATCTAACAACATCACGACCCGTTGGTCTAGTGGTTGGTGGACTACAAAACCAAGGGTTGCGGATTCGAATCCCGTTAGGGACAAATATCAACGAAGACGAGGCAAGAAATTCGATAGTTGCTCTTTTAAATCGCCAATAATTTTCAATACATTAATTTCATTACATGCTCTCGTAATGTTTAAAATTAACAAAAGTAATTGATTACACGCTTTGATTTTTAAAATATAAAACAGTGTTAGTTTTTGTTTTATGCTAATGAGCAAATCTATGTATATAAACACCGAGACTTTATATAAACGTAAAATTGTATTTAATGTAACATTTTAATGTATTTTTTGCAAAATGAAGTTGTTCTTTCGGGTTGTCTTACTTTGTCGTAAGTTTTTTAATTATTATTACAACTAAATTATTGTTTTAGTCTAGTGGTTTAAATAACCGGGCCGTGGGCTCGAGGCCCTGGGTTCGAAATTAGATACAGGCTAAATTTGTGTCGGATTTTCAAATTTCATCAGAGATTCATTGAAATTCCGCAGTCGGAGTCGCTAAAATGTAGTCAACTAGAAAATCATTTTAACTTCTAACTTTTAGTGACTATTCAGACTGTGACATTGGTTTATAATAAAGTCTCGTATATAAAAAGTAAAGTAAAGCCTCGATGGTCCAGTGGTTTTAGTACTCGGTGGTCTCGAAGTAATCATTTGTGTGCATGAACATGTCTGTTTGTCCTGGTCTGAGTGTTATATGTATGTATTTAAGTATATTTGTTATACCACTGTTGATTCTGATGTCTGTAACACAAGTGCTTAAGCTACTTATGACAGAGTCAGATAAATCTATACTAATAAAATAACATAAAAAGCTGAAGAGTTTGTTTGTATGTTTGTTTGTTTGAATGCGCTAATCTCAGGAAATTCGATTTGAAAAAATATTTATGAGTTTGATAGTCCATTTGACGAGGACGGCTTTAGGCTATTGGAAATCAAAATTCACGCGAACGGAGACGTGGGTGGCCGCATTTCTTTCATAAAAAATATTTATTAATTAATTATTAATTATTATTATTATTATAAATAAATAATTATTATTTATTTATTGTCGTTGCTAATTTAACGGGGCTAAGTGATCTTTTTGTTTCAGTAATATCGTCTATGGTGGTGGCCAGACCTCAGTTTAATATGGATAATATGGATATCCCATCGTCGCTGACTGGTATAGCTACATTGCCGCTTCAACTTCCCTTCAATTTGATCAATAAACTAGTGTCTTGATACTTATATTGTTTTACTTTTAACCTTTTGACAGCATATGTAGTTATAAGTATATAATAGTAGTTATATTAAAAACATCATGAATCAATAATATCTCAACTATAATCTACACTAATCTACATCTACACTAATAATTAAAAAGAGGAAATATATGTATTTTTGTATGTAACGAATTAACTCAAAAACTAATGGACCGATTTGAATAATTCTTTCACTGTTGGCTGGCTACACTATCCCCGGTGAAAATAGGGTACTTTTGATCCTGTAAATGTGGAGGAATTAAGATTGAAAAGAAAATAACGGGCGAAACCGCGACGAAAGGCTAGTAATATAATAAAGCTGAAGTTTTTGTTTGAACGCGTTTATTTCACTACTGGTTTGAACTGAAAAACTCGTGTTAGATAGTCCATTTATCGAGGAAGGCTTTAAGCTATGTAAAGTATAACACTATGTGTGCGGAAACCGAAATCCACGCGGCGGAGTCGCGGGCGGCCGCTCGTTTTAAAGGAAATCAATATTTGACAACAAACATAATTTTTTTAGCACTTACAAAAAAAATGTCCTCAAAAAGTAAAGGGGTCATTGATTGCGATTTTCACTAATCATATAATACCCTCCGGCCGTATTCGGCCATGGCGGCCGATCTTACGATCAGCCAGGTACGCAGGTTATATTATAGTGCACAAGTGAGTGCGCAAGCACAGGTGCACTCCCTATTCCTTCACTCTCATAATTCGGTGGGACAGCTATCTGACACGACCGTAGAGAGATCAGGCGCAGGACCAACGGCTTAACGTGCCTTCCGAAGCACGGAGGAGCTCGAGATGAAATTTTTCGGTCACCCATCCGATGACTGGCATCTGCGAACGTTGCTTAACTTTAGCAACGGCAGGCCGAGTGCGCTAACCACTGCGCCATCGAGCTCCTCAAATATGTAGGAACGATTCCCATGCCAATAGTAAGAAATCGATTGGAAATTTTAATAGAAGAAAATCAAATTACAATTTATACATAGCTCTTACATAACTTCTATTCCTATCTAAGAATAGAAAAACACCGATCCCTCCCAGCACTCGCAACCACTATCACATTCATTGCCTGAACACATCACGTAGGCATCTATTCAGACTAGATCTAGCCTTTGTTTGGTCTAGATCTAGGAATAAACGCGCTCTAGCTGTCTGTCGAATCGTTGAAAGAGCTGTTATGGGTAAAGCATGCAATCATAAAAGCTTCTTTATTAAATGACTATTTGACAGATCATAGTCGTTTTAATTTGTATGGAGTATTTTTAAGATAGTAATATAGGCAGTTTTGACATATTTTTAAGAAGGTAAAATTGGCAATTCGTGTTAAAAATATACTTTTTAGCATAACAGACAGAAAGAAATCTGTACTAAAAAATAAAGCTGAAGAGTTTGTTTGTTTGTTTCAACGCGCTAATCTCAAGAACTACTAGACCGATTTGAAAAAATATTTTTGTGTTGGATAATCTATATGACTTTAGGCTTTTGGAAATCGAAATCCACAAGGACGGAGTCGCGGGCGGCCGCTAGTTAAAGATAAAGGTAAATACTACTCTATTACTACTATGTAGCAGGTAAAAATGCTTTAAAATTAAGGGTAACAAAAACAAGGGTGCATAACTTTCATTTCATTCTATTTTTAAAGTTTTTCGTTAACAAAACATGCTTTCAAATAATGGAAGCGTTGCCCTGCAGTGGAACATTAATAGGCTGATACTTTTCATTGTTTCTTGACATTTGATTGTAATTTGTTAGAATTTTCTATGTAGTTCCTACCATCCATACGCGTGGATTTCGATTTCCAATATCCTATGTGTTATTCTGATGTATACGCTATATTGTGGTAAAGTTTCATTCAAATCCATTCAGTAGTTTTTACGTGAAAGAGTAACAAACATCCATACATCCATACATCCACACATACAAACTTTCGCCTTTATAATAGTAGTAGGACTAACCTACACGCTGGGTCGCAAGTCCCAGGCGCCGACTGACATTCCTCTCTGTTCCACGCGATGGACCCGGCACCCGCACGGAGAATCCATGGATAGCTAAGAAGTTCGTCTCTGTACGCCCACTTACTGAATGAAGTTTCAGCTCTGTGACAATAACTGTGGTATCAAAGATAGGGTTTTGATGAAACTCGAAAGTTAATAATCTTCTATGTCATCAGGCTACAGCAATCTATTCAGTCTAGCTCGAGCCTAGATTTCAGCTTTTGTCTGATCTAGACATCCTAGTATTAAACGCTTTCCCAGCCGTCTAGCCGTTGAAGTAACATGCATATTTAACTTGAAAAGTCACGGTGGAGTTTTTATTCATCCTACTATACTATTATAAAGGCGAAAGTTTGTATGTATGGATGTATGGATGTTTGTTACCCTTTCACGTAAAAACTACTGAATGGATTTGAATTAAACTTTACCACAATATAGCTTATACATCAGAATAACACATAGGATATTGGAAATCGAAATCCACGCGGACGGAGTCGCGAGCGGCCGCTAGTGTTCATATAAATTTGTTGTTTATTAGACGGGCCCGTTGGTCTAGTGGCAAGAGACCCTGGCTACAAAACCAAGGGTCGCGGGTTCGAATCCCGCTAGGGGCAAATGTTTGTGTGATGAACATCGACATTTGTACTCGAGTCATGGATGTTTATGAAAGTATTTAAGTATGTATATTCGTTCCCTAGCATCCATAGAACAAGCTTCGAGCTTAGTTTGGGGCTAGGCAATTGATGTGTTAGTCCAAAGAATTTAATATTTCTTATTTATTTATATAATTTATTCAAGCTTAAAGGTATATTTTGCCCAGCTTCTCCCGGAACTGAGCTTTGGCAACCTTAATCACCAGCAGAAACATTCCAATTGTATGGGAAAAGTTTTTTACGATAAGCGGAATTAGTTTGGTTTTTTTTTACTTTGCGATTGCTAAGTTAAGCAGAGGCCAGTCTTCGGATGGGTGACTGAAAATAATGTAGTAGGTCCTGCGCTTTATTTCTCTACAGTCGTGTCAGATTGTTGTCTCACTAATAGAGAGTGCACCTGTGCTTGCGCACTCACTTGCACACTATAATATATCCTGCGTTCTGCTGATCGTACGATCGGCTGCCATAGTCGAAAACGGCCGGAAGGGTAATACATAAACACAAACACAATCTTACAAAATCAACCAAAAGGTTATCAAAACAAGAAAAAACCATCAATGTGTTCTAATACGAATTTTAATCCCTCCATAATAAAACAAATCAAAAAATACTAAATTTCGACATCCAAAACATTACAATTTTGACACCAATTATTCAAACTCATTAATATATTTTCATAAGTCTATAGTTGAGATGAGAGTTACCACCCGCACGGGTTGCATGGGTCGCATGGGTCGCACGGGTTGCATGGGTTGCATGGTATGCATGGGCAGGGGCAAGGGCATGGAGGGGGGCAAGGGGGCGGGCAGGGGCACACAGTCGGGGGCGGGGGACCCGGTGGCGGGCAGGGGCAAGGTGGGGGACATGGGCAGGGGAAGTGGCACGGCGTGAAGATGGTCGCGGGCCCCGCGCAGGGCGGGCAGGGGCGCCCGATGCAGATCTGCGGGGGCGCTATGCAGGGGCTCCCAGCGTCGCCGTAGCAGACTGTGGAGCCGTCGAGCTGGTTGCAGCAGCGCCACGGAGCGGCCGCTGAGAAGCCGATAAGAGCTGGGGAAAAAGCCAGAACAGTTATTTCCTTTGTGTAAATAAATAAATATCAATATAATGTTACCAAGATGAGCACTCATTTGAGTGGAAGTTCCACTAAGGTCTACCTCTCTAAAAAGAATATTGTGACACAGTGACAGGGAACAGAGAGACCCTTAGTAACCTTTGATTATAAAATCAAACCTTGAATCCCAATTTCAAGAGCCTAGTTACAACTAAAAGTTCGACATCTGTTTTCAAAATAAACAATATATCCCTTCAAAGATGGTTCGAAATCTTACAGGTAAGTTTTCCACTCGAAAACTTGGGTGCATCTGCTAAATATCACACAGAGTTGTCAAGAACTTTGTCCCGCTATTTCTCAGACAAACACTGACAAATAAAGTTGCCTTCACGTCAAAATATTAAGTTTTGTGGTTGGAATTTTCGAAGGAGCAAACGTGAGATTTATTATTTTCTCGAATAGGGCTGTCTTGAGCAGACTAAAGTTTTCGGTAGGATTTGATCCGATCATTCTTACTAGTTCCAGTGGACAGTCCTGGGTTTCTAAGCTTTATATTGCCCCACGGCAGATGATCTTAAAGAAGCAAAAGGATGTTTTACAGAGCATATGCAATCTCATTCCCTCATTTGGTGAATCATTATTTGATTTTCACCAGACGTAGGTGATCTCCGCTACCTATGGACATCAGTAATTGTACTAGGGTCGCAGATGCTCTGTAAAACTCCATCCTCTCCCCAACTGTGCTCTGGAGACCTTACTCACCAGCAGAAACATAGTACAACAGATATTAAGGTGGAGGTACTTCCCCAGAGCTGCTTATTCGAGGGGAAGATCGAATAAGCAGCTCTGAAGATCTTATGGGGGTATGAGGTTTTTGACGTAGGCAACGAATCAGCGACCCTTGTGAGGTTGTTGATGTCCACTAGCAGCGGTGATCACTTACCATCAGGTGACGCTCTTGCTCGTTTGCCTCCCTATCAGTGACGGATTAAGACTTCTTGATGCCTTTAGCAATCCACGCCTGTGGGCCCCCCTATCGTATGCCAACTAGATTTTTTTTGCTTCTTCTGGTGCCCCCTAGACGTGATACCCTAGGCAATTGCTTAATTTGATTAAGGGTTAATCTGCCACTGCTCCCTATCTCCCTTTGGCCTTGCGGCGGGACGTTGCGTCTCTTTGTATTCTGTATCGCATTTATAACGGGGAGTGTTCCGCTGAGCTGTTTGAGTTACTGCCAGCAGCTGAGTTCTTACATCGAACTACACGCAATCGACTTAAATTCCATCCTCACCATCTTGATGGATGGCGGTCCTCCACTGTGCGTTTTTCCCGAAACTTTTTGCCTCGAACGACAGTTTTGTGGAACAATCTCACTGCTGCAGTATTTCCTGACTGCTACGACATAAGCACCTTCAAGAAACGCGCGTGCTCTCTTGAAAGGCCGGCAACACATCAACGATACCTCTGGTGTTGCGGATGTCCATGGGCGGCGGTGATTGCTTACCATCAGGCGACCCGCTAGTTCGTTTGCCACCTTTTCCATAAAAAAAAACATTAATAAAAAATAGTGGTAATGTAACTTACCCAATACCAGTAGTGCCTGTACTCCCTTCATCTTGTCTGACGTGCAAACATGTCTTTGTCCACTGTTTTATAACAAACACTTAACAGCCGTGAAGAATTTACATAACGCTCCACTGGGCTTGAACTTACACTTGAAAATAGGCAAAAATAAAACAGATGACTCATTAAACGATTCAATTTTTATTTTGTTATGAATAGGTTTAAAAAAAATGCCTTTTTACTCATCCTATGGTAGTGTCGCGCTAATCTATCTATCTATATCTATACTAATATATAAAGCTGAAGAGTTTGTTTGTTTGTTTGTTTGTTTGTTTGTTTGTTTGTTTGTTTGTTTGAACGCGCTAATCTCAGGAACTACTGGTTCGATTTGAAAAAATATTTTTGTATTGTAGTCCATTTCACAAGGAGGGCTTAAGGCTATTGGAAATCGAAATCCACGCGGACGGATTCGCGGGCGGCCGCTAGTGGTCTTCTAAGATGAGACGGATGAAAATATTAACTGTCTTGGTATTTAATTGCCGATTCATTTCGTTAGATGCATCATTTCGAAGCCTTAGTTCTGTAACATTGATACCTAAAAACTCTGCAAATCATGAGCATGATTTTTTAATTTTATTTGGTAAATTATAGAACAATGAATGTCTTGAATGCTGAATATAACATAATTCATTATTTTAAATATTATCACATTTCTTAACATAGCGAAGACAGTTCAGTAGGTTTCACAAATCCATGTTTTACCTTTTTACCTTTTTACAGTTTTACCGTTCGAGTAAAGATAATTATTTTTGCAATACAAGGAAATAATTCCATCAATCTCAACTGCTTTGCCAATCAGAATGGATGTAAGGATTCAATAGATATTCTATATGTATACAAAAAACCGGCCAAGAGCGTGTCGGACACGCCCATGAAAGGGTTCCGTAGCTAAAAGATGGCCCGACCGCTTAAGACACCATTTAGTAAGGGCAACTGCACGTCATAAGTTGGTCGAGGTGTATAAAAATATCTATGTATGATACAGAGTTCGCTATAGTTTCCGTTGAAAGTACTTACTTGGAGGTATACAGGACATTTTTTTTAGAATTATTGTAATAGTATTTCAAAAGTTTAGGGGGGGGGGGGGACGCTCTAATTTTAACTTTGTATTAATATATCTCGAGACTGGGGCGTTTGATCTACATGGTTTCAAGGCAAATTTTATTGTATTTAAAAATACCTTTTTAACGATACCCCACACGTAGGGTAAGTAGATATTTTTTTTTCGAATTTACTTTTCGCTGTATGGGAGGGGGGGGGGTAAAAATAATTCTTGAATTATCACTATACATCTCTCTACCAATTTTCGTGGCAATCGGTTCAGAAACGGCGGAGAATGAGCCAGGGCCCGTAGCCAAGATGCCACTTTGACGATTTCGCCAAAAGCTTTCGTCGCGATTTATATTGCCCTCCCGCACACGAACTATTTATGTGAGCGAGATGGAGATATACGATCGCTACGAAAGCGTCTGGCAAATTCGTCTAAGTGGCATCTTGGCTAGCCTACCTGGACAGACAGACAGACAGACAGACAGACAGACATGACGAAACTATAAGGGTTCCGTTTTTTGCCATTTGGTTACGGAACCCTAAAACTGGCTCAATTTAGTTTAGTATTTTGTGCTATGTTTCTGCTGGTGAGTAAGGTCTCCATAGCTCAATTGGAGACGGCATGGGTTCAAATCCCGTTTGGGTAATTGTCTGTGTGATGAACATCGACATTTGACGACCCGCTTGGTGTAATGGTCAAGATGTTGCCTATTACGCAAGAGGTCGCGGGTTCGATCCCCGCACAGGACAAACATTTGTGTGCATGAACATGTCTGTTTGTCCTGGTCTGGGTGTTATATGTATCTATTTAAGTATATTTGTAATACCACTGTTGATTCTGATGTCTGTAACACAAGTGCTTAAGCTACTTAACACGGGGTCAGATCAATGTATG
The DNA here is from genome assembly GCA_958496325.1 of Nomophila noctuella. NCBI lineage: Eukaryota > Metazoa > Arthropoda > Insecta > Lepidoptera > Crambidae > Nomophila > Nomophila noctuella. The sequence continues at coordinate 733,913 of OY292510.1, read as the reverse complement.
TAATGTTGTGTTTTTTTTTTTTTTTATTTGTACTGGACTCATTGATGTATTCAAGCATATATAAAACAAGGTTCATGAGTATTTTTGAGCTTGGCCATTAGTGTGTTAGACCACGGTGAATTTGAGGAGCTTGAAGGTGAAGTGGTTAGCGTGGTCTGCGACTGCTAAGTTAAGCAACTTTAGCAGCGGCCAGTCATTGGATGGGAGATCGAAAAAATTCATCTCGCGCTCCTCCGTGTGTCGGAAGGTCAGTTGAGTCTTGAGCCTGATCTCTCTACGGTCGTTTCAGATTGCTGTATCACCGAAATATAAGAGTGAGGGAATAGGAAGTGCACCTGTGCTTGCGCATTCACTTGTGCACTATAATATGTACCCGTATATCCTGCGCCTTTATAAACATAAAATCTTTTATAAAATGTAAATTGGAGAAGCCGTTGGTCCTGCGCCTGGTCTCCTCTCTACGGTCGTGTCAGATTGCTATCCCACCGAACTATGAGAGTGAGGGAAAAGGGAGTGCACCTGTGTTTGCGCACTCACTCGAGCATATATTGTATAGAGATTTCATCGTAAAAATTGGCTGTCGTAGAGGAGTTTCATCTAAAAAAGATTATAATTTACAAATTAAAGTTCGATTATATAAAATAGCGGCCGCCCGCGACTCCGTCCGCGTGGATTTCTTTTTTTCGAAATAAAAAGTAGCCTATGTTCTGTCTCAGGGTCTAAAGATTGTTTGTACCAAATTTCATCAAAATCGGTTGCGAGGTTTAAGCGGGAAAGCGTAACAGACAGACAGACAGACAGACAGACAGAGTTATTTTCGCATTTATAATATTAAGTTGGGATACTATTAAACATAATCTCCATATTAAATCGATTATAATTTTTCAAAGACACGCATTCGACTTAACTGGATCGAAACAAAACTACGGTTTTTCTAACGTAAACTGCCTAGGTATAGGTTTAGTATAAATTCTAGACTTTTAGCCGTCAAAGTACACACGGTTGTCGAAAATGGGGCGACTGTCGGCGTTGGGAGTAATAGGTAAGTATTTAATTAATTAAATATTAATTAAGATTAAAATGACTTTTAATTAAATTTCAAGAGCCTTGTTTAGTGCTTTGGATAGTAGGCCGCACAGGATCTGAGTTCAAATCCCGGATGGGACCGAATGTTTGTCCAGAGTTTGTTAGTTTTTGGTATAATCAACGCCCAAAAATTGGCCAAGTGCGAGTCGGACTCCCGCACTGAGGGTTCCGTACAAATTCTATTTTTGACGTATTAAAAAAACTACTGAATAGATTTCGTTCAAACCAATTTTCGTTGGTAGTTTATATAGTACTGTACATTATATAATTATTTCAGTTTTATCATCCTCTTATTTTAGAAGTTAGAGGGGGGGGACACACTTTTTTCCACTTTGGAAGGGTCTGTCACGCAAAGTATGCACTTTAGAAAAAAGTGATGTTAGAAACCTTAATATAATTTTTAAAGACCTATCCATAGATACCCCACACATATATGTTCAATGAAAAAAAATATTTCGAGTTTCAGTTCTGGCTATGGGGACGGGGACCCCCCACTTTTTTAATTTTTTTTCTATTTTCGTGTGAAAACCTTGTTGCGGTTCACAGAATACATCTACTCACTAAGTTTCAACAGTATAGTACTTATAGTTTCGGAAAAAAGTGGCTGTGACAGACTGGCGGACAGACAGACAGACAGACAGACAGACAGACAGACAGACAGACATGACGAATCTATAAGGGTTCCGTTTTTTTGCCATTTTGGCTACGGAACCCTAAAAACACGTAAAGCCGTTGGTCGTTTAGTCAAAATTCAAATTCAAAATATTCTTTATTAAATATTAGTATGGATTAGCATAGGCTTTATAGAAGCACTTAATAATCGTCAGAAAACTACAAAATAATGACTCGACCACCGATTCGGAAGGCAGTTACTGGCGAGAAGAATCGTCAAGAAACTCGACAGTTGCTCTTTTCAAAAAATGCCTAATTTTCATTTACAATGTTCATAGTTCATAGTTTGTCATAAAAAATGTGACAGATTGCCGTTCTGCCGAGCTATAGGTATGGTGTAACAAAGCAAATATTTTATTGGGAATGTAATAAATTCAGATAATAAAAAGTCAATGTCTGCCTACCAAATTCGGCATATCCAGCATAGGCCAACTTGCTCCGTCCTGTACGCTTCGCTTAAAATACAAGCGGCCGCCCGCGACTCCGTCCGGTTTCCGGTTTCCGCACACGTAGTTACTTACTCTAGTTTAAAGCCTTTTCCTCGTCAAATGGACTATCCGCCACAATAAGAATTTTTCAAATCGGACCAGTATTTCCTGAGATTAGCGCGTTCAAACAAACAAACGTAATCTTCCACTTCATTATACATATTAGTATAGATCAGTAGAGCGATTAGACCAAAACTGAAGACCACCGCCGTGGCCGAAATCGGCCGGGACTACATCATCATCATCATCAAAAGATCTGTCTTTATCCATCCCATTTTCTGTCCACAGCGCTTGTAGCATCAACGTTGGCGGCTCCTGCGCCTCAATGGCCTTGCCCCTGCCCGTGCGAGCCATGCCCCTGCGTGCCCCCCTGCCCCTGTCCCTGCGACCCCTGTCCACCCCCCTGCCCGCCCCCCTGCCCGTGCGACCCCTGCCCGCAGCCCTGCCCCTGCGACCCGTGCCCGCAGCCGTCGCCGTGCCCGTCTCTGCCACCGAGTAAGTTATTGCCCGCTGGTATTGTGTGTGTGACGACTAGGGTTGCCAACAGGGTAGGTAGCCAAGATGCCACTTTGACGAATTCGCCAGACGCTTTCGTAGCGACTTATATCTCCATCCCTCTCACATAAATCGTTCGTGTGCGGGAGGGCAATATAAGTCGCGACGAAAGTGCATGGCGAATTCGATAAAGTGGCATCTTGGCTACGGGCCCAGTACTCTAAAAAAGAGTATTGTCCTCTATATCATGTAGGCGTACTATCTATAATCTATGACATTAATAAAGTGCGCTAAAATTTTGTTTTTGTTACAAAATATTTACAAAACTAAAAAACGTTTGTAATTAATGTTTGGACTCATACAATTCCTTTAAAAACAATGGAAAATTGTTAAGTGCTGCGAAAAGCACAAAAAAACACCTTTCTAAATGTAAAAAAAGGACACTCTTTTTCGTATGTCCGTTACTTTATTTACCTGCTTTAAAATAAGATATACTTGATTACTGCTAAAAAAATGTTGGCAACCCTAGTGGCGACACCTATCTACATCGCCACAAAGGAGTAGTTCCAATATATCCCAACAGATGGCGCTGACACGGCAGCGATATTTCCATACAAACCTACATCGCGCTAGCAGAGTTTCCGCCGCAACTAAACATATATACGACTGCACCAACACAGTGTAGTAAGGACCTCGATCCCCGAGCTAGATCACCCGCTCGGCAGAAGTACTTCTATCTTTTAGGGAATGGATGATTTCCCTATATGTGCTTGCCCAATGATATCTTTTATTCATGTGATAGTAAGACAAAGGAACAAGAGAGTCACGTAATGGTAAGATATCGCTGCTGTCTGCGGACATCAACAACCGCTCAAGGGTCGCAGATGCGTTGCCTGCCTTTAAGACCCCATACCCTCCCCAACTGAGCTCTGGCGACCTTACTCACCAGCAGAAACATAGCACAACAGTTACGAAGTGCTACGAGTCCTTTACTAAGTCTGCTGTAAGGTGGAGACCACAGTGAAGTAGCACTTCATAACTGTTGTGCTGTTTCTGCTGGTGAGTAAGGTTCCCAGAGGCAGGCAAGTTTCTGTAGCTACACATAATTATCCCACTTGCACAATAAATATTTAAAACAGGTATAGCTCGTACTACAGCAGATTTTGCTTATGGTGTCTTGAAAATGTCCCATGTCCTCTATAAAGTAGCTTAATGTATTGTTCAAGAAGTTGACTATTAGACCAAGAGGTCGCGGGTGATATTCTCGCACAGAACAAACGTTTGATTGATTCTGATATCTGTAACTCAAGTGCCTAAGTTATTTAACGGAGTCAGATCAATGTACATATATGATGTTGTGAGATATTTGTTTATTTTTAAAAATAACGATTTCTTAAATGTTTTTTTTACAGCTCTATGCGGTGATGGCCCCATCAGGGTGCTGATGCAACGCAGCTGCATCCCAGAGCGTCTCCGCGCAGCCGGCTTCCAGCAAGTGCCAGTCCCTGGAGGCAACCTCTTCATCGCCCCCTCCCCTGACGTGATCATCCAACCACCCCCCATCCTGGTCAAGCCCAAACCCCTCGACCCTATCACGCCCCCAGCCATCGTCGTGCAGCCCCCACCTCTAGCACGCATCACGCCACCCCCCATCTGGGTGCGACCACCCCCCCTAGCCCCGATAACTCCCCCAGCTATCAAAGTAACGCCACCCCCACTACCGTGCATCCAGCCTCCCCCCATCTGCGTCAGAATACCCAAACCCAACCCTGTACAGCCCGCAGCGATCAACATCCAGCCCCCTACTCCGTCCCCAATTAATCCCCCTCAGATAGTCATCAGGCCACCTTCTCCGGCGACAATACAGCCTCCTACCATCACTCTAACGGCCGATTGCATTCAGAAGGGAGAATCCCCTTGCTCCCCATGCCCCTGTATGCCCTCCCCTTGCTCCCCATGCCCCTGTCCATGCCCTTGCCCATGCCCCCCTCAACCCTGCCCATGCTCTTAAGTCAAACTAAGTAGCTGCATCGAATACGATTAACGCTTTCGACACATACTATAGTCTACCTGAAAAGTTCACTTCTTCTTTACATAAAGTAGATCAGTCTACCAATTGTGACATCATATTCTTAGAATCCCAGTTGCGATCTTGGCTATTGGTTCGTAGCTGGTGCACTATAACTATGATCCTACATATATGTATATAGTCAGTCTACCAAGTTTGATATCAGCATCTTAGCAAACCAGTTACAACCTTGGCTATCAGAGCTGCGACTATGATCATGAATTGACCAGGCTGGTTATTACAATGGAGCGACTGTCGTCTGACCTCCGTAACCGTCAAGGGAAACCAGACTATCTGCTAAGTTGAGTGTGACTACAGTTTAAGGCGATAACTGACATCTCTTTGACATAATTGGCAGTTAACAGTCATTTTCTTATTGTTCTGACTGATTGATTACCATCAGCTTAATGTACCCACTTATTAAGAAAGCGTGATGCTTGATAGGTAAGACATTGAAGAAAAAAATCTTAAGCTAAATGTAGTGATGTAGCTATAGCAAATAGTTTAATGGGCAATCAATAATTTACGTTTTTATACACTAAACTTCCATTGGATATTGGTACCATCTATCATGAGAGTTATCCAGGGTACTAGCTACAAACCAAGGTTGTTCGAATAGGGGTACCCCAATGTGGCTCTATTTCTGCAATCAGATAGTTTAAGTCGGGAGTTTTACCATCGAGGCAGATTGTGAGTTGGGGTACTGGGGTACTGGGTACCATTTTGTAAGCAAGTACACTTTTGGGCAACTTAGTTCCCATGTGGTATGGGTATGTACCTAGTACCCTATTAAGGTAACTTAGGGTACTACAACTTGATTGAACTTCATCTGAAACTCAATCCAAAAATGTTCTTTTGTATAAATATGTACGTTATTGATTTTTATGTGTATTATAAATAAATCGAAAAGATCTCTTAACTAATAACGACGACTTGGCTTTACAAAAGGATTCTGTTTAAAACTACCCCGTACGTATTTCGATCTGTGTGTATATTTGCAAACGTAGCTTAAGTATTTATATAATATTGTATATATCAAGAAATATAAGTGGATTTCATACGTTTTGTTTTATTGTTCATCCTTTACAACATAGGACTTTAAAATTACTTACTTTTAAATTTAAACTAATCCCTATTAACCTTCTAATCCCTACAAATATAATAAATGCGTAAGGAACTCTGTCTGTCTGTCTTTCTGTCTGTTACGCGTTCCCGCTTAAACCTCTCAACTGTATTTGATTAATTTTGGTATAGCCAATCTTTAGACCCTGAGAAAGAACATAGGCTACCTTTTTTGCGGTATCGCTCGCTGTTAGTCCAGTCACTTTAGGGTTTTAACTCGGAATTTGAGATAATAAGCTGGAAACTCTTATACAGCTTTATTTTTGCGTTCTAAAAGTTGTCTCAAAAGTCTCATATTATCTCGTGTCTGCGTCGTAAGTAAATCAAGGTCAAAGGTCTTTTAAATCGGTTGCGATTATCTCCGTTTCTATTGCTCCAATGATGTTAGCAGCAATGACAAAATTGTAGAGCATAAAAGCAACAAATCATGTTACAAACATTCTTTTATAAAGTCAACTGTTTCTGAGATGACACTCTCATAGTTCGGTGGGACCGAAATCTGACACGAACGTAGAGAGATCAGGCGCAAGAACAACGGCTTAGCCAGATCGAGATGATATTTTTCGGTCACCCATCCAATTGCTTGCCTCTGCGAAAGTTGCTTAACTTTTCAATCGCAGACCGAGCGCCAAAACCACTGTGCTATCGAGTTCCTCAAATGCCTACTTCATATGAAGAATAGAAATAACAATCAATCAATCGCTAAGCTTCACTACAATCAACAAATCAACAAACGCTACAATAGTATTAAAATCCTGAAGGAACCCCCCCCCCCCCATATGGGTACGCACGTTTCACCCAAACTAACGAACTGTTTGACCTCGTGATAGGAATAACGATCATGGATCTGGATAACATACGAAAACAAATAATATGGATTAGGGATGAATCTAATACTGATATAAGAAAGAGGTTTACCTTTTTCATTCTTTGGTTGGTTAAAAGTAGGCGTAGTAAGTATTGGACTTGATAAAAATGTTTTAATTGACTTTAACCACAAGAGGTTTATTTAAATATTGATTATTTAAAGGTTAAAATGTAAAATTTAGGCCGCCTCTTCCAAAATTTTCGGCCACTTCAAAATCTTATTTTAACGAAAGCTATGGATCAGAGTTCACCTTTTCTTCACGGGATAATTCTCAGATGTCGATAGTTATGAAGATAAAGAGTAACAAAGTTACAATTTAAAAAAAAATTGGCAGCCACTTCAAACTCTTATTTTAAACGAATGTTTTTTTTTTAATTCAGTGTTTTGTCCCTTTGGTAAATTGGGACGAACGTGTTGTGGGACGAATCACTGAAGGAGCCAAACCTATGAATATGTGCTTATTTTTGTCTCATTGGCACATATCATGGATGTGATAGTTATGAAGATATAGCCATTTTTTATTTTTTTATTTTATTTTATATTTTATTTATTTATTTCCAAAAACATATAGGTTTAACGTTTATGTTTTTTTTTCTTACATTTTTTCTTTCTCTTATCATCATCGACATCATTTACTTATTTCAGTCGGTAATGATAGGAAATCTGATATAAAATCAATTATAAAAATACTATTTTATCGATTATTTTTCAAAAAAGTAAAAGAAAATACCAGTCAAACTTTCATGTGGTTGGTAAAATTCACGGGTTATCCGAAACAAAAAATACCGTAGTCTGCTACGCCGTAGCACTACGTGCTACGAAGCATACTCGTGGATTCTGATCACGCCTTTTGAATATTGTTCAAAAGGCGGACTTAATGTCCCATGGCATTCTCTACCAGTCAACCTTAGGGCAAAACATAATTGTGATATAGTGTGTTAGTGAAAGTAATAATAAACGAATTGACATTTATCTTCTAAAACCCTATTTTTCAACTGGAACGTCTGCCTCCAAAATAACTTATCGATAATATTAATAATGTCAGTATTAGAAAGCATATGACAGGCCCGTTGGTCTAGTGGTCAGAGACCCTGGTTACAAAACCAAGGGTCGCGGTGTCGAATCCCGCTTGGGGCAAATGTTTGTGTGATGAACATCGACATCTGTACTCGAGTCATGGATGTTAGTCCAAGGCATTTATGTAAAGTGATTAACCAACATATTACCTAGGCCATTACCAGATATATATTAGGGCCATAGAGCACACGGCGTTTTTTAAACGCGCAGACGACGCGCCCATTATACGCGTATACGCGATTCAAACGAGATTCTATCGCAACTTTGTAACTTTTGTATCATGATTGCAAACGCAACAATCAGCATCTACGGCGCCGAAAACGAGCGTTCCTGAAACGCGCGTCGTCTGCGCGTTTAAAAAACGCCGTGTGCTCTATGGCCCTTATTATCCTTGTTGGTTGATATACATATATTCATTCATTCATTCATTAATTTATTATTATTAAATGTGATTAATAATCCAATGTGTGATCTTCAATTCAAGCTACTTTCATCTGAGAGACACACTAAGCGGAAAAATCGCTACCGAAGTTCAGCCGAAATTAATTTTCTATGCAATAATAAAGGACGTTATTTTGGCACAGTGTGTCATTCTCCATAGTACATTGCGAGCGTATTCCCGCCGAACTTCAGTGGCGTTTTTTTGGCCAAGTGTATTACTCTACTCTAAAATTATCTGTACCTAATACCTAATAGAATAAAGCTGAAGAGTTTGTTTGAGCGTGCTAAACTCAGAAACTACTGTTTTGAATTAAAAATATAATTTTGTGTTGGATAGTCCATTTATCGAACTAACCTTATTGGCTATTATAATATAACACTATGTATTCGGAAACCGAAATCCATGGCGCAAAGTCATGGGCGGCAACTAGTTATTTCAATATAAATTTAATTTTGACACTTTTTGGTAAAAAGTCTGATGTGTTCTTCTCGAGACACGTTGAGTTTCTTGTCCTCTAATATACACTGTGAGAAGAACGAAATTTGTAACCATTACTTACATCAAATCGATCATTAAAATATATGGTACACGCCTATTACTACCACGTATAAGATCGAGAACAAAATGTATGCGTCAACTTGGAGGGAAGAGGACGAATAATATTGTATTTTTTTGTCTTTTAATCTCTGAAATGACACGTATGAAACGACACATTATTTTTCGTCCTGTAATGATTTTTGAAACCCTTTTGTCGCGACTAGATGCCGTTGTTGTGAAATCGTTGAAGTCTTGGACTGGATTAGCTCACTCGGCAGACCCCTCTACACTATTTAGGGGCAAAAATAGTTTTGGGATGAACCTAAACAAGCCATCGGAGCTATACAAACATCTTAGAGTCACCAAGATGCACATTCTGGGTAAATCGAAAGACAACGCAGTGGCAACACTCCCAAAAGATAAGAATATGAGTGAGTTAGAGTCTAGGCTACGGTTCCATAAGCAGTTTATGGTGGGAGCGCAAACAAACAGGGTAGGATTGGGATGTCGAGGAAGAGAGGATGACCGGAACATCATTAAGTCTTTTCTGCGAATGGATGAAGATAACGAGTATAGAGTACATGCGCTTAATCTCGAAATGCAAAACGAGTGGGTGTCCCTTGGTGAGTTTTGTATCCCTTTAGCATTGAAGTGGCGGTCGATACTGTACGATTGGTCTCCAGCGCTGCTTAAATTCTATCTGAATGCCTTTCAGTTGACCCTACCCGATCAGAGCAACCTTGTAAGGTGGGGAATGGCGGTGGACAAAACCTGTTTGCTCTGTGGTGAGGCCGTAGGTACCGCAAGGCATTTGTTGGTGGGATGCAGAGTACTCCTAGACAGAGGTCACTACTCTCGCCGCCATGACGGAGTGTTGCAGATCATACGTGAAGCGGTGAGCCTTTCAATAGCAAGAGCAGCAAAAGGTTTGACGACGAATACAAGGAACATTAACTTCGTCAAGGAAGGATCTACCAAGAAGTCCAAAGTCAAACCTTACTCCATCGTTAGTGTAGCTCCAGATTGGAAGATCATGATGGACACGTATGAAAAGCACTACAGTATTCCAGAGGACATTGCGTTATCGTCGTCTAGACCAGACCTTTTCATTTATTCTAGAAAACTTAAGCGCGTACTGTTGGTAGAACTTACTGTTCCATGGGAGACAAACATTCCCAAAGATCACGCGTTTAAAACAAATAAGTATTATGACCTAACCAACGAAATGACTAAAAATGGTTATATAGCACGGTTGTATGCTGTGGAAGTGGGTGCGAGAGGTATACCAGCGAAATCTCTCTACAACCTACTGAAGGACTTAGGATTACCAAGATCTAATATTAGCTCGTTACTGGAAAGAGCAACTAAAGCTGCTTTACTCGGCTCATACCAAATATGGTTGGGAAGGGAGAGGAATGTCATCGGTGGAGGTGATCGTTAGTATACTATAAAGGGGCCCCTTAAACCTACACGCTGGGTCGCAAGTCCCAGGCGCCGACTGGCATTCCTCTCTGTTCCACGCGATGGACCCGGCACCCGCACGGAGAATCCATGGATAGCTAAGAAGTTCGTCTCCTCGATAGACTATTGGTTTATGTACCAGGCCGTTTTCTTGAGGTCGTGGGTTCGATTCTCGGGTTGGGCAAAGTGTCGGTTTTTCCAAATACAGCCCAGGTTTGTGATCACCAATCCGCATTTGGCAAGCGTGGTGATTAAGCCAAAACCCATCTTTGTAACGAAAATATTATTTAAAATGATGTAGGCTTTTTCCCTTCAGTGGGATATTAATAGGTTGATACTTTCCTTCAATGATTTATACACTACCGTCCAAAAGTTTGGAATCACTAGGGTAATTTTAATTAAAACGACTATAACATGTGTAAAGTGTACTTTATTACACTTAAATCTTAATCAAATCGTAGATTAGCATTCAGTTAAATATACTTAGGACAATTAAGACCAAAAGTTAACACTCTTTTTTAAATTTTAGCTTCGTCAAAATGGCCACCCTTATTCTTTATTACTTGTTCACAAATTTTACTCATTCTTTTGATTAATTTATTGAAGTATTCGGAGTCCAGTGACTTCCATTCGCTCTGTAAATATTCCCACAACAGTGCTGAGCTCGATGGACACCGGTTCTTCACTTTCCTATCAAGTTCATCCCATACTAATTCAATTGGAGACAAATCTGGCGATTGTGAGGGCCACTTCATAATTTGCAAAACTTTTTCACATCGTTTTTGCTCTAAAAACCCCTGGCATAATTTGGATGAATGTTTTGGGTCATTATCTTGTTGAAAAACAAAATTGCGACCGGTCACATTAATTCCAGAGGGACTGGCGTTTTCTTCAAGTATTTTCAGATAGCCTTCTTTATTCAGTTTTCCGGTGATCTTGATCAGATGGCCGGGTTTATTATTGCCAAAGCATCCCCAAACCATCACATTACCACCGCCGTGCTTAACAGTCTGCACAGTACACGTTTCCAAAGCCCGCTACTCTTTTGATCGGCGCACAAAAACTCGTCTATTAGATCCAAAAATTTGAAATTTGGTCTCATCTGTCCAAAGGACTTTTTTCCAGTCTTCTTCTGTCCAGTTTTTGTGTGTTTTAGCCCACTCCAGTCTTTTTCTTTTATGAACACTAGTTAATCTGGGTTTTTTCGCTGCTACACATCCTCTTAGACCAGCAGAGAGCAAACGTCTTTTTACAGTTGTTATTGAAACTGACTTTTCTCTGGTTTCGTTTAAAGTAGCAGCAATTTGAGGTGCAGTTAAACGTCGATTTCGTTTTGATAACGTCACAACGAAGTTGTCTTCCTGCTTAGTTGTAGATTTTGGACGTCCAGATCTCTTCCGGTCTTGATTTCCTCCAGTAGCTCTTTTTCGTACAAGTGTGTACTGTACACCTTTGTACGAAACACCGACCTTTTCTGCGATTTGGCGGACAGAATAGCCTTCTTCGCTCAAAGTACAAATAGCACTCCGCTGTTCAAGCGAAATCTGTTTCCTTTTTGCCATTTTATGAGCTCGCAAACTTTTGTAACTGTTACATGCACGTCACGAATAACACTGAACTCTAAATTAATAATTTTTGAAATAATACACCCATATTCCAAAGATTATACATTACTTATTACTACAACAATGCATAAAACCGCATATTCTAAGAAATTTTCAAACAGCAGTGCCGCAACTTGAGTTGTCATAACACACGTGTGTTGGTCTTTTTTGAAAACAATGGATAGTTGATAAGAAATTAGTGTTTTTGTTAAATATTGTTGTTAGTACGGTCGTAAAAATACTAATCTCCAATAACAATATGTTTTTTGATGGATTTATTGCGGTATAGTTTTTCTGTCGACGAAAATCAGGGTGATTCCAAACTTTTGGACGGTAGTGTACATGTTTTTAAAACACAAGACGGCATTTTCTCAATTATAAACAAAGTACAATGAATGAATATATGATCTCTCTGCTTTAAACTTTAGACTTCTTCACCCTTTTTGGCATGCCCTAAGTAGGAAAAACTAGACGATCCGTTGTCTGTAAGACTAGTTAATAACCATTGTCTCGCATTTAACGACTTGTAATAATCGGAACGGTGGCGGTATGCCAAAGACTATTGTCTTAGGCTTAATAAAAAGACAAAAGACAGACCAGAGTTCTCTTAGGCCAGATAAATGGGAATACTTTCCTTTCATTCGAAGTAACGTGGTTGGTATTCGAATTTATGTATTATTCTTGGTCATTTATTCATACAATGCTTTTATATAAAGGGGGGATCATTCACCTGATACGTACGTCTGCTGATATAAGAAAATAAATGAATAACTGACCACAGCACAAAAACTCTCGGACTTTTTCTTTGACAAAACAGATTTTTGGATAAGCTGACTGCCTACGTGGTGTAGTGGTTAGAGCGCTGTGCTTAAAATCCTCGGAGGCCGTGGGTTCGAATCCCGCGGGAACACTTTCACTTTGTGTTGGCTTTCCCAGTTTGGTTAGAACATTCCAGGCTTGAATTTCTTGATTGTCCGATAAGAAAGATGATTCGGATCGGAAGGCACGTTAAGTTAAGCCGTTGGTACCGACTATGATCCCTTCTATGGGTTACGGAGGTCAACCACTCCATTGTAATAACCAGCTTAGTCAATTCAATCATAGTCGCATCTTACCCTGGGCTCCAAGGCAATGGCCGAGGATGAAACCGGGAGAGGCGCTAGGATTATCATGATATTTTTGGCTATGCTACCTCCGATGGATCCCAAAAGAAAGGGAAGACCATTTAATGACACTGCTGGCTTGATATCTTAGGCGATGACATGCGTGCCAATGGTCTGAATTAAAAGATGGCTAATATCGTTCAAAGTACTAAAGAAAAGTAAAATAGCAGATGATGATTATTTTTTTATTAACACACCATTTTCCTAGCCTATGTGTTGTATGTGCCTAAATGTTATAATAGTTCTACTTCACTTCTTCCCGTGGGTGTCGTAACGAGGGACATTTCGGAGGATGGACAGCAGCGTTCTCCTGTGTTTTATATAGAACTAGCTTTTGCCCGCGGCTTCGCTCGCGTTAAATTCGGAATAGCACAATTTTCCTTTTCTGGACACAGAGAAAAACTCGTAACGGACTTTTGCACGTTATACACTTACTCCCGTTCCCGTGGGAATTTCGCAATATTCTGTTGCAGCTAAGCTAAACGCTTACTAAGCTATCTGCATGCCTAATTTCAAGCGTCTAACTTGAGTGGTTTTATTTTTTCATACAAATGTTTTTTCCTGCTAGAGTTGGCCTCTCTCGAAATTCCCTCGGGAACGGGAGGCCGTTCCCGAGGGAATTTCGGGAATTCCTTTCTTAGTGCACCTCTACGATACCTAAGCTACGTCCATTCTAAATTTCAATTGTCTACGTTTAGCCGTTAAGTCTGTGCAATGATATGACAATCAGTCAGTTTCTCCTTTTGTATATTTAGACTACTATATTTTAATCTCAAGCCCGGTGATAATGATGATGTTGGTGACATGCAAGTTTATTCAATTCAATTCGCTTATATTTTAACCATATTTTTTTTTAATTGCAATTTATTTCAAAGTCTCTATTAAAAGAAATTGTGAGCGACTGTATAAGCATTCTAAGGACTCTCTACATTTTGATGTTACTAAAAGAGCTATCCACCCTTTAAATTGAACGTAAAAACCCGTTTGTCCAGAAAAGATTAAAAAGATATACAGTTTTACGATGTTCCGGGTCTAACAAAAGTATTTAACAGCCGAAAACAGTGTAAGCCAGCATCGCCATTTTGGATTCACGGAAAAATAAAAAAGTTTTTATCACCAAATCAAATTTTGAAGTTGAAACGAATTCGCGCTCAAAACTGTGACTATTTACAAATGGCGGGAAAAGCTTGACGTTGTTTTTTTTAAACGCGAACTTATTTGGACACGGTGATTGTAGAATTGAGTAAGCAAATCAATGTATTGATTATTAAATAAAAATATTTGTGCATATTTTTCGTCACCTTCATAGTTTATCTATTATGATCTTTATTTCTCAATTTAAAAAGTTCAAATCATATTCCAGCTATCGTTTTAATTTTAATAAATACTTTTTGCAGTTATTCGGCAAGCAAAATTAAACTCTACACTTTGATGGATAAGGTTCAAAATTATCTGAGCTAGTTTGGTCACATATGACTTTCTAAGTGTTGAGTACATAGCACTTATAGTAAAATAGTATAGTATATAAGGCAATATATTTCACTCAAGTACATCAGACGACCGGAAGATGGCGCGGGGCAAAGTGATTTGGTTATCTGGTAAATATATATTATGTTTAATTATTTTTAATACAAAAATTCATCATCCATCTGGTGAACCGCGTATTTTTTTGCCTCCCTACCATATTATATAAAAAAAAAAAAACATTTTTTTTTAAATAAATATTTAAAACGTGGAAACTAGAGGTATACGTCATATATTTTTTTCATATTTCCTGGATCAACGAAAAAAGAGGGACATAAAACATTATAAACTTCTAAATAAAAATGAAATTGCGTTTGATTTTATTCGTACTTTTTTTAGTCCATAAAAAGGATATCAAAATTACAAGGATTTTAAAAACATGACATAAAAGTTTCAAAACATAAAGAACACCTAGTAAAGCTAGGCATATGGATTTTCTAAGCCTTAGGCCCAGAGCCACGGAGGGCGAAGCCCGAGATCTCTCACGTTACTCGACCTAAGAGTGCGTTTCACCATAAGCTAAGCTGCGCGGAACTGAGCATAGACGTGTAAAAATCGACCAATCAGAATCGGAGCGGAAATGAGATGTGTATTTTGAACAATGTGATTGGTACATTTTTACACGTCTCTCCTCTGCTCAGCTTATGTTTAAACGCTCCCTTACTCTGGGCGCCATATTTCGCTATTTCTATAATGTTTTCTTTCCCACAGTTCTCATCCTGGGCTCGGCATTGGGGCAACCCCTGCCAGACCCGCAGTGCCCCTGCCCCTGCCCGTGCCCCTGCGACCCGTGCGACCCGTGCGACCCGTGCGACCCATGCGGGCCTCCGCCCTGCCCGTGCCCCTGTGATGCGGTGCAGATAGGGCCCTGCGACCCTTGTGCGCCTCTGGTCAACTACGCCACTGGGCAGGCTCCGGCTGGTGAGTACCTAGGACCTCTGACTTCCCTTAGAAAGGACCCTGACTACACTTAAGGAATGAGGACGTGTAGGTAGGACTCTCTGGTCAAAATTGTAATTTTACCTGGTAATTAGTCTTCTTCTTCCTAGCGTTTATCCCGTTTCTATACGGGGTCCGCTTTGACCATGATCCAGGATTTGGCAAGTCTGGTTATTACAGTGAAGCGACTGCCATCAGACCTTCGTAACCCATAGAGGGGAACCAGACAGATTGGATCATGGTTACACATTCAAATCTAACTGAACTAAATTCAGAAATCACTGAATGTGCAGGTTTCCTCACGGTGTTTTCCCTCACAGCCGAGCTAATGGCACAAATCCACACATAGATTTCGAAAAATCCAGAGGTGTGGGCCCAGATTCGAACCGCGGACCTCACGTATGTGAGGCGCCGTCCGTACCACTAGGCCACCATCGCTCAATTACCTGGTAATTAGTACCTTGCTTAATGCAAATCTATAAAAGGGTACTTTACCTAGTATTGTCATCGATTATTAGTACTCTTAGAACTTTGTTAAACATATAACAACATTGTTAATTGATATGTAGTTTCTTTTGTCCCGATATGACCCCATAATTAACGATGTTGCAACGTCTTAATTAGTAATTACATTGTGTGATTACCATTTACCATGGAGTCAAATAATGTACATGTCTATAGTTTTCACATATAAGTACCTATATTAATTACGAATCTAAGAAAAGTGGCTTTTCGCAACTATTCTCAAAATTGTTGCCAGTAATCAAAAACCAAATCAAATAAAAAAAGAAAAAATATTTAAGAAAGAATAAAAACTATATATGTATGTAAGACTATAAGGTACTTATGATATGGGCCTCTGTTTACATATATTTAAATAAATAATAAATAAATAAATGCCTTGGACTGACACACCAATTACCTAGCCCCAAACTAAGCTCGAAGCTTGTACTATGGATGCTAGGGAACGGATAGACATACTTAAATACTTTTATAAACATCCATGACTCGAGTACAAATGCCGATGTTCATCACACAAACATTTGCCCCTAGCGGGATTCGAACCCGCGACCCTTGGTTTCGTAGCCAGGGTCTCTGACCACTCGACCAACGGGCCCGTCAAATTAACATTCTTTATGTACATATTGCTTGAAATAAATAATGATTATTATTATTATAATCACTTTATCGAACCCATTTCTGTTCCAGGCCAAATCATCATCCGCCCGGGACAGATCCGGTTCCCGCAACCATCTCCCATCGTGGTCCGCCCAGGCCAGATCAAGCTGCCACCCCCCCCCAGGATTTGGGTGAAGCCAGCCCGCGTCCAGCCCCCAGAGCTGGCTCCCATCACCGTCAGGCCGGCGCCTATTCAGCCGCCTAATCCACCACCGATCATAGTTAGGCCGGCTCCGGTGCAGCCGCCTACTCCGCCACCGATCTGCGTTAGGCCCCAGCCTATTTGCCCGCCACGGCCGCCGCCAATGAGGGTAAGTGTGGATTAAGTATAAATATATTGTGTTAAGATAAGGTGGATTAAGTTCCAAAACAAACTGCGTTAGAGGAAGATATTATAATTAAACTAGCGGCCGCCCGCGACTCCTTCCGCGTGGATTTAGATTTTCCTAAAGCCTAATTCCTCGTCAAATGGACTATCCAACACAAAAATTTTTTTTTCAAATCGGACCAGTTGTTCCGCGGAGATCAGCGCGTTCAAACAAACAAACAAACATACAAACAAACTCTTCAGCTTTATATATTAGTAGTAGTAGTATAGATAAATAAATTCCTTGGACTGACACACCAATTGCCTAACTCCAAACCAGGCTCGAAGCTTGTACTATGGAAGCTAGGAACGGATAGACTTAAATACTTTTATAAACATCCATTATGGATTTTTCTACTACAGTCATAGCTGCTCCATGACTCGAGTACAAATGCCGATGTTCATTACACAAACATTTGCCCCTAGCGGGATTCGAACCCCCGACACTTGGTTTTGTAGGTCTCTGACCACTAGACCAACGGGCCTGTCAATTTTATGTTAAAGTGGTTAAAACGACTATAAGCATTCTACATAAAAATCAAACAATAGAAGACTATACGAGCAAGTGTGAGCTTGGAACCGATTGCCAGCTTATAGTACCATCCTATTTTTGGTGGTTGGTGTCGTGAGAACTGAGTTCGGAAAATTCAGACGGATAGACTTGTTTGCGGTCAATACTGCTAATAATGATGATGAATGGGAAAATAACATCGAACAAATATTATTTCACTATTATTTGTAGAAAACAATACTGAAAAAGACCTCAGTCAGAAAGACATAAATTCGAGCCTTGTCAGTACATAGATAAATTAGCACTTTACTCAATATTTTTGAAGATTAACAAACACTTCCTGTATCTTGGTTAGACACAGCCGTTTTTACCGTGAAATTCTACCAATAGAACTCTTAATTATTTATTGGGTATTTGATATAACTTAACGTAACTTAAACTTTGTCCACAGATCCAGCCGCGCCCAGTGCAGCCACCAACCCCAGTGCCGCTCATTGTGAAACCCCCCAAGATCATTGTCCCTGCGCCACCAGTCATCGTCTTCCAACCGAACAGCCCATCCTGCTTCAGAACCTGTGGGTGTGCTATGGTGAACCCTTACTGCCCTCAGCCGCCCCCCTGCCCCTGCCCTATGCCACCCCCTTGCCCCTGCGACATTTGCCCGCCCCCTCCCTGCCCTTGCAACTAAACTTCGCATGTAAACTTCCACAAACTTATTTTTCCCGGTGGCGGCGGCGCCACTGTCTATGTGATGCTGTCAAATTAATTGACAGTTCCTTATAACGGCGCTTAGTTCCAATTTCTGCCGCCGGGCTAGATAAGTTTGTAAAGCAAGTTCGGACGCAAGGGAATTTATGACATCTGGGCATAGATTTTAATATTTAGATATGTCAGAAAAACTGTGGATTTATTTTGAAGTGCGTTGACATCTAGCGGCCGCAATTTACACTAACCATCGCCTGATGATCAGTACTTAATTGAATCAGTTGAGCTGTTGGTCTAAATATTGTGGGCTCTAATGCAAGTTTGAGTGAGTCCACTCTTGTCAACGGTGCCACAAATCAAGTTCACATAATGCTAAAGGACATATCTAATTTAATTCTATGCATCTTGGATAGGTTTTTGTTTGTACTTGAAGTTTTTCACATGAATTACTAGAGTAACGTTCAAGTTCGTAAAAGGCGCAAGAAATTAAGCATTGTTTGCAAAACTGACTTGAATCTGAACTTTGTATTGGATGTGATAGAAAAACCTTGTGTCCGAATACTTGCAAATGTCACTTGCATGCAAGTTTTAATGTAATATTAATATGTATATGTATAGTATATTTTAATTTAGCTACGTTTGTAAATAGTAATTTAATGATCGAAATACAGTACGGGTGATATTCAGCATTTAAATGTTTTATTTTCCCCTTTAATAAAAACATTGTATGTTTGTATGTGTGTGTCAAACGATGATTTAAAGAATAACCTCAAACCTCAACAAATTTCGCGCCACGGCGCCGACTAGAGCAGACCTATTGCTCCCCGCTACGTGTAAAATTTGTGTTAAACAGTAGTAAAAGTGACTTATCAGTGTATTAGTTATAACATTTCAATAGTTAAGAAGAAGACAGTGCTAATAGTGGTAAAAGTTTGTCAGAACTCTAATAATTCACAAAGATATTATCAATAATACTTCAAAATTTGCAAAAATAACGACCGAAAACCCTGACCTACGCAACCCGCAGCGCGCCCGCTTCGCGTCGACCGACACCCTCGCCCGCGCGCCCGCGCCCCGCGTCGTGCTGCGTTCAAACGCTGTGCTGCTGCCCGTGCCTCGTTCAGTGCGTAATTTAAAACAGTTACTATGTCAACGGCAAAGCCAAAATTTGGATGCTGTGAACGGCAAGCAACATCACCAAACTTTTTGATCTGCCAAAATTGTAAGTTGAAATTCCATCTGAGCTGTATTAATTTGAATAAACAACTAAAGGAGCTGACAGAAGAATATAAGTCAAAATTTACATGTCCACATTGTCGTAGTAAATTACCGAGATCTGATAATTCCAACACACCCATAAGGCCTTCGATTAATAATCTACCACTAGAAAACTACAGCCAATCAGAAATCACAGACGAAACAACGTCGCAAAACGTCAATTCTAAGCGAGGTACTCAACCAGTGCACAAGTGTGCATCTGACGTCACCACAGATAGTATTCGCCAAATAATTAAAGAAGAACTGTTAAACGTACTTGATAGTTTCCGAGCGTCCATCATCAAAGAGTTCGAATTGAAAACTAAAGAAATCTTCGGCCGATTTAACAAGATATCTGAGTCACTTCAGGCAGTCGAAAAGCAGCAAGTAGATCTAAGTGATAAGGTCAAGATTAATTTAAACAGTATTACCCAGCTAGAGACTGAAAATAGACTTTTAAAAGATTCGGTCACCGATCTCAATGCGAGAATCTCTCACATTGAACAACATTCTAGAGCCAGTAACCTAGAAATACAAAACATCCCCGAATACAGATCCGAAAACTTGAGCTCAATAGTAAAACAAATTGCAGCAGTTACTGACTGCAAGTTGGAAGAAACCGACATCCAGTTGTGTACAAGAATAGCTAAAATTAATAACGATAGTCCTCGGCCAAGATCTGTAGTCGTCAAGTTCAGCTCCCAGAGGTCACGTGACAATTTCCTTGCTTCAACTCTGAAATTCAATAAAAAAGCTAAGACCTCCACCGATAAACTCAACACTTCGCACCTCGGCATTAGCGGTGACAAGAAACCAGTATTCGTGGTAGAACACCTCGCCCCTGCGCAGAAGGCGTTGCACGCAGCAGCTCGAGCAAAAGCAAAGGAACTTGACTATAAATTTGTCTGGGTAAGGAACGGAAAGATATTTTTGCGAAAGACTGAAACATCCGAGTATAAAATTATTAAGAATACTCAGGATCTCTCGGAGCTGTGAACTCTTAAATTTAGTAGTATCTTTAGCTGCCTTACTTTTACTTCTATAATTATTATTTTTTTGTTTCAAAGTTTTAATTTTTTTGTTTTCATTGTATAATTTTAATGATATTAAATTCTTTAAATATATATTACCAAAATGTTAGAGGCTTGAATACGAACGCAACTGAGGTACGTCAACAGATAAATAATAGTAATTATGATATATATGTATTTACAGAGACATGGCTTAACAGCGGATGCTTTGATAGTGAATTCTTTGGGAGTGATTATAACGTTTATAGGAGGGACCGCGAATCATCCGCGTCTACTAAAAAAAAAGGCGGAGGTGTCTTAATAGCGGTATCTAATCGGTTAATGTCTGCGCGCGTGGCGGAACTCGAGAGTGATTGTGAGGATTTGTGGGTCACCGTATTTTCTAAATCTAAAAGATGTCTAATCAATATTTGTGCTGTATATTTACCACCTCCCGTAACCACCAATAGTCTTCAAATATTTATAGATAAAGCCAATGAAAAACTACAGTCCTGTACTGAACATGAACATACATTGATTGCTGGCGATTTTAACTTGGGTGGCATATCTTGGCAGGCAGAAAGTGACAGAGATAATCTGAGCATGAGCCCTTCTCATTATTATAACAGTGAACTGTTGTGTAATTTTATTGATTTTCTAACAGTTAATAATCTCAAACAATTTAATAAAGTAAAAAACCACCAAGAAAAAATACTTGATTTGTGTCTCTGCAATTATGATAAAGTAGATGTAAAGAAATGTAAACAACCAGTTAGAATAATAGATAACTATCATCCAGCTCTTGAAATAAACTTAAAAATAGAAATTGAATCTCGTACAAAAAAAGTACTACCAAAGCGTTATAATTTTCATAAAGGTGATTACCAGGGTATAAACACTTCTCTTGAATTAGTGCAGTGGGAGAAAGAACTTAATTTTAACAGTAGTGTAAATGAAATGACAGATAAGTTTAACGAAATCCTACAAGATGCAATAAAAAAACATATTCCTATGTCCAAATTTCCAGCAGGCTCATACCCCGTATGGTTTTCTCCACAATTAAAACACTTAATAAAACAAAAAAACAAGTACCATAAAAGGTACAAAAAATATAAAAACCCTTTAGATAAAATAGAATTTGAATACCTACGTAGCGACTGCAGTAAAATGATCAAGGCGTGCTTTATTCAATATATACAGAGCATGGAATCCCAAATTAAGAAAAACCCTAAGTACTTCTGGACACACATAAAAAATCTTAGAAAGAACAGCTCGTCATACCCAGCCATCATGACTTTAGGTAATACAACATCATCTAATACAATGAGTATCCCAGATATGTTTGCTGTACATTTTTCTTCAGTTTTTGAAATTGACAATAGCCATCACAACATTAATCCTAATAGTACCAATAGCACCGATAAACTTGATGCAATAGGCAGTGTTCGGTTCAGTCCAGATGAAGTTAAAAAAAAACTAAAATCACTGGATGTCACAAAAGGAGCAGGACCAGACAATATTCATCCCCTCGTATTATCCAATTGTGCGAATGTTTTGTCTTACCCATTATCCATTTTATTTAATAAGTCACTGGAGGCAGGCACATTCCCAGACGCATGGAAGCAGGCAAAGGTAGTGCCTGTTTTTAAGAGTGGTAAAAAGGAATGTATTAGTAACTATCGACCCATATCAATACTTTCATCGATATCTAAAGTATTTGAATCAATGATGCACTCATTTTTATATCATCACATAAGTAAATACATTGTTTCGGATCAGTTTGGTTTCATGGCAAGGCGATCTACTAACACTAATTTGATTCTCTTCTCTTCTGAACTGATTGAAGCAGTTGATCAAGGCTTACAGGTAGATGCGATCTACACAGACTTCTCCAAAGCGTTTGACAAAGTCAACCATTACAAACTCCAGGAGAAATTATACGCATTGGGAGTTACTGACAATGTTTTGAATTGGTGTAGTTCTTATTTGACAAATCGGCCATCAAGAGTTGTTGTAGACGGCAATCAGTCAGTCCAATTTTTTGCTTTGTCTGGTGTCCCCCAGGGATCTGTTCTGGGACCACTGTTCTTTAACGTTTTCATCAACGACATTACAAAAAATATTAAAAACAGTAATATTTATCTATTTGCTGATGATCTGAAGTTAATGAAAAGGGTTTCATGCGAAGCAGACTCGAATGGTTTACAGGAAGACATTAACAATCTCCAAGAATGGTGTATCATAAACAAAATGTACCTTAATGCCGCCAAATGTAAACATATTAAATTTACCAAGAAACGTCATAAATTTCCTTCAAACTACTCGATTGCAGACTCATCATTGGAAGAGGTTAACGTCATCAGGGATCTGGGTGTACATATTGATAATGAATTACGGTTTACACATCACATTGATAAAATTATAAATGAAGCCAATAAATCTCTTGGATTTATTTTACGTAATACAAGAAACTTTAAAAAATATAGTACAGTTATCTTACTTTATAATAGCTATGTAAGAAGTAAACTTGAATACTGCAGCACTGTATGGAATCCTTGTTATCGATTACACAGTGATAGGCTTGAAAAAGTGCAAAAGAAGTTAATCCGTAGTTTATCCTACCGCTTCCACATCCCCGAAACGCTAAAAACCTACTCTGACAAAGCGAAATATTTCCGCCTCTTCCCACTGTTTGAAAGACGTATCCATTTAGATATGGCTTATTTACATAAGCTGTTAAACCATGCCATCGATAGCCCTCTGCTACTTGCAAAATTTGATTTCAATATACCCACAAGACTGCCACGTTACTCTTGTGGATTGTTTAGAATTAAATTCTGTAGAACACGCTTAGGCCGAAGATCACCTGTTAACCGCCTGTCTCTTCTGTACAATTACTTAACCAAAAAAATACCTACCTTAGATGTAAACTTTAATAGTCGACCTAGATTTTTAACTTACTTAAGAGAATTTGACATGCCTCAATTGTATTTAAATGTGATTTAATGATTGTATTCTTTTCTTACCATTTTATTTTATTTTAATTATATTCTACGATTATAGATATTTGATAACTGTTATGCATGCTGTGGCTACCTATAATAGTTAGCGCAGTCAGCAAATAACCTATATTATTGTAAAAAATATTAAAAATTGTATTGCTGTAGCTGATGTTGGAAGTCCTGAAATAAATAAATAAATAAATAAATAAACCTTTAAGGCTATTCGACATAGCTCACCGAATTAGCAAGCTGAAGTGGCAGTGGGCTGGCCATATAAGCCGCAGAACCGACAACCGTTGGGGTAAACGAGTTCTGGAGTGGATACCGCGTTTGAGCAGGTGTCCCAAAAAGCGCAGTGTAGGACGCCCTCAGGCCAGGTGGAGTGACGATCTGCGCAAGATGGCTGGCAGGAGCTGGATGCGAGTCGCCGAGGATCGGGCTGAGTGGAGAGCCCTAGGAGAAGCTTATGTCCAGCAGTGGACTGCGATAGGCTGATGATAATATTTATGACTACTAGACTAATTGTAACTAAACAAATGATCTGACTTCAAATGATTTATAAAGGTTACCTATATAGGTTCATTTCAAATGCTAGCCTCATAGCTATTTAAACAAAAATAAAGACCTTTTGAAAAACATAAAAACAACTAAAACAAAACAAATTTCCAAATAAATACATTTTATTCAATTTCCAAAGATTTATAATACATACATTTTATACGATAGAGATTATACAATGAATAATTTTGACGATTACATTTTTTTTCAATCCAGATGTGTATCTATTTTTTGACAGAAATTATTTTGGCATAAATAAACAAGAAAATCAGGGGTTTTAAACAAAATTCTATTAACATGACCGAAATTTATAACAATTTGTTCACTATTCACAATTTCTAGCTATGTTTGTTTCAGTCAAAAAGAGGTGGGAGAATATGACAATGCAATAATATGTACTATTTCTGTATATAGCAAATCTCTTAGTCTTTATGTAAATTAACTACTAAGGCAAACGAACAAGAGGGTCACATGATGGTAAGTGATCACCGCTGCCCATGGACATCAACAACCGCACAAGGGTCGCAGATGCGTTGCCTGCTATAAGACCCCATATACTCCCCAACTGAGCTCTGGTACCTTACTCACCAGCAGAAACATAGCACAACAGTGACGAAGTGCTATTTCACTGTGGTCTTCTGTAAGGTGGAGCTACTTCCCTAGACGTTTTTATTATAGCTTTAGTAAATTGACCTTTGATTTCAATCACTCAACCAAAATAGGGAATGACACAATGTGTTACATTTACATATTAGATTGCTATCTGTGAATAGTTAAAACATGAAACTTTAAGTGAGTAAATAGAAGTTACAATACTCTTTGACTATTGTTTTTTGAGAAAATACACAT
Source organism: Nomophila noctuella (assembly GCA_958496325.1). Classification (NCBI taxonomy): domain Eukaryota; kingdom Metazoa; phylum Arthropoda; class Insecta; order Lepidoptera; family Crambidae; genus Nomophila; species Nomophila noctuella. Next base: position 708,929 of record OY292510.1, on the reverse strand, counting down.
CTGAAGTATTTTTTTATCATTAGAGACCATTAGAAGATTGTAAGGCTTACAAATATCCGATAGAATAGCTGTGGTCGTTACTACTCGAACTATTCATTGTGGCAAACCGACTGGCCACCATAGAATCAGTAGTCGAAGTAGCAGAGTTGGTTTTTATAAAAAAGCACGGCCGTAGGGTAAGGCACCGATGCCACCTAGACCACCTAAGCCCATACCATAACCTAGGTTAGGCATAGACTCGCAAACGGACGAGCTGCCCATACCCAAACCTCCCAAACCATAAGGCATGCCCATACCGTAACCTAGACCTCCCAAACCATAACCTAGGGTACCTAAGCCTATTAGATTAGGGGCAGTCTCGCAAACCGAAGTAGCTCCTCCCAGTCCTAGGCCTCCCATTCCGTAGCCTAATCCGAGTGGGCCTAAAGCCCCTAGTCCTCCAAGGCCTAAGCCTACATTAGGGGCAGATTCACAAACGGTAGTAGCTCCTCCTAGTCCTAGGCCTCCCATTCCGTAGCCTAATCCGAGTGGGCCTAAAGCCCCTAATCCTCCGAGACCAAGGCCTACATTAGGGGCAGATTCGCATACAGTAGTAGCGCCACCCAGTCCTAGGCCTCCCATTCCGTAGCCTAACCCAGCAATCGAGCCTAAAGCCCCCAGCCCACCAAGCCCTAAGCCTACATTAGGGGCAGTTTCACACAGAGTAGTAGCGCCTCCCAAACCAAGTCCTCCGTAGGGGTAGGCCAGGCCTCCGAGGCCAAGGCCTCCCAATCCATAACCGTAGCCTAGGCCACCGAGGCCCAAACCGAGGCCTAGATTAGGGGCAGATTCGCAGACTGTTGTAGCTCCGCCGAGGCCGTAGGGGAGGCCAAGGCCCATAGCTCCGTATCCCCCTAGGCCTCCGAGGCCAAGTAGGGGATGGTTAGGGGCAGTTTCACAGACCGTGGTTGCTCCCATGCCCATTCCCATCGCTGGTATTAGGTTTGGGGCGGACTCGCATAGTGTTGTAGCCCCTAGGGGGTTGCAGTATGCGGTGCTGAGAAGAGCTGGAAATAAATAAACAAAAAAATGTAATAAAATTATTGAAGAAAGTTATAAATGCTTATTATGTAACTTTATAAGGTTTTATGCTTCCAATGGATCGCGCAAAAATCTTAGACGACACACTAATTGCATAGTTCGAAGTTACTTGTAGTATGGATGCATCGGGTCTTGATCTCAAGGGCTTGGGTTCGATTCCCGGGTCGGGTATAATTTGTCTGGGTTTTTTCGAATACAGCCTGGGTTCGTGATTACCAATCTACAATTGGCAAGAGTGGTGATTTTGCCAAAACCCATCTTTGTAAAGATAATCAAAATCATATTATGATTTCAAATGATGGAAGCCTTGCTTTGTTCGGAAAAATCGACACAAAATTTTCCCCACCCGGGAATCGAACCCAGGACTTCCAAGTTAAACCCCAGTATTGAAACCACTAGCTAGACCATCGAGGCGTCCATATTTACATTTTTTTTTCAAATGTGAATTTACATCTTTTATTTTGAATACATTTTTATTCTTAAATCGATATTAAATGGAAATAACTTACCAACAAAGATGAAAGCTACTTTGGAAGCCATGATTACTTCTTCACCACGGACTGTGATTGAATCCTTCTAAAAATCACTATATATAGGAAAAAAACTAATTCCGTATGTTTGTAGAAGTGTCATCTTGCACGGTTCAAAGATTGTAGCGTAACAGATGTCTGGAATAACTTTTTTTAATTAAGACGTTTGGGTTAATTTTCTTTTCTTTAGTAAAAAAAAATTGATCAGAGTTTTTATGTAAGATTACTATGACTACATTTGTTTTAATCCCTACTTCCCTACTAATATTATAAATGCGAAAGTAAATCTATCTGTCTGTAACCCTTTCCCGCTTAAACCTCTCAAACAATGTTGATGAAATTTGGCACAGACAATTTTGAGACCCTGAGAAAGAACATGGCGACCGTTTATTGCGAAAAAAGGGATTTGAAATCCACGCGGACGAAGTCACGGGCGGCCGCTAGTAAGTAAGTAAAACAATTAGAACAATCTTAAAATACCAAAAATACTCATATATAGTTAATACTTACTTACCGAATTTTCATAATACATATACCAAACGTAAAATTCGTAGTTACCTGTAACAGAAAAAACAAATATCAGTTTATGTAACCTAATAATTGATGGAGAACTAACTACCTATGTTATGTCCATTCGACGGGCTCGTTGGTCTACTGGTCATAGACCCTGGCTACAAAACCAAGGGCCGCGGTGTCGAATCCCGCTAGGGACAAATGTTTGTGTGATGAACATCAGCATTTGTACTCGAGTCATGGATGTTTATAAAAGTATTTATGTATGTCTATCCGTTCCCTAGCTTCCATAGTACAAGCTTCGAACTTGATTTGGGGCTAGGCAATTGGTTTGTAAGTCCAAAGAATTTATTATTTATTTATTATTAATGTGGTATGAAGTAAAGTAGAGTCATCATCATCCTAGCGGCTCTCGTAGTCGTAGCGAACCCTTGGTTCCGCGGCTATGACCAAGGATGAAACCAGGAGGAAGGATAAAAAAAGAAGATTATGATGTGCAAGTATTGCAACGAAAGACAATGATTTTATCGAAAGTGATATTATTATAAAACGAATCTCACAAATTCAAACGTTTAGTATGGCATGACGAGCCGTTTGGTGTAATGGTCGAGAAGTCGGCTACTACACCAAAGGTCGCGGGTTCGATCCCCGCACGGTACAAACATTTGTGTGCATGAACATGTCTGTTTGTATCGGTCTGGTTGTTTCTATGTATAATATGTATGTATTTACAAAAAAAAGTATATAAGTAATGTTTATCCGTTGTCTGGCATCCATAGCACAAGCTAATGCTTAGTTTGGGGCTAGATGGCGCTGTGTGAATAAAGTCCAGAGATATATTTAATTAACGTTGAATTCTTCCGGCACTTCTTCTTAGCAGGCCATTGACGGTGAAATGCTATAAGTTAAAAGAAGATAATAATATGACGTGCATTAGAATTTCTATGTAAATCAAATTGCAAAATAAACCACTTTGAATTTGACATCACACGTTATTTTAAGTTTATAATCAAACGAATACGTCAGAATAACAGCAATCTAGCGTTTCGAATCAATCGCAAATGTTTGATAGACTACATAATACACTTCCTTGCAAAGTAATGTGTTACAGACTTTATTTAGAACTAGCTTTCCGCCCGCGGCTGCACCCGCGTAGGATTCGGTTATAGTTCAAACAATATTTTTGTTTTCCCTCGGGAATATATTTTTTTACGGGATGTCATCGGTGAAAGTGATCGTTAGTATACTATAAAGGGGCCCCTTAAACCTACACGCTGGGTCGCAAGTCCCAGGCGCCGACTGACGTTGGACCCGGCACCCGCACGGAGAATCCATGGATAGCTAAGAAGTTCGTCTCTAATCCAGACTTCTAACTTTATGACTGCAAAATTTCAAAGCAATTGGTTCAGTACTTACGACGTGAAAGCGGAACAAACAAACAAACAATCTCACTCCAATTTATAATATTAGAAAGGATAATAATATAACAAAGAAAAAAGATTTGAAAATAAATGCTCTTCAGATCCTAAATTAGTGCCAATTACATAAATTATTTAGTTATGGTAGGAGATCGCCTGATTTACAGTGCATAAAACAAAACTTATATTAGGTGTCACCATTTCTTTGCTAGCAAGTGTATATAATCTTGAATGAAAAAACTCGATTAAAAGAATGACTCAGATCTCTATATCATTATTACTTGATTGTGTTTCATTTGAACGTACTTACATTTTAAATTATGATAGACAAGATATTTCTAATCATTTGTATCATAGGTAATATTAATTTCTTTATTATTTCATAAATGAAATGTAGTATAATAATATCGATTCGTATCGGAACATTTATATTTAATAACAATTACGTTGAATTTATAAAATATTTTGATTTAATAGCAACATAGCAATAAGCATTACATATAAAATGCAAGTTTATTTTATTTTAACTGGCCTACACCTCTAGATTTTTCGAAATCTATGTGTGGATTTGTGCCATTAGCTCGGCGGTGAGGGAAAACACCGTGAGGAAACCTGCACATTCAATGATTTCTGAATTTAGTTCAGTTAGATCTGAATGTGTAACCATGATCCAATCTGTCTGGTTCCCCTCTATGGGCTACGAAGGTCTGATGGCAGTCGCTTCACTGTAATAACCAGACTTGCCAAATCCTGGATCATGGTCAAAGCGGACCCCGTATAGAAACAGGATAAACGCTAGGAAGAAGATTTTATTTTTACTGGCCTGCTAAGTTAGTCGTTACCCTGAACACAACATCGAGAGCGGATTCGAATCCCGCTAGGGGCAAATATTTGTGTGATGAACATCGGCATTTGTACTCGAGTCATGGATGTTTATTAAAGTATTTAAGTATGTCTATCCGTTCCCTAGCTTCCATAGTACAAGCTTCGAGCTTAGTTTGGGGCTAGGCAATTGGTGTGTTTGTCTCAGGCATTGATTTAATTTAATTAAATTATTTCTTTATTTACAGGAATATTCTTCACTTCAGTAAAACTCAAACCTAGTTTTGGGATCGGATTTAATCCTAGTACGAATAAATTCCTTTTTCAATACAATTTTACGCCAAGAGTTCCTAGGATCAAGTTTGGGTTAACCTCATACGGAGACAATTGGGCTTAGCTAACACTAAGGGCCATAGCACACGGCGTATTTAAAAACGCGCAGACGACGCGCGTTTCAGGAACGCGCGTTTTCGGCGCCGTATATGCTGATTGTTGCGTTTGCAATCATGATACAAAAGTTGCGTTAGAATCTAGTTTGAATCGCGTATACGCGTGTAATGGGCGCGTCGTCTGCGCGTTTAAAATACGCCGTGTGCTATGGCCCTTAAGAATACTGCTTGAACATGAAGTCTCAAAGATAAAATGTAACCTAAATTCGTCGAATATAAGAGAGGCAGAGCTTAGTGGAACTTCCAATCGAATGAGCCGCTCGTCTGGGGAAGTACCTCCACCTTACAGAAGACCGCAGTGAAGTAGCACTTCGTGCGTTCGTACTAACTGTTGTGCTACGTTTCTGCTGGTGAGAAAGGTTGCCAGAGCTCAGTTGGAGAGCGTATTGGGTCTTAAAGGCAGGCAACGCATCTGCGATACCTTTGATGTCGCGGATGTCTATGGGTGGCGTTGATTGCTTACTATCAGGCGACCAACTGGATGGTTCGCCGCCACTGCCATAAAAAAAGTCAAGTAATTTTGTTGATCTTCCTAACACCTTAAGTTGAGACAATATTGTATTCAAGTTAACTGTAATTAAAACAAAAATAAACTCTTTTAAGGTATAACGGTAGTTTATAAAATAAAGTATTCGAACGGTACTTCGTAGTTCCTCTTTATTAAAAGAGAAAACAATGTAAGTACCTAAATAGAGTTTTTAAGTAGTTTATTATGGAACCAAGAACACTAGTTAGTAAGAATTTCGGTTAATAATTAAATGTTTTTAAGTCAACATTATTGTGTTTTATTACGATAAGAACATATATAAATATTTCTACACGTGAAAATTTGGAGCTTTTGAATCTCCCAACTACCATTCAATACCATGTCTTAGCTAAGTTGTTTTAGAAGTTAATTTCCTGTAAGTGGCTTTCTGTCAAAGTAAGGTGCACATCAAGCTATCATTGATGAATTGAATAGTGGAAGAAATAATTCTAAAGATTTCAAAGCACCATTATTGTAGATCCTCCGTGGCGCAGTGGCTAGTGTGTCGCACTTTAACGCGGCGGCCGCGCCGGAGGTCCTGGGTTCGAATCCCGGGTCGGACCGATGAAATTGTGTCTGTGTTTTCATGATGTGATAACACACTCCGGAGTTTGGAAGTTGGCGGTGTAATTACACCCTCGGAAAGCACGTTAAGCCGTTGGTCTTGCGCCTGATCTCTCTACGGTCGTGTCAGACTGCTGTCCCACCGAATTATGAGAGTGAGGGAATAGGGAGCTTGCGCATGCGCTTGTGCACTATAATATATCCCGCGTAAGTGGCTAATCGTAAGATTGGCCGCCGTGGCCGAATTCGGCTAGGAGGGTATTATTTATCAGTTTCTTTCTTCGTTCTCGTTACTATTTATTATTGTAGATCCACGAAACACTACGACTATATACGAGTACATTATGTACTCGTATGTGGACCAATAATATACTAACATTCCGCGCCCGGCTTTGCCCGCTTGGAATTCGATTACATTGCAAACAATATTTTTGTTTTCCCTCGGGAAAACCAATTTTTTCCGGGATAAAAAGTACCCTATTTTTAATCCGACCTTCTAACTTTACGTATGCAAATTTTCAAACTATCGTTTCAGAAGTTATGGCGTGAAATCGGAACAAACAAACCAACTCACTTTCCGAGTTATAATTTATTAGTAAAGATTTTTATTTCTAAAATCCCTCACTTTGAAATACCTACATACGCTTAGACTGTGATCCTGAATTAACAAGCCCGGTTATTACAATGGAGCGACTGTCGTCTGACCTCCGTAACCACAAGGGAAACCAGACCAGTTGGATCATAGTCGGGACCAACAGCTTAACGTGCCTTCCGAAGCACGGAATCATCATTCTTATCGGACAATCAGGTGATTCAAGCCTGCAATGTCCTAACCAAACTGGGAAAACCAACACAAAGCGAAAGTATTCCTTGCGGGATTTGAACCCACGACCTCCGAGGTTATAAGCACAGCGCTCTAACCACTACGCCACGGAGGCAGTTACATACTTCATAGTATAGGTAGAAACAGGAAACACACACTAATCATACTAATATAATTAATGTGGATGTTTGTTGGTTTGAAAGAAAGAAAGAAAAGAAAGTTTTTTTTTATTTGGAACTTTGTCTGTACATCACGCTGAAACTATTGAACGGATTTTGATGAAATTTGGTATACAGGTGATAAATACTTTTTATCCCGATTAAATGCTCCCATGGGATAAACAGGAATCTTGATAACGCGGGCAAATCCGGGGGTAGAAACTTGCAACCAATAAGTTTATTTTAACAACCAATTAAACACTCGTATTAATAAATCGCACTCAACTCTGAGGTCGATCTTGAGTGCGAACTTGATATGTCATTCTCATATAAAACAGCACCTCAAGTTCGCGCTCAAGTTCGATCTCAGAATTTATTAATACGAGCGTTAGAGTCCTGTTACCGGAAATAAAAGATTTTATTTCATTTTGGTTTAGTTTATTTTATTTTATTTTTTTATTTATTTTTAAATACTAAAGTCTGCCTTAACCAAACCATCAACCAGGGCCCCTGGGATACTAGTTAGAGTTTCAAACATCCCTTTTCTCTTCTTCGGCTGTTCTGATCGTCTACCACTCAATGCTTTTGCGAAATTAGGAACGGTAGAAGTTGGATCATCACTCTCATCGGCTTGTTTATCAAGATCTGTCCCTTTAAGTGAAAGAAATGCTGAAACAATTTGATAGGTATAAACATTAATGATATCTAAACTAATCTATACTAATATATTAAGGCTGAAGAGTTTGTTTGTTTGTTTTTTGCTATCTCAGGAACTACTAGTTTGAATTGTAAAAATGTTTTCGTGTTGGATAGTTCATAAATGTCGAGGTAGGCTTTAGGTTATAATAAAACACTATGTGTACGGAAAACAGGCGAAGTCGCGGGCGGCTATAGTGGACCATAAGGGATTGAGGGAAAAATCAATGGCTGACAACATCACATACATTGATCTGACCCGATTTTAAGTTGCTTAAGCACTTGTGTTACAGACATAAAAATCAACAGTGGTATCACAAAATTTAAATTCTTGTAGATACATTTATAAACACCCAGACCAGAACAAACAGACAAGTTCATGCACACCAATGTTTGTCCTGTGCAGGGATCAAACCCGCATCCTTTTGATCTAATAGTCTATATACTTCTTAACCATTGTACCATATCAATATTCAATGTGATATTATAAGAAAACATTCTTACCACTCAAAAGATTTGTATTAGTAGGTCCTATTGGGCTATCCTGGTTGCATGGACAAGGTTTTGGACAAGTTTTGCATGGACTTGGCAAGCTTGGACAAGGACTTGGCTCGGGATCACTTGGCAGCATCGAAGAACAAGGTGGTATTAAAGAACTTGGCTGTATGGGATAACTTGGCTGTATGGGATAACTTGGTTGTGTGGGATAGCTTGGCTGTATAGAATAACTTGGCTGTATCGAAGAACATGGTTCGAACGGAGATGTGTGCTCAATCGGACAACTTGGCGCTATCGAAGAGTAACTTGGCATGAATGGCTGTACGAAACTTGACTCGTAGTTTACATCTTGGTAATATTGGGGTAAGCCGATTACTAGTTTTGTTACTGAAAAGAAAAAAAAAATATATATCCTTCTATATCTATATCTATACTTACTTAATATATAAAGCTGAAGAGTTTGTTTGTATGTTTGTTTGTTTGTATGCTTGTTTGTTTGTTTGAACGCGCTATATATACTCAGGAACTACTGGACCGACTTGGAAAATTATTTTTGTGGTGGATAGTCCATTTGACGAGGAATGCTTTAGGCAATTAGAAATCGAAATCCACGCGGACGGAGTCGCGGGCGGCCGCTAATAAAATATGTATATTTTGGAAAGATGCTTAATATGTTTCGGCTAGTCAATTCAGGATCATAGTCGCAGCGTACCCTGGGCTCCAAGGCAATGCCCGAGGATGCAACCGGGAGAGGCGCTAGGATGATGATGAGTTAATTAGTTCTGGCCAACATTGTTAATTTTTTGGGACCCAAATATTAACAACGGTTCAAATCGTGATTATAAATGTGGCGCTTAAAACAAAACAGGACTTGTAGTTTACAAAATGAATTGAAATATTTACTTACGTGTAAAATATACCAATATAGTTAAAGTTGTTTCCATTTTATACATATTTTCTTAAAGATTTAAATAAGAATAAGTGTGTCCCTTGACTTCTATGCAAATAAAATATGAATGTTTCTTATAGCTAGAAATTGGTGTATATTCATATATTGTTTAATTCAATGAGTTTTCATTTGATATTAAATCAGATGTAACTATGAAGTAATGTTTTTAAAATTAAATTCGTGTTACTGTAAACTATGTATATTCACGTGTTGAATTAATAAATTTAATGGTTTATATTTATTTTGTATTAATTTTACAACGGTTAAATACAATTATTAATATATAACAACTATTAACTAATATTGGAACGGGACTAAACGATATTATTTTTAAAGTACTCTCGTACTTACAAACGAAAGTACGCTAGTACGTAAGTTAAGTATGAGAGTACTTTAAAAATAAATATAATGAATAAAAAATAAATAATAACATCCCGTTTATAAATCTAACTGCATTGATAAGAAGCTCAGGCACTTTTGGTACAGATATCAATATAAAAACATCACATTTATAAATTCCCAGGACTAACACACCAATTGCCTAGTCCCAAACTAAGCTCGAAGCTTGTACTATGGAAGCTAGGGAACGGATAGACATACTTAAATACTTTTATAAACATCCATGACTCGAGTACAAATGCCGATGTTCATCAAACAAACATTAGCCTAAAGATTGAACGGAACCCTCTTCGTAAGAAATCAACTCAAATTAAATTGATTCCTAATAAAATTGTTATCAAGGCTATATTGAATACTTTCGTCCATTTGAGCTTTAGTTAAGTTCTGAATATCTATGTGATTATAAGATGTTGTCAGGAATTTTAATTTTGACTTGTATAGTAGCATGTAAGTCTTTTTATTTCTTTAACCTTAAATACTTAAACCCGCTTTAAATTGGCAATAAAATAAGAGCGACAGTCGCTTTTTAGGAAGACGAGACAGTCACTCGTTTCAAGGCGCAAACGTACGAAAATTTCATCTCGAGCTCCTCCGTGCTTCGTCAGGCACGTTGGTCCTGCGCCTGATCCCTCTACGGTCGTGTCAGATTGCTGTCCCACCGAACTATGAGAGTGAAGGAATAGGGAGTGCACCTGTGCGCCCGCACTCACTTGTGCTCTACCTATAATTATATCCTGCGTACCTGGCTGATTGTATGGTCGGCCGCCATGGTCGAAAAACGGCCGGAGGGGTATTATTGTTATATTTACTACCAATAAATTAACTCGTTGGTCCTGGTTGACTGAAATTAGGTGAAATGGCACCTCATGCCTAAAAGTCTAGACCCTTTAAGTTTAAGATTCGTTTATTGCAAGTCACAAGTTAGAAATAAATAAATAAAGAAAGAAAAGATGTTAAATATTATAGACAGTACCAGGTGACGCCCTGCAAGGGCAGAGCAAACATGGGGGGGGCAACTATTGCCGTCTTTTACTATTTTTTTTTATATAAATCAAAATCTCATCGCATATCATATGATTATATTATATTGCATTATGTACCTATGTATGTATTATTATTCATTCAGCAGAGATATCGAAGTATACATCAATTATTGATAAACCAACCAATCATAAGATGACGATCTTTTTTTTATCGTCAGGAAAATGCTTTGACGCATACCCGTTGGCCACGGTGGTCGACGGGTTATGCAGGACTCCAGGTCTAGAAAGGAGACCCAACTACCTGCTAAAAACCTGACGAGTTCAATCTTTTAGGCTGGACTAAATCATCTTTATGGCTAAGCTAATCTTATCTGTTATTTCAGCAAGTGCACAAGTGGCACCATGGCCTTACTATTGCAGCCTACCGTGCCCGCTCACTCGTTCCTGCCCGAACCCAAACAAATTGGATGGGGAAGGACTTAGCCTGATGAGGATAACTTTTAATGGTAGGTGACCTATTTGTTTTTTTTTTATCGTAAAGGCGTCAAACGAGCCATCGTGTCGCCTGATAGTAAGCAATCACCGCCGCCCATGGACATCCGCAACACCAGAGGTATCGTTAATGTGTTGCCGGCCTTAACCCCATACCCTCCCCAACTGAGCTCTGGCGACCTTACTCACCAGCAGAAACATAGCACAACAGTTACGAAGTGCTACTTCACTGCGGTCTTCTATAGGGCGGAGGTACTTCCCCAGACGAGCGGCTAATTCGAGTGGAATTTCCACAAAGCTCTACCTCTCTTAATAGATTAAACTCAAGTAATTAAAATTACAAGTAGTTTTTTTTAATAAAAACTTAGCTTATTAAAATCTGATGATCCCCCCTGGATTATTAAAATCTGATTTGCATAACAACTTTTTATATGACAACAACTCTTCTTTCACAGATGACTCAAACTCCGAGTCAGACATATTCCAGCCGCCATCATTGAACGTCAAATCATCCCTTGCTTCCACCACCATGGCAGGGAGTCTGAAGTTCCCCCTACTATCTGGACTGTCTGATGATGAACCGGTTCTCAGGAATGAGAGGTTGTTTACAGACCTCTTCAGCATACCAGGGGCTTTAGCTGATGGGTTATTACGATGAGAGTGCAATAGCTGATGGTGTAATGAATAAATAAATTAATTGATGTACATTGATCAATTGAAACAATAAAATAATAATATAATGTTGTATAGATATTTTTTATTGTTGTTCTACAAGGCTGGTAAATGGTTTTTGTCGCGCCCATCAACCAAACAAACGATATTTGCTACTGAGTTAGACAGGCTCAAAAATTTTAAGTGCAAAAAATATTTCTTTTAGGTACATGGTAGGTACCTAAAAGAAATATTTTTATTGGTGAACACAAGAAAAAGAAGACACGAATTGTAGGCAATGCCCTCGGTTCAACACAAGATTTAACTCAACGCCACTCTTCTTTATAAAAACCACAACAAATTAATGAACTTTAAACATAAAATCTATAGGTACCTAAACCATCCATCGACAAACTGATTGCGTCACATCTTTTCTTCAAGATTTTAAAGAAATCTGAGATAAAATACACTGTGATAGTACACAAATATTTGCGTCGGGAAATTGTCCCACGGGGTGTTTTAACATCGATCAATATTGCTTGCGAGTGAACACGACATAGATAAAAATATATCCCCCTAGAGTTTAAGAATAATTTTGAGTGACGTAAAGTATCAGCCTATTAATGTCCCACTGCAGGGCAAAGGCCTCCATCATTTGAAATCATGTTTTCGTTTTAAAGACGGGTTTTGGATTAATCACCACGCTTGCCAAATGCAGGTTGGTGATGACAAATCCAGGCCTTGTTCAAAAAAACAACCTTCTCGTTCGTTTGTTACCCTATAACATATAAAAAATCCCGACCCGGGAATCCAACCTTCACTTCACGGCCCGGTATTTTAACCACTAGACCATCGATGTGTTATTATATTCGAAATTAATTTGTTGCAGTTTTTATGATAAGAAGTTGGACAGAAAATGGACACAACCCAGACCAGTCCGAAAAGATATACTATGGATGCTAGGGAACGGATAGGCATACTTAAATACTTACCGTCGAAACGTAATTAGCCGAAAAAACGCGAACGTAGTTCAGCAGTCGTGTATTTTCGGCCTAATGTGTTGCGACTTTTATATTTACAAACTAGCAGCCGCCCGCGACTCCGTTCGCGTGGATTTCGATTTCTGCACACATAGAGTTTTACCTTTCTCGACAAATGGACCATCCTAACCAAAATATTTTTCAAGTCAAACCAATAGTTTCTGAGATGAGCGCGTTCAAACAGACAAACAAACAAACTCTTTTGCTTCATAATATCAGTATAGATACATGAATAATCCAGACCAGGGCAATCAGACATGTTTAATAATGTTCATGCACGCAAAAATTTTACAGTATAGGAATCGAACCCGCGACCTCTTAGCAGTCAAATTCTTAACCATTACACCAAACCGTTCGTCAACTGATAACAGTCATTTAATTTAACAACCTGGATTCAAACTCCTGTCCTTGCCCGACCGTTAGCCCGAATCTAAAACGAGCCATTAGCAAGATTCGCAGTCCATCGAAGTGTTTTTACTAGTGTTGTTGTTGTATCGATGGTTTCGATAACGATAGAAATACAGAAATTAGGCATATCGATAGACAGCTTTATCGAAAGTGCAAAAAGGTTAAGAAAAAAAATTACGCACAAAATAGTTTCAATGGAAATAAAGGAATTCTTTGACTTTGAAATTAAAGTATAGATATTATTGTAATTTTATAGTCGAAAGTTTTGCTTTAGTAAGTTTTGGGTTACCCATTTATTATTTTTTTTATCTATCTACGGTGTCAGATTGCTGCCCCACCGAATTATGAAAGTGAGGGATTCCTCTTGGCCGTTTCGGGTATCCAATTTCAATGATAAAAGACGCTGAATTGTTTTTAGTTGCTAAATATAATAAAATACCTAGAGAAGTCGTCATTTTGAGCATAGTCAAACTTCGCTAACGTCACAGATTAATGGATATCAATAGATGCAGCGAATAATTTGACAGTAATACTATCTTACATCTCCTTATTATGAGTCACGTGTGATAGAGTAAGATAGCCGACACACTTACCCCCTTCACATTAAATGTCAAGTGGGATGACGTCGTTATCGCGTGGTCGTCGTCTTCTGTTGAGAGAGACTGAGAGAGAAACAGACTTAGGTGCAAAGTTAGGTGAATTTTCGAGATTTTGGTGGACACACTCAAACGTCATAATGGAGCATCTATGGTATTCATTAATCTGAGGCTATCTTCTTTACCAGAATATTGCCAAATCCGTTTGCGCAGATCACAAACAAAGTCAAAGTCAAAGCGTTTTTTTGCAACTTGATTTACACTGAAATTCTTTTGCACGTCAAATATCGATAAAACTATCGATATCGCAACAACACTAGTGCACTAAAACTTCAGCTATTGCTCCCCGATAGCCGGTAATGGTCGTTTCATTTCTTTTTAAACGTTTCGAGAACTGATTTCGAGTTTGTTAGTCACAAATCTACTAGTTAGGGGCAAATTTTGTAAAATATAGTCTTTACTTTGGGATTTTGCAACGGTAACTGAAATGGTACGATGGTGGTTTATAAATATAACATTGAATGTGTAAATGCATGTCTGAACCTGTTGGTCTAATGGTCAGAGACCCAGGCTAGAATAACAGGCGCGGGTTCGAATTCCGCTAGGGGCAAATGTTTAAGTGATGAACATCAGCATTCGCACTAGAGTCAAAAATGTTTTTAAAGTACATATTTAAGTATGTCTATCCGTTCCCTAGCATCCATAGTACAAGCTACGAAGTACCAGCTTAGTTTGTGGCTAGGCAATTAGTGTTAGTCCAATGAATTTATTTATTACTTACTAGCCTTCCGCCGCGAATTCACCCGCGCGTAATTTCTTTTTCAAATATTTCCTTTCCCCTGCATTTCCGGGATCGAAAGTATCCTATGTTCACCGGGGATATTGTAGCTTTTGAGTTTATTCATTACATACAAAAATACAAATATTTCCTCTTTATAATATGATATTGATGTAGAAGTGTAGATTAGTGTAGATTAGTGTAGATTGTGAAGATGTAGATGCAGAAGGGTAGATTCTTTATAAAATAATACTAAAACCCTATCCATCTATAGGAAAAGCCCCTTTTCCAGCAGTTGTGACGTTAAGGGGCTGTGATGATGAAAATGATGAAAATGATAATGATGATGAAGAACTTTGAACAGAGGGCATTATTTGGGAACTTTAAACGTGTTTATAAAAAACTATAACATGTTTCGACACGCTAGCAAAATCATTTACAAAACATAATTATCAACACATCAAAATGATTTCAAACAAAGATTTTTATTCGCCACCCTTGAAACCATGGTAAATGGATTAATTAGAGAATTTGATAACATTCTCTTACAATCACTCGAATACTAGTCATTAATTAAATTTGTTAAGAGACTATCAGATCCAGATCATACTAAGTGAGAAACAAACTAAATTTGTAAACATTCAAATAAACAATGAAGGTACGTAAACAGAGACTTATAAAATTACTTTTACTGCTCAGATCTCAGATGAATGAATATCAATAGACGAAGGGAATAATATAGTAAAAGGGGGGGGGGGGGGTATTTATAGATGGGGTAAGAAAGCCTGATCTAATACCATAGATGCTGCTTATGTCTGTTTCTCTACGAACTCGGTGGTCGTGGGTTCGAATCCCGCGGGGAACACTTTCACTTTGTGTTGGTTTTTCCAGTTTGGTTAGGACATTGCAGGCTTGAATCACCTGATTGTCCGATAAGAATGATGATTCCGTGCTTCGGAAGGCACGTTAAGCCGTTGGTCCCGACTATGATCCAACTGGTCTGGTTTCCCTTGTGGTTACGGAGGTCAGACGACAGTCGCTCCAATGTAATAACTAGGCTTGTCAATTCAGGATCATAGTCGCAGCGTACCCTGGGCCCCGAGGCAATGGCCGAGGATGCAACCGGGAGAGGCGCTAGGATGATGATGATACATATGTGAAGCGGAGCAGAGATGTGTTGAACATGTTAAGGCCAAAATCTTATTGACTGCTTACGACACATATCCGCTCCAATCCGTGGAGTCTAGCTCTTATACATACAACAAATAATTATTTTAATACAAATACATATTATCATCTATACAAATATTATAAAGAGGAAAGGTTTGATTTTTTGTTTGTTTGTTTGTTTGTATGAATTGAATAGGCTCCGAAACTACTTGGCAGATTTGAAAAATTCTTTCACTGTTGGAAAGCTACATTCACCCAGAGTAACATAGGCTATATTTTATCCCGGTACGGGAAGTAGTTCCCCCGGGACGCGGGTGAAACCGCGTGACGGGCCGCTAGTTAATAAAATAATTCATAATCCAAGGTCAATAAAATAAAATATGCAAGAAATTAAATAAAAATGTTTTTCATGATCTTGAATCCGTATCGAATACTTCCTAAAGCATGCAATAGTTTAAAAACATTTAAAATATATTTCATAAAGTTAGCCATAACTTATATATAGACGGTAATATAACCATTTACTTTTTATTTTGTTAAAAATAGGATCAGCAATATTATGGTGAGTTCATAAAGAGTTTACATGAAGAATATTTATTTTTTGTAATGTTTTATCGGTTAAATATAAAACAATAATCGTGACTACATAATTGTTCTAAGCGAAAGTTTTATTTAGTGCAGTGGTGAGAAATCTTGGCTGACCACGGGTCGCGGGTTCGAATCCCGCTAGGGGCAAATGTTTGTGTGGTGAATTTGTACTCGACTCGAGTAATGGATTAAAAGTATTTATGTATAAGTATGTCTATCCGTTCCCTAGCATCCATAGTACAGGCATCGAGCTGTGTTTGGGACTAGGCAATTTGTTTGTACAAAATGAAAAGTCATTTAAGCTTGTGAAAGTAATATTAATTTAGATAGTTCCAAAGCACAATTAACTTTTTTCTCTTTTAACAATATCCGGAATTAATAAAAAAGTATTTGGTACACGTATTTTTATGGTGGCCTAGTGGTAACGACCGCTCCTTACATACGTGAGGTCCGTGGTTCGAATCCGGGCCCACACCTCCGGATTTTTCGTAAATCTATGTATGGGTTTGTACCATTGGCTCGGCGGTGAGGGAAAACACCGTGAGGAAACCTGCACATTCAGATAGTTTCCGACTTTACTTCAGCTAGATCTGTAACCAAGATCCAATCTGTCTGCCACCCTTCTAAGGGTAACGAATGTCTGATGGTAGTCGCTTCATTGTAATAACCAGACTCGCCAATTCTGGGCAATTCTAATTAATGGCCAAAGCGGACCCCGCACAGAAACAGAAGGAAGAAGATTTTTATTAATAAAAAATATTTTTCAGGCGATCTAATGCCCCGTCTTCGCTGGTCCAGATATGATAAAGTCACGACTACCCCCAAGCCTCATTTTATGTAAGTATTAATTCAATACTTAATTTCCTCAAACGAACAAGAATTTAGCTCGATTTTAAGTTATGACCGCTCATGGGCATCAACAACCGCACAAGGGTCGCAGATGCGTTGCCTGCTTCTAAGACCCCACACCCTCCCCAACTGAGCGCTGGCGACCTTACTCACCAGCAGAAACATAGCACAACAGTCACGAAGTGCTACTTTACTGTGGTCTTCTGTAAGGTGGAGGTACGGACGAGCGGCTCATTCGAGTGGAAGTTCCACTAATCTCTACCCGTATTTTATATTTCAAATTGATGTTTTTTGTGGCAGAATTAATAATTAATAAAACTCATACATACGTTACTAAATAAAGCAAGTTTTCAATATATTCGGCAAATTGAATTCTGTTATAAACGTTGCTACCTATGTTCGTTGAGAATAATAAAACCAGTCTATTTTTGAAATAAATTGAGGTAACCTTATTGGGTTTTTATATGAACAACCTTTTTTTTTTATCTATTTTAAATCCAAAATACTTTTTATTAACATAGACTTCATAGAAACACTATTAATCGTCAGAAAACTACAAAATAATGACTCTACATCGATTTTGAATAGGAAACATACCTGCATAAATGTACTTTTGTTTAATTCTAACAAGGACAATTTGCCCTTGTTTCTATACTAATCTATAAATCTGAAGAGTTTGTTTGTATGTTTGTTTGTTTGTCTGTTTGAACGCGCTAATATCAGGAACTACTGGAACGATTTGAAAAAATCTTTTTGTGTTTGTCTGTTTGTCCTGTCTTGGGTGTTATATGTTGTAGTGTGTGAGTCACCTTACCCTCACATATGCACGTATTGTTTATATATAAGGCTTCGCGTCCTGTTATTCAATGCATTAAACGTCTAACATAGAGAACCTGTGTTTCTTTGACGCGTCCACTAAGTCCCATCCTTTACATGGCGACCCTGCCAGTGCTGCCTGAGGGCAGTGCTGCGCAGTAAAAGTGAATAAATAGTTACGAACTTTGTGAAAATTATGGACAATACTATTTTGTGAGAGCGTGATTTTTTATCGAACGTGAAAATGGGGAACTAGTATACCCAAGAAAAGTAGCGGCAATTTGTGGTTCCTGAAGCCTGCTCTTTGTCGAAGCTATTCGCAAGATCTCCAGATTGCTGAAGAAGGCTATGGAGTGTCGGATGCTGGGCGCGCCTTCGGGCAGGCGCCAAATAGAAGAAATTGCTGTGGATGGCTGCCGCGCGATGATGGTGCCAGGACGGAAGACGGTGGAAGAAGGTGTAATTTTTAGGTTTTTTTTGAGTATCCAAAAGGGCTCATATATTTTATTTTATTTTATATTGTTTGGACAGGCGGCGGCCTGTCAATGTAACCAGTTTATTTTAGACTTTATATAACATAATTTTTTTGTACTAAAAGTTAAATTATGCGTAGACGGGTTAGTTGTTAATTACTTTAAATAACGTAGAAGTACATTTTATTCAATATTGTTTGATCTTTCTGAAATTCTAACTGTAAAACAGTCAAACTTAGAATACTAGCCATTACAATATTTCGTTACCATTTTCGCTAAACATCTATGAAGAAACACTTTTAAATTTGGAAAATGTAAATATATAAATGTACAAGTTATATTCATATTCTTATGAACATTTTTTAAGATTATTTAAATTTTTAACAGATTTTGACATTTACAAACAAACAGTTTTTTTAAAATTGGACATCATTAATTTCTCAATAATTAAATATCTTTATTAAATTGCTAACTACCGCTAGTGTAGTTGCTTAGATATCTTTTACGAAGATTTATTGTTTATCTTCTATATTTAATTCTCATTGTATGACCGTCTATGATCAAAGTAATTCTGAAGTAAAGTTTTTTTTTTTTAAATCCATTAAGTAATTGTTTCCCATAGATATTTATCTTTTTTTTGAGTATCAATAAACTAGTAATAGAGTTCAATTTCTTATCTTAGTTATTCAACATTATGGATTGTGCAAACTAATGTTCATAATTTTGTAAAGCATAATCAATTCAAGTAGAACATGAATAGTTTACACTATGTAATTTAAAACAAACATGCAACAAGTAGGTGAATAGTAGGTCTCAAATAGCTAGTGACACGTTCCTGCGCATCAGCAGTACGTATTTGGTTCGGCGTCAGATTCGTCACTTGAAATTTAGTCACCGAGAATATAATTTCATCATAAGCAATGCACAATTGCACATTCCTATGTTTGCAATTTGAATCCTTGACTTATCATAACATGATTATCGAATCACTTATTAGGTATGTGATGTTATTATTTAAGAATGAAACAAGATTATTGATAGAAAAATAGATAAGAGAGAATTATTAAAAAGTTTAAGGATTTAAAAATGTTGATGCCTAATAAGCTAAAAAGTAAGAAGAGTATATCACGATAAGAAATTGGGAAAAACGATTGAGAAATACGAGTAACTGAGTTAAAATGAATTGGGATGAATGTATTGGAATGTATTAAAATAGCTTTTGTTTCCTTGGAGTGCAATTAGTTACATTTCAAATTACATTTAAACAAATAGAATGACGTGAGCGGAAAGTTTGATTAAAGTGTACGGATATTTAGGATGGATGGTTAAAATAATGGAGTATGTACTTTTTTATGTTGGGAATACTTTGATAAAAATATTTTGCTGACGCGATTGGCCAGTACACCCAAGAGCGTGTGAATTATTTTTAATTAAAGGATTCATTCGAAAGTTAGTTGGTTTTGGCAGCAAAACTAGAGTTTGGTAATGTATGAAAGTTGTAGAAAGTTTGGTAAGTAATCTCGGATGTGACTAAGAAGAAGAAAAACTCGGTTTCAAATCCTTCAGTTTGATCATGGTGTAAACAAAGATTTCTCTGTGAAAACGGTTGGAGATCTGTAGGGTCTTAAAACATTGAACCGTAGTTGTAGTGGTTAAAACAATAAAAGAAGATTAAAAAGATAGGTACGAGGTACAGTTTAGGGAACAGGTCCTTTATTTGATCATGGCGTAGACGAGTTTCTCTCCGTGAAAATATTGGAGGCTAAGAGCCTTAAATCATGACCCTAACAATAAAAGTAATGTTGCGCAACGCATAATTATTAATAAATAGGTAATAATTATGGAAGAGACTTAATGTCTAAATAATTTAGTCGACTTTAAATAAATAAAAGTATATTGTACCTCAATAATATTAATAATAAAAATGGGGTGGCCACCCATAATCTTATATGATGTAAGTACCTATATGAGGATGAGTACCGACGAGTCTCATGAGAAATACAACGAGTCATTTTAAGACCATATTTGTGTGAGATGAATAAAGAAGATATAATGTATGAGGAATATAAAATTAATATTGATAGCTAGATGTCAAAAAGTGAATGAATGAATAATTTTAATAAAAATTGATTCATATGGAAGTGATAAAAATGAAGAGTGATAGAAGAGAATGACATGAAAGAATAGCTCTATTAAGTTAAAAAAAAAAGATCGGCTTGACATAAGCAAGGATTCCCGAATATTTTTTTTGACATTTCTCTACACGTTGCATAAACAAAATTTTGTATTACGTACATAATAACCCGTCTCGTGTAAATGCTAGTAATAAAGCAAATGTATTAAGGGAAAGATGCATCTTATATACCCATTTTTAATTATATTAATAATAATAGAACTTAACTTTGTATAATGTTTTTGAGATAACAGACGCAAGTCTTATTTCTATTTTTAAAAGGAAACTGTACAAAAATAATTTTGATTGTAAACTCACAGTAATTATTACCTAAATGAAAAATGTTTAGTCGTATATTTATAATTTAAATGGATTTCATTTGATTTTCAATTTTTTAAACTCTTTGTATTTTTTAGATTGTTATTTTTTTTATTGTGTTCATTCCTCATTGTACCGACCGACAGTGTTTGAGTAACTTTATATATTTTTATTAAACTGTATGAATGAATGTTAAGAAGATATTATTTAAACTTATAGCTCATCTAGTTTCAGGTTCATCTCAGTCTAAGTTCAGATTAAAATTAGGCAATATTTTTGCAGTAATGTTTTATATCGACTGATTTATTTTGCAGTAAATATTTTAATCAATCATGTAAAAAAATGTATCTTAAATAAAACATTTTTTTTCCAATAAAAGGGGAGGTGTAGTGTGTGAGTCACCTTACCCTCACATATGCACGTATTGTTTATATATAAGGCTTCGCGTCCTGTTATTCAATGCATTAAACGTCTAACATAGAGAACCTGTGTTTCTTTGACGCGTCCACTAAGTCCCATCCTTTACAATGTATCTATTCAAGTATATTTGTAATACCACTGTTGATTCTGATGTCTGTAACACAAGTGCTTAAGCTACTTAACACGGGGTCAGATCAATGTATGTGATGTTGTGAAATATTTATTTATTTATTTATATAGGCAGTCAAGAGAATGCGACTTTGTTTCATTCTTGTCCTGTATATCTTGATTTTTTTTTTATGATTGAGGCGGCAAACGAGCTAGCGGGTCGCCTGATGGTAAGCAATCACCGCCGCCCATGGACATAACACCAGAGGTATCGTTGATCTGTTGCCGGCCTTAACCCCATACCCTCCCCAACTGAGCTTTGGCAACCTTACTCACCAGCAGATACATAGCACAACAGTTACGAAGTGCTCCTTCACTGCGGTCTTCTGTAAGGCATATTATAGGTATATTATAGCGATAAAGCTTTGAAAAATACATACTGAACAAACTTGTATATCTTAGCCTCCATCTGGATTCGAACCGTAGACAGAACGACAAAGAGAAGGAAACGGAAACAATATGTCTCATATTACAATTGCAAATACGAATATATGTTACGGGAAAATAATGCTCCTCTTTGAAAAGGTTTTCTGCTGTTTTAACCGACTTTGAAAAAGGAAGCATGTCTGTTTGTACTGGTCTGGATGCTTTATGTTTCTATGTAAGATAACATGATATCGATAAGTAATTCTAACGTTGGTACTGACATCTATAGCTAAGTAAGATCAATGTAGATTTTAAAAAATGTAGCATTAATAATAAATAAATATAAATATTTCACAACATCACATACCTACATTGAACTGACTCCGTTTTTTAAGTAACTTAAGCTTTTATGTTACAGACATCAGAATCAACAGTGTTTCAAATATAATGAAATAGATACAAATAACACCCAGACCAGGACAAACAGACATGTTCACGTACACAAATGTTTGTCCTGTGCGGGAATCGAACCTGCGATCTCTCGCCTAAAACATCTTGACCATTACACCAATCGGATCGTCAAGAGTATCTGCCTAATAATGTCACACTGCGGGGCAAAGGCCTCCTACATTCGAAATCCTGTTTTCCTTACAAATACGGGTTTTGGCTGAATCCCCACGCTTGCCAAAAGCGGGTTGATGATCACAAACACGGGCAGTGTTCAGAAAAACCGACAAGAATTTTACCTGACCTGAAAATCGAACCCAGGAAACTACGTCCGGGTTCTTATTTATTTTATTTAATGAGGGAGAGTATACAGCACACTTAAATCTAAATTACATGGCTTATTATAAATTCTGACGGCCAAGTCTAACTATCCACAAAATATCTTAAATCACTTTTTTACACATTTATTTAAATAACACAAGCGAAATCATGTAAATGAGTCATTGATCGGATCCTATTGACATGCATCCCTTTATATGATATGTGTCACAATAACAGCTTTTCTACAGGAAATGAAAATGTCAAGGGATTGTCCCCTCACTATGTCCCCCCCCCCCCCCCCGTTTCACCTCTGGGAACGAACAAACAATATTCTATTGTTAAAAACTTTTATTTAAATTCATTCGTATTTATAACGTTACTTAAATTCATTTGTATTTATAACGTAGCCTGTGGATTGAATTAACAATTTCTTTATTATACAAAAGGCGGACTTGATGCCAGGTGGCATTCTCTTCCAGTGAACCTTGGGCAAAACAGAAAGTGATACAGGTCGTATGGCACAAATCTCTGATTAATTATTATTACAGGCACGTTCCAGCTTTGGAATCGGTTTAAAGATAGTTTTTAAGATTATTTCGAACAAAAAAACAAAATTCATTCTTTATTATGTTAGTGTCGAATCTACAACAAAACTTGTACGCTATCTCGAGGTCCCGGGTTTGATTCTCGGGTCGGACAAAATTAGTGGGAGTTTTATCGAAGTCAGCTCTTGTATGTAATCACCGACCCTCATTTGGCAGGCGTGGTGATTAAGCCAAAACCCATCTTTGAAACGAAAACATGATTTTAAATGATGGAGGCCTTTGCCCTGCAGTGGGACATTAATAGGCTGATACGTTATGTTACCTACTTATATTCATTAAAGCTATGGTATGGGTTACATACAGTCAGCATCAGATATGTGTAGCCTATTGAACGATTGAATGTTGTTAACAATATGGAAACTATGTTTCTACCGATAGTGATTATTTTGTTTCGTCTATTTATTTGAGCATCTGCAGTGCGATTCACTAAGCGCAAATGTCGTGGAAACCTTGGTCGCAACGCAGCGGCTGTGTCACCGCGGACAGTACTTTTGGTATTCTGTAGGAACTATTTCAACGCTTTACGATACTAGCGCCGCAAAGCTTTGAACGGTGTATTGTGGAAACACTTGACTGACATTTTCTTGTATAAAATCGGTATTCTCTAAGTGAAAAGCCTCGACTTTGACAGAAATCTAGACGACAACCTCGACGTTCAACTATAATTTCTAATGTCAGATGGTAAAGCGTCAATTTGGTGGCGAATTTAGAAGATTTCTACTAACTTTATTGTTTTTTGAGTGCTGATACTGTAAAATATGTAAGTATAGCTACATCATTTATGACTAGTGAACACGAGTCGTAAACCAAACAATTTTTTCAATTTAATTCTTCGACTAAAACGTAAACTTTTTTTAGGGTAACTACATTACACTTTGTGTAAACTCTTATTATTAGAGGAAGCTAAAAAACAGGATGACCTGATAAAAAAACACCGGAAGCGCATCGAAAAAGTGTCGCTTAGTGAATTTTAAGAGAGGTAGAGCTTTGTGGAAATTCCACTCGAATGAGCCGCTCGTCTGGGGAAGTACCTCCACCTTACAGAAGACAGCAGTGAAATAGCATTTCGTAACTGTTGTGCTATGTTTCTGCTGGTGAGTAAGGTCGCCAGAGCTCAGTTGGGGAGGGTATGGGGTTAAGGCCGGCAACACATCAACGATAATGGTGTCGCGGATGTCCATGGGCGGCGGTGATTGCTTACCATCAGGCGACCCGCTAGCTCGTTTGCTGCCTCTGACATAAAAAAAAAAAAAATTGCATAGCTGGACTATCCATCCATCTGACGCTGACTATACATGCATAACTCTACAGGGCTTTGGTTTTAAACTCATACAATTTATAACACCATGACCTCACAGAACCATACAGAAAACCATCAATCTTATAGTTAAAGCATTCGCTAAATTGTTTTTTAAGCCTTTCATGGATGTACGATGAAATAAATGAAATGCCAACTGAGAGATTTGTCATCACGCTAGAAACATGATTTATTTGAGTTTCTTCACATTTTTCCGCGAATTAATCAATCTTTATTATTTTGACGAGCCGTTTGGTGTAATGGTCGAGAAGTCGACTACTACACCAAAGGTCGCGGGTTCGATCCCCGCACGTTACAAACATTTGTTTTTTTTTTTTTAATCTTTATTTAGTTTGGGGCTTTTATCCACAGGGATATGCCAGCCCCATTATATCTACAATCAATAACACATATTATATTAAAATTAAACTAAATAATAATAACTGAGAATGGCGTGGATGTTAGTACATACAGAAGTATGCAGTACCATCCACTACATAGTCTAATAATATATATGTAGGCACGCGGTACATATTAGAGTTTTACGTCTATGTTCAAGGATGGCTTGGATTAACACGGAGATATAATTGCACAACGGATTGTAAAATAACTAGACATTCCTCAGAACGCGTGGTATATGCGCAAGATGCCAACCCATTATTCCATTGGATCTTATCCCGCACGATACAACCAACGATCTGAGTTACGTCAAGCGAGCTGTCACTTTTCCCGCCAACCTTCGTGGCCAACCAGCCAGTGACATTCGCTTCCCTCCAAAGAGTTCGGTATTCAAAATTCTAACCACAGAGTTTGGTATCGATTATTAATGTTCACAATTACAACTGCGCCGGCACGGCCAAACCTGACATACGCACGTCCCTGTGCGTTCTACGTCTTACAAACGCGGACTATCTGGTAGCTACTACGCTCGTCCATTCCTGACTCAAATCAATACCATAGCAGCTTGGAAAAGAACAACGTTCACATGACTCAGACATACGCTCCAACGAACTGCCCCCTCTATCCCCACGGGATAAACGGAACAAAGAAGACGGTCTGGACATTGACTCTCACGAGCAAGCCCATACGTCATTACCTCACAGGCGCACATTCACTCATTGAACCAATCCTCCATCTCACGCAAAGCGTAGACGCACTCATTGAGTTCACCCTCCATCTCACACAAGGTGCAGGCTCACTCATTGAGCTTAACCGACATCTCAACAAGGCGTAGACTCACTCCTTGAGCCTACCCACCAACACATCAAGGCATAGACCCACTCATTGAGCCTGCCCTCCAGGCGTAGACTCACTCCTTGAGACTACCCATCATCACAACAAGGCCTAGACTCACTCATTGAGCCTGCCCACCAGGCGTAGACTCACTCATTGAGACTACCCATCATCACATCAAGGCGTAGCCTCACTCATTGAGACTACCCTCTATCTCATCAAGGCGTAGCCTCTCTCATTGAGACTACCCTCTATCTCATCAAGGCGTCGGCTTGCTCATTGAGCCAACCCTTCAATCGACCACACACACAAACACTTGTCTCAGAATGCTACGTATCAGCTTGACCGAGGACGTCGATCGCTAGGTCAGTCCTTCCAATCAACTACACGCGCAAATCTCTTAGAATGCTTTGTATCACTTCAACCAAGGACGTCGACCACTAGGCCAGTCTCTCCAATCTACGTACACGTGCATCACCCTCACACACATTTCTGACAAAAATGGAACTGTCTCACCAAATAAATGTCACGAATTTGCTTCTAACTATCCATTGATCGCGGGGCACAATTATTGCACAATTATATCTCGCTCTAGTGTATCACTTTAGGGGTTTCCATTATTGATTGAAGCGATTAATCATTTTGATCACGATCTGCATGCTTTGAAGTAGAACAAAATCGGACAGAGACACGTGATCACTATGAGTTAGTCCAATCGATCCTCGCCTTAACAACTCCGTCGAAGCGCGCGAAACGTTTGAGAAGCCGCGAAACGTAGTTCCTACTGTATCCGCTTAGCGCCCTTGCATCTAGTCGCTCATAAACAATGACCGAAACAGGTTGCGATGTATACAGCCACGCTTAAAACTAATGTCTTCCAGCTTCAATAGATAGCAGCAGTGTGCTGATGCTCCGACACGGTCATCCTGCGGGCACACGTCCTCGTGTGAAGTTGTTGGTGACGGTGGACCTTCATCGAAGCGCCATCTCGCCAGCACTTTTGACACGTGAAATGTCCTTTTGCGTATCTGAAAAAGAAACACACCAGCAGTATACTTTGCCTCCACTCGGCCACTTTTGACCAAGCTTCTACAAACATGGTAAAATTATCGAAGATCCAAAATCATTAGCCTGGATCACGCAATACTGTTGCTTTTGTTTTTATATCAGCGGAAGACAAACGAGCAAGACGGTCACCAGATAGTAAATCATCACCACTACCCATGAACATCAACAAAATCACAAGGGTCACTTGTCTCTACCTTGTTGCTTGAACATACCATACCCTCCCCAACTGAGTACTGGAAACCTTAATCACCAACAGAAACATAGCAGAACAGATACGAAGTGCTACTGCAACGTTGTCTTCTGATAGGTGGAGGTACTTCCCCAGGCAGTTGCTCATTTGAGAGGTAGTACACCATTAAGCTCTATCCATTTTCTACTACAACAGAAACTGACAGCACCTCGCGAGTTAAAACCCTTAAGGTACGGTAACTTGCAGATCATCAATCCTATATTACTCTCACACATTCAACCAGTGAATCCATGTAAGTACATCGTTCAGTGACTAGACACTCCAGTCTCGTCCCTCCAGGTCCCGTCCTCCTTACACGCCTACCGCTTTCCCACGGGCTACTTGAGTTGCCTTAAGAAACAATGATTTCTACCGGGCTACGACAACGTAATAACTACTACGGTACGGTCAAACACAAAATCACCTTACACGAGTTTCAAGCAACATACAATTGAAGCTCTCTCGTCATAATTCAAACCACTATCGATTTCAACTGCTACTTGAACCACACAAACATCGGACTTAACATTTGTAGGTGTATGCGAATCTTTACAAACCCCTTGCTTGGTACTAGAGATTCAACAAAACTCATAATGTACCTACTTGAAGGAACAAATGTACCTACGAAGATGTTAACAATCAGAGCGACTTGCATACTATTGAATCGAAAACCCAAAAATGAGCTCTATCTAAGACCATTAAACCACCACCATACGACCACTAAACCAAGGTATATCTCAGCCAAGTCAGCATTGTCTGGTTATGCGCTGTCACACTCTTCGTATTGCCACAAAACGAATTCAACGGTAGTGAAGGATTTAATCTGCGCTATAAACCTCAAATATCAAAAGCCTCATATAATTAATCAAATCGTAACTTATCCTTTTAAAACTTAACGCGTATCGCGATTCTATACAGCAGAACGCACACATCGAGACACATCACTCTAACAATTCGGGCAAAACGCGTCTCTTGATCGTTATGCTTTCAATGCCTCCATCAAGCAGTCTAGTAACACCTCATCACCATAATCACGCGATGTGCTAGGAACTTCAGCTACTATCAATCATCATCATTGTGATCAACAACTCGTCTACAACTTACCTTCAGGCATCCTTCTTAGTCTATCTTGGGCATATTTGTTTGTGATGTTCACCATATAATAACTCAACGACCTAAAATAATCCCTTCAATTTGGGGTCAAATTTCATCTTGTTACTGATTCTTCGTATACAGAATAGAACGTAAAACAAACTTCACTTCACTAGAAGAACAAGGCTAGCGAATTGAGAACAACTAAGCTAAATTATGTTTGCCTATTACAACACCTAACACACTAACGGACTGGTAGGACATCCTATATGATCATCACTGCACCGTGTGACAATTAATCTTAATTAACACTGCCACCATTGTTTCGCGTTGTAGGCAAAACGGTAAGAAAGTAACTAGAAAATCGAACTTAAGTTCCAAAAGGCTAGCGAGACTAGATTTGCCTCCACATTACGGGTACAAATCATCTCAATATAAATTATGTTGTAGTCAATACCGCCACTCACTGAATTTACTTTAACGAACCTCTATTGCTGTCATATTCCCAAAAAGCTAAGCGTAATGCTCAAAAATCAAATCACACTATCCATACATGATGTCACTTTGTAATTATCTATCCAGTAAAGCGTCTAATAAAATGTAAGGATTAGGTACTCTTTGTTCACGCAAGGAGGCACCTAGCCACCGACAACGGAGCGCGCGTTGCTGCTTTACCATCAGCGTCGGTTGCCATGACAACGCTACGCGCCATTGCTGTTATTTTTTATTCAGACATTTTCACTCTTCATTTTATTTAGTCTAGGAACTAATTATGTACACGATGTTATACGCCGTAACTCATGCCAAGCTCGTTTACTTCAACTAACTTTAAACTTTTTTTAATCAACGTGAATACAAAACTATGAAAACAATACAGCTCACCAGATCATGCTCCCAAGTGCACTCAAACAAGGCAGAAATCCACGCGCCGCTCACTTGATCTGCCTGCACCCGCTCCCGGCCTGCGGATGTGCCGCCTTGTTGCCCTCTTGTCGCTCCCGCCGATGTCGTCGTCGCCTTCGCACGGCCGCCGCCGTCCGCCGTTCTCGAAGTAGCCGTCTTCATCGCTTATATCAGAGCTTTAATCGTGATTCTACTGCTCCACAGACACGCACCTCATTCCATTCATTACGTTATTTTCCGTAACACGTTGTTCGTTTTCTCAACTACCACCGTAGCACAATATGAGACGTTGCAGTTATGATGCAACTGCATTTTTCTGCTTAAGTTCCTCCGCCATTTTTCACAACTGGTTTCTTCGTTTTGCTGTGCGAGCCTAAGTTAATCCCGTGATGTGAACCCCGCCTTGTGAGCTTGAGTGAATCCCACTTCTGATGTAGGCACGCGGTACATATTAGAGTTTTACGTCTATGTTCAAGGATGGCTTGGATTAACACGGAGATATAATTGCACAACGGATTGTAAAATAACTAGACATTCCTCAGAACGCGTGGTATATGCGCAAGATGCCAACCCATTATTCCATTGGATCTTATCCCGCACGATACAACCAACGATCTGAGTTACGTCAAGCGAGCTGTCACTTTTCCCGCCAACCTTCGTGGCCAACCAGCCAGTGACATTCGCTTCCCTCCAAAGAGTTCGGTATTCAAAATTCTAACCACAGAGTTTGGTATCGATTATTAATGTTCACAATTACAACTGCGCCGGCATATATATTTATATCACTGTTCAACTACACTGATTAAATTTGTTATTTTTATTGCAGCATCCGAATTCGGTTTTGCCAAAATGCTTTGAATAAGCCCAACGTCTCTTACATTTAATTGAAGCTCATTGAACAGTGATTCTCTTTAAGATTTGTTCTTAACACATTCCATTAGCATGTGTTGTACGTCTTCGATTTTATTGCAGACAAGACAGTTAGGTGAATCTGTCTTTTTCATTAGAAACGAAAATTTTGCCGATGGATAGTGTCCCGAACGTATTCTTAACATTTTTTTAATATACTTCCTGCCTAAGGTAGTATTTTCAAACCAGGGCGCTCGAGGAGGTTCCGCTTGTATTGATTTGTACCATATTCCTTTATCTTTGGAGATGGAATTAAAATGTTGATTCCATTCCACAAAACATTTAGCTTTATATTTAGAAAAGTTCTCAAAATGGTCTGGTAAGTACTCAAATTCAATCCCCACGGAAGCCGCCTCCTTGGACACCCTGTCTGCTTTTTCATTCCCTATTAGACCAATATGCGCTGGAACCCATTGCAATTTTAGTTCTATATTATTATTGTTTAGATCGTAAAGGGCTTTTAAGATATCATAGGCTATCGATGTGCCTCTGTATCCAGAGGCGCAGCGAGCCAAATGCTGTAAGGCACTCTTACTGTCCGATAGGATAACAACTTTAGTTAATTGTTTGCCAGTAATGTAAGATATCGCCTTAAATATTGCAATGAGTTCCAACGTCATTATAGAAACTTGACATGTAATTTTGAACCCAGATGTATGGCCCAAACATTGATCGAAGAATCCAGCACCAAAGCCGTGAGGGCTCTTTGAGCCATCAGTAAATATTTTATGCCAACCTTCGTATGTTTTATATAATTCATTTATGACATTGTTTTTGAGCAGATTCGGTTCATACGTATTTTTAGGTTCTTGAATACTACACAAGCCAAATTGAAACATTTTATGTACATCAAGGCCTGTAACCCAGATATCTAAATTAAACATTGGTAATACTACATTGGAGGAATAATTAGATAGATGTACTTCTCGATAAGCCTTAACAAGTAATGGTTCTTTCTTGTTGTGCCAATAATTAGTTCGAAGTATCAAATTATACAGTTCAGCTACTTTAATTACAATTATGTTATTTGACCATGAGAAACATCTCGACATAAATTTATAAGATAGATAAAGTCTACGTATGCCAAGGGGTTGTATGCACAATTCGCATTCCATCACATGGATTGGAGAACTCTTGATAAAACCTCCCACTATTCTGAGGGATTGATTTTGGAGTTTATTAAGTTTAGAAACATTACTATTAGCACTGCTATCATACAAAAAAGAACCATAGTCCATTCGACTTCTTATAAGAGAGATATAAAGACGGCGTAAGTGTTTGGTGTGCATTCCCCAAGAGCTACCAGCTAGCATCTTCAAAATGTTTAGAAATTTCGAACATCGGTCAATTGTTTCATTAATTTGTTTCCGCCATAGGAGGCTTCTATCTATCCACAAACCCAAGTATTTCACACATTCTGCAGATGCCAGCTGTTGTCCCTGAATTTTGACTGTAGGTAAAATTCGCCGTCGTCCTCTGCTAAATGTACAAATATTTGTTTTAGCAATCGAGAGCGACAATCCAAGTTCATCCAAAAGTCCCTCAACCGTTTCCAACGATTCCTGAATGATATGCTCGCATTTTTTTATGTCTTTATCACTTATGAATAAAACAAAGTCATCTGCATATTGCAGTACCTGTACATTTTGTAAACGGTGGTATAAACTGTGTGTTATTACATTAAAAATCAGTGGGGATAGCGGGTCTCCTTGGGCAAGACCCTTATTAGTCCGTCTAGTAATAATGTTATTGTTGCCGTTTAAATTAATTTTTAAATATCTTTCACTGAGGAAGGCCCAGAGATAAGTACACAATTTCGAGCCAACATTAAGGTTGTCTAACACTTTTACAGCAACATCGTTAGATACATTATTATATGCATTTTCAATGTCCAAGAAGCAAGCCACAGTCGGGATATTTTTTGTGAAACCAATTTGAATGTGAGTGATCAGATGAGCCAATGCGTCAAAACATGAAAGTCCTTTTCTGAAACCCACAGTAGTTGGGGCAAGAATTTGATTTTTTTCTAAGTACCATTCCAGCCGCTTTAAGATCATCACATGAAAAATTTTGCAAAGGCAGGACAACAAAGAGATGGGTCTTAGTTTTATTTGTGAATTAGAACAATTGTTACCCGGTTTTGGTATTGCGATTATATTGATATTTCGCCATTGCCTCGGTACATATCCGGTAGTTAAAATATTATTATATAATTTGAGCATAGAATATTTCGCTTTAGATGGGAAAAAAAAGTTTATAAGTAATGTTTATCCGTTGTCTGACACCCATAGCACAAGCTAATGCTTAGTTTGGGGCTAGATGGCGCTGTGTGAATAATGTCCAGAGATATTTATTTAATTATTTATATTTTTTTTATTATACTGATCGTGTTTTGTTTATTATGCATGCCGAAGTTTTTTTTTGCAAGCGCGGGGTTGTGGCAATACGTTTAATAATTTGTTGCATTTGACCAAGCGGGTCACCTGATGGTAAGTGATCACCGCTTCCCATGGACATCAACAGGTTTGCAGGTGCGATGCCTGTCTTCAAAACCCCAAAGCTTCCCGGACTGAGCACTTACTAGCGAATTAAACATAGCATAAGTCATGAAGTGTTGCTACACTGTGGTTGACTATTAAGATAACTGTTGTGCTATATTTCTGCTGGTGAGTAAGGTCGCCAGAGCTCAGTTGCGGAGGGTATGGGGTCTGAATGGCAGGCAACGCATCTGCGACCCTTGCGCGGTTTTTGATGTCCATGGGCAGCGGTGATGTTTAGTATCATTAGATGACTGTCCTTCTTTTTAACTCTTACAAAATGCCGTTTGTTCTAGTATTAGTTTAAAAACACACCAGGCCGAAAAAATGCTACCGATGTTCGGCGTGACTACGCCTGCAATGTATTTAAAATGGTGGATAACACACTATGGCGAATTTACGTCGCGTATAGGCACCGTGCAGAAACTATAGAGGGCGCTAAAACCCCGATTTTTTTTCTGTGGTTTGACAGTAAAATTTGACATTGAGCGTACAAATTTCGAATATGAGTCACTAGATGGCAGAAAAAAGCACCGTGTTTTTCCGTGGTTTGACAGTAGAATTACCGATATTCAGAGTAAAAGTTTTGAATATGAGTCACGAGATGGCAGAGTCGTCGCTACGCACGGTGCCTATTGTATAGAAAATACATTGTTGCCGCACTTCGGTCGCGTGATTTCAGCCTGATGTGTCCTACTTACACAAAAACATTAAGAACGAGCGAAACGAATTTATTTGTTCAAAAATAACGTTTTAAACTATTCCAAATGTAACTAAAACGGTATTTTAAGTGCAATATCTCACCCAGAAACACCTGGGCTGCCTTGCAAGAGATTTATTAACCTAACACCACGGCAGAATTTTAATTGTTCATTTTAAAACTAATTAGTATAAGATTAGGCGGCCATTTTTAATCTTGAATAATCGGCGTGCATAAATTTTGAGGTTATAATTTTACAAGGAGTTATAATTACAGTCGCCGAAGAAAGGGCTGAGTGGAGAGCCCTTGGAGAGGCCTATGTCCAGCAGTGGACTGCGATAGGCTGTTGATGATAATGATGATAATAACACTGGCTTATGAAGCATCAAAAATGTATTCTTAATTATTAGAATTAGCGTCTAAGGCTATATAAAGGTACTTGACTCTCCCATTTTATGTAGTGGTCAGTCATCCTAACCAGAATGAGACCCGCGGAGTGGAGGCGAGTTCGAATCCTGCTAGGGGCAAATGTTTGTGTGATAAACATAGACATTTGTGCTCGAGTCTTAGTAAAATATAAAGTATCAGCCAATTAATGTCCCACTGCAGGGCCAAGGCCTCCATCATTTGAAATCATGTTATGTTTTCGAGTCTTAGATGTTTATAAAAATGTTTAAGCTTTCCAATCCGTTACTTAGCATTCATAGTAAGAGTAAAAGCTTCAAGATTATTTGGACCTAACGATTTGTTGCGTAGGTTCAAGAAATGTAATTTCTTATTCCTAAACGATTTGGTATTATTTATAATTTCTAAAGTATGTAAATAAATGCAAATATTTTAATACCGTTGCATTAAAAAGACGCAATCCATTAAAATCTTGAATAAGCATTTTATTATAATTATCTTCTACTCATATGTAATACCACTGTTAGTTTGGGTTTCCGTAACACAAGTGCTTAAGCTACTTAACACGGAGTCAGATCAACATAATATGTATGTCATATTGTCACATATTTATTTTTCTTTTCAGATATACTATGCTTCAGTTTAATCCAAACTATTTGCTCTGCACAGAACTATGATGAATGTGGAAGATTGTGGTTGTGGACCAACCTAAACACACAAGGAAAACCACAGGTAAACATACTGGGAACATATTTATTTATAAGTCTTGCTAGTGTTGTTGTGACAGCGGTAACCTATCGAGAGTATCGATATCGAATTTCGAATCGTGTGAAGTCGAAAGTTGACGAAACTTTGAATACTTTATAAAGTATCGAAACTACCTATAGTCAAAACATTTAACAATATTATGACCGGGTGTTACCAACCAGGCCATTTGTGAGTTTATAACATTTATTAATTCATAAGTTTATGTCCAAATTAAAAGAAAACTATCGATACCCGTCGATTTATCATAGCTAGTTTGATAATATCGACTTCTATTACGTAATACAATAAAAGCAATAGTTTCAATATCATCTACAAAATTACACAATATAGCTTAATTTAACTACCGACATACAGTATTGCATTATGTCAATATTTCGATTGAATATTCGTGCTATCGCCTGTTCTCAGATTACTATCGATAGCAAAAATATCGCTATCGCAACAACACTACTTCCCACTAGCGGGTTCGCTCGCTTGAGCTATAGATCGGTATCCCACGGGTATGCTTTATTTTTCCGGGATAGAAAGTACCTTGTAAATGTTATTTCCTTATGTTGTTGCTTTCTTGAAATGACTTCCTTCTTCTTCCTAGCGTTTATCCCGTTTCTGTGCGGGGTCCGCTTTAACCATGAACCAGGATTTGGCGAGTCTGGCTATTACAGTGAAGTTACTGCTATCGGACCTTCGTAACCACACAGATTGGATCATGGTTTCACATTTAGATCTAACTGAACCAAAGTCAGAAACTATCTGAATGTGCAGGTAATGGCACAAATTCACACATAGATTTCAAAAAATCCAGAGGTGTGGGCCCGGATTTGAACCCCAGACCTCACGTATATGAGACGCGGTACGTACCACTAGTCCACCATCGCCTTAGAATCGTCCTTCTAGAAATGATTGCCTCTTTAGTGTGAAAGACCGCTGTGCACTAAAACCTTGGAGATCGTGGGTTCACATACCGTTTTAATTTTGTAAGGTTTTCCTGGTTTGGTTAGGACATTCCTTGCAGGCCATGGGTTCAAATCCTGCGGGGATTTTATAAGTTCATAAGGTTTGCCTAGTTTTTTTTATGATTGGCAAGCTTGGATGACCTAATTGTCTGATGAGAATGATGATTCAAAGCTACAGAAGGCAAGTTAATCGGTTGGTCCCCGACTTTGCTCCAAATATCATATCATCTGTGGTTTCACTTGTAATTTTACGGAATTCAGGTGGCAGTCTTAATCTTAGTGAATAAGAGATCAACTCTGCTCGAATCATTGAGGGCTTACTACTACGTATAGAGAGGACATCGGGAACAAAATTACGTCAACTTGTACGGAAGGGATGAATAATTTATATTGTGTTGATTTTTTGCCTTTTTATCAATGAAATGACACGTCACTGGCTTTATTTTTCGTCCTATAATGATTTGTACATGCTTTTACTATAAAAATAGTACAATAGACGCCAACTGTTGTCAATGGACAACAGTGCGTATAAAAAATATTTCTCCGGTGTGTCTACTCTTTGTAGTAGTAAAACTTCAATGGTTCGAATATACCATTGAAAAGTTTTCACAAAAAAAATCAATATTTTCAGATCAACAAGTGTTCTTACGCCGACATTCAATCTTGCAATCAAGAGACTCAAAAATGCTCAAACTCTTACTCCATCTCAAGAAGAAATACCATATCAATCGTCGGTTACGATGCAGAAATATACCAGATCATCAAAAATATACAGAACTATGGAATTAACAATAATGTCATCGTTGTCTTCTACATCATCTATAATGGGAAGTATTACTGGCTGGGACACCTTCACACTAATTACAATATCCTTTATAAGGTCTTAAAGCAGTTTAGCCACTATATGAGTGTGAGCAATGAAGATATGAAAAAGTACAGTGATGTCAACAGCTGCTGGTATGTCAATAATATCATCAATATACCAAGCAAGATTGATCCTGATGTCTGTTGTAATATAGGGAAGTGTGGGAGCGGTGGGAATTACGTTTATAACTATGGAGGGGTATGTGGTAATGTTAATGACAATATTTGTAAAAATATTGATCGTAATATAGGAGGTAATGATTTGTATACAATGAATGCACAGCTAAATTGTAATGCTAACAACAGAGTTATTTGCGGTAACATTAATGAAAATATTGGTGAATTCGTTGATAGTTCAATACAAAACAATGTTTTGAATGTAATGAATTCACAGCTTAATGATAATTCGGTTAAAAAATATAATAATTTTCCTGCTACTTATAATTGTCAAAACAAAGGTAACATACAAGAAAATAGTTTGAAGATAATTAATGTAAAGCAAACTGATAATTATGGTAACGTATTAACTAACTTTCCTGGTGATTGCAATTTGATATGTACCACAGCAAATTCTGGAAATAACATTAATAAATTCGACAATCCAGATGGGACCAATGTTCAAAAAGTAAGATTTAGTAGCAATTTATTAAATTCAGGCAATTCTGTACAATTGAATGATAAATCTAATGCAGAATTAACAAATCAACCTTATGATTATAATTCAATATGTACCACACTTAACTCTGGACATAAATTTGATTTAAATGATCACACAGAAGGAACCAAAACTGGTGGAGTAGATTTTAATAACGATAATAACAATGTATTAAAATCAGGTACATCTGTACAATTCAATGATAAATCTAGAGAAGGGTTAACTCATCAACCATATGATTATAATTCCATTTGTACCACACTAAACTTTGATAATAAATTTGATCTAAATGATCACAAAACAGAAGAAACCAATACTGGCAGAGTAGATTTTAAAAACAATTTATTAAATTCAGCCACATCTGTACAATTCAATGATAAATTTGGTGAAGACTTGACTAGTTCGCCTGACGATAGTAATTTGATGTACACGTGCAATGGAAATGCACTGAAAAATGATTATAGAACCAAAGATCCAAAGACCAATTATATGGATTCAAGTAATAATCTATTAAATGCAATAATTACTGATAAATTCAAACAACCCATACCAGTTTTATCATCTTCAACGTCATTTGAACAATCAAGTTATAGTAGTTATGATGGAAGTGGGCTTGTTTCTTACAAACCTGGTTCCCAAGCTAAAGATTCGTACGTTTATGATAATTTGAAAGTAAACGTACCGTCTGCTACTGCCAATACTAATGCGATTCCATTATCTAATGAAATTAGCGAAAAAAATAAGTTTGAACCAAATACCAATCCAAATTATGCTAGCAACTATCAAGATTCTAATCAATTTGTTTCACAAAATAGTCTCAATTATGATTTGAACTCACAAATACCCCCCGTTACATCAAATGCAAACTTACAAACTATTAGTTCTCAAATTACATCATCAAATGACATTGGCGATAGGAACATATTCAAACCAAATACAATCCCAAACTATGCTAGCAATTATCAATATTCAAATCAATTTGGTACACCGAATAGACCCAAATATGATTTGAACTTTCAAATACCTACCGCTGCCATAAACACTAATGCAAAGTTACAGTCTATAAACCTTCCAATCTCACCATCTATTCAAATTGACGAAAATAACAAATTTGAACCCAGTTCAATTTCAAACTATGCTAGTTCAAATATGTTTGTTTCACCAAATAGCCTCAATTATGATTGGAACTTAAAAATACATCCCATTACAGTAAATACCAATGCGAATTTTCCAAAGGAAGACCCTCTAATCAAATGTTCTAATGAAATTGGCAATAATAACAAATTTGAACCAAACACAATTCAAAAGCATGCAAGCAATGATCAAGAATCTTATAAATTTGTTCCACCAAATAGCGTAAATTACGATTCGACCTTACAAAGACTTCCCGTTGTAGCAAATAGCGATGGTTACTTACAAACGTTAAACCCTCTAATATCGTCGTTAAATGAAATTGGTCTAAACAACAAAGAACCAAATACCATTCCAAATTATGCTAGCTATTATCATGATTCTATTAAATTTGTTTCACCAGATAGACTCAATTATGGTTTGAACTTAGAGACGCCTCCCGTTACAGCAAAAACGAATGCAAACTTACAAACTACAAATCCTCCAATCTCATCATCAAATGTTATTGGTGATAGCAACAAATTGAAATCAAATACGAATCCAAATTACGCTAGCAATTATCAAGAGACTCATGAGTTCGTTACACCAGTTGGTCTTAATTGTGATGTGAACTTAAAAATACCTCCCTCCACAAATATGAATGCAAACTTACAAACTTTGAACCCTTCAATCTCTACATCAAATGTTAATGATGATAATAAAAACATTGAATCAAATACAATTCCAAATTATGCTATCAAGCATCAATATTCTAATGAATTTATGCCAACAAACAATGTAAATTATGATTTGAACTTACAAATACCTTCTGTTACTGCAAACATCAATGCAAACTTACCACCAATAATATCTTTTAACGAAATAAGCGATAAGAACACATTCAAACCAGATACAATTCCAAGTTATGCTACCAATTATCAATATTCAAATAAATTTGTTTCACATAATAGTCCCAAATATGGTTGTACCTTTCAAATACCAACCGATGGAATAAATACCATTGCAAACGTACAATCTTTAAACCTTCCAAAATCACCATCTATTCAAATTGGCGAAAGTAACAAATTTGAACCAAGCACAATTTTAAACTATGCTTGTGATAATCAAGATTCAAATAAACTTATACTCCCAAACAAATACAATAATGATGAGAATCAAAACCAAGAAAATTTTCTATGTTCAATGCAAGACAATATTTCATATGACAACTTTTTACCGAAGACAAATACTGATTCAAAAGATTTTAGTCTAATTCAAAGTAGTGAAGCTAAATATAAATCAGCTATCAATCCAGAATCAGATACTCCAAAGAGTAGTTGGTACGGGACAGGAAATGCTAAGCTTTTCACTCCAAACTACGGACAGCTAACCAATAAGTACATTAAAAGTAACCCACAAATACAGTATTCATTTAAAACAGACATCGGAAGTGGTGTATTTCAACAATTTCCTGCCCAAGTCAATACTTCACCCTTAGCTACAAAGACTATTGATGAAAACAACAATGATAATAATCATTTTTTAAAAGATATACAAAAACCAACAGAAACAATTACACCCATGGCAAAAATCAACTATAATCAAGCTTCGTACAAAAATTATCCATGTGAAATAACAGATATAAGAACGGGAACGAATAACGGCTACAATAAAATACAAGTAAAACCGAATCCAGATGTTCCTTCAACTGAAAAATACGAAACCAGTAATGGCATATATCAAAACTATCCTGCTAAAGAAAAATCATTACCTTCACAAGATAAAATAAGTTTTATCGACAATGAAATACAAACTAAAGCAAATGATATTGCTCCAACAGAAAAATATGGTATTAATAATGGCATATACCAAAATTATCCTACTGAAGTAGAATCAAGACCTCCACAAGATCAAATAAGTTTTGTCCATGAAGAAAACACCCCAAATGTCTTAAACAATAATGCTCAACCAGTGAACGATATACCCTTTACTTCAAACATTGGTTTCGGGGAAAGTGTGAATTTTCCCAGTGACGTTAAAATTTCAACCATAAAATATGATAACAAACTTACATCCTTAGATCATTTAATAGACAAACCAGTTGGCAAAACATTTTCTAATTCACCGGCACCATTAAATGTAAACATTGGTGAGGGTTTATTTAAAATGAATCCTGGTGAAATAAAAACTTCCATTGTAGAGGAAAATTTAAATCCAGAGAGTGTATGTCAAAGATTTCTCTCTGATATAAAACCTTCCACTTTGGAAAAAAATATAAATTCAATTGCTAACCCAAACTATTATTATACGGATAGTGATATTAAATCAATTATAAGTAATCCCAATTTACTAGCTGAGTCAAGCATTGTAGTTGACCAAAACAAAGCACAGAACTATCCTTGCTATCCAGCTAAAAGTAATCTAGAATTAAAACCTGAAAATGAAAGTTTAAATGATGTTACAATCGATTTTCCGAAAGCAAAAGAAGTTCCAGATATTGCTCCTCCTATTTTGTATCCCAATTTAGATATTCGTAAGTCAAAGTCTACTATTTACTACCCAAACTCACAAAAGTGTACTCATCATCAAATATATTCTCCTATGATTAAGTTTTTGTCAAATACAAAAACTCCACCAGAGCCTACCAATAGTAATATTTTAATTCCAAAATATGCGAGCGTTATTCCATTAAATAATGACTTTGATTCATTTAAAAACATAAAAGAAAACCTTCCACAATCTACGATTTACCCAATAACTACTGATAATTTTAAAAGTTTTTTGCC
Source organism: Nomophila noctuella (assembly GCA_958496325.1). Lineage (NCBI taxonomy): Eukaryota > Metazoa > Arthropoda > Insecta > Lepidoptera > Crambidae > Nomophila > Nomophila noctuella. The sequence goes on along the minus strand of OY292510.1, from coordinate 668,333 downwards.
TAATCCCTCAGATTTAGAACAACAAAACGCTAAAAACAGTTTACAACCGGAATCTGGAAAGTATAATAAAGAAAATATAAATTCCAACCTTTTAGAAAATAAATTACCCAACTTTGATCTTTCAGCATCAGACTATCCACATATCAATATCAATCAACCTTTGCAATCCAATGAATTCTTACAACCTAAAATAAGCGACTTAAATAATATAGAAAACCTTGTGAAAATACCTAAATTATTAAAAGAATCCAATATTTGTACGGAATCAGACAAGAATAACAATAACATATTTGATAAGGTTGACGAAAACCCTGCCTTAGTCATTTCAGTAAAACCAAACATTAAAACTATCCCTACTTTATTCAAAGACAATCCAACGGAACCAGATATAAGGATAACCGCAAACCCTAACACTGAATTATACGCAAATGAGATAAATTATCCAGCCCAAAAACCTAAAAAGATCTATAGCTCTTCTACCGTGATGTCAATGCCTATTTTATCAGGCATTAACCATAAAAATACTTATGATGAAAATGTTAAAGAAGATACATCAAAATACGTTTGTCCACCTCATGTTTATGCAACATCAAATAATATACATTCTTATCAATACTTTCATCCTCAGCTTAATGAGAAAGGGATAATTGAAGTACCTCATAACAATGCTGCTTATAGAGTAACAGAAATTGGTCAAGTAACTTCTACTTCATACCAAAATCAAGCCTATATAGACTCAAGTAACTCAGTTAAAAATAAACCAATAATGTTTACCTCTAAAGAACCTAAACTTGGTGAAGCCATTTATAAATGTTACCCAACTTTATCTACCGATAACTATTTGAACGATAAAACAGAAAACTTTGAAGTAAAAGGCATTTTCCAAGATACGAGTTATTCTCAACCAAATGAATCTTTTTATAATAGGGAAACAACTTACCATCAGAACAATGAAAAACTGGAAGATAATAGTTATAATGCTTACAGCTATCCACTTCAAAATATGTTCATGAACGGTGATATGAAAGACAGAAATGTTAATTACGTTAATCATATAGCAAATCTAGAACAAAAAGATATACCAAGCATTTTACCACAGACATCAATAAAAACACAAAATGAAGTGTTACCAATTAATAACATTGCAGCTAACAAAATACCAGAAGATAATAAGGGCTCTAGTACGACATATCCAAATGAAGTATTCCTTTCATCACAATTAGAAAAGGAAAATCCTAACAAAGTTAATATCTATCCCAATGAAATAAGTAGTAATGTTAATTATAATTTAGTAAACAAGCTTAATAATCTTATATCCTCGAAAAAACTTATTGGTGAAACTGTTGCTGAAACTAGAGAAGAACCTACTAAGTCATCAAGCAACAATCTTTGGTACAATCCCGAGTCGTTAGTTGCAAATGAAAACGATGACATACCAAAGGATAATGTTGCTTTGAATATTTTACCTGGTGTCAGTAGTCCTTTTAATTCAATACAAACTGGTACACAAAACAATGAAATAATAAATTATACCAATGAATATAATACCAAGGCAGCTGGCGAAACAGTGGAAAATACTCTCAAAGGACTTGACTATAAAATGCCTGATGATGAAGGAAATCTACTTGTCACAAACAGAGTAAATGAGCCTTTAGGTAACTACAAACAAAATGATCAAATAACAATGAATGAAGTTTCTTCTTACAAAATGACCGAAGGCAATGGACAAAGCACTTTCCACCATAGTCAAATGATGTATTATCCATCTCCATTTTATCCCGAAATGGATAGCCAATATAATCTTCTACCAGCTTTTACAGAAAATAAACAAATAAATACAATGAAGCCAATTAAAGATAATAAATGGCTCTCAGAGTTAAAAATTGACGTTCCAAATAATGATATGCAACCAACATTCCTTACAGAAAATCTACGAATAAATACTTTTAATCCAATCGGAGTTAACCCATTGCCCACAAAGATACAAAACTCTGTCGTACTAAATGAAGGTAATGAAAAAAATACACAATCAAATCAAGTTTCATACCCATCCCTCTGCAGTTCACAATATAATTCAATACCAAATGATAATAATTATGGTTATAAGCTAACAGTTGCAAATGGAGTTAGCAGTTCGTACCCAAGTCAAGTAAGTTATTTAAAACAAAAGGAAGTAACACAAAACCAAGGAAATCTGCCTTTTAATAATCCTTCTTCAGAATATCCAATAACATCTTTATATAGTCCAACTTCAGTATCAGATAATTTTGATTCACATTTTAAACTTTCACAACAAAATATTAAAATACAAACCAGTTCATCAACTCCAGGAATGTCAACCTTTAATACTCCAAGTGTATCATTGCAAAGTAATAATAACGCTGAAAACCAATTTACACCAAATACAATACATTCAGATGGTTTCAATAATCTCCCGAACAATTCCAGTACAATGAATGAAGATAGAAGTTTAATAATCGATAATAAATTACCACTACGTTCAGAAAATGCGCAGAATGATAATAGACAGAATATAAACTATATTCCAGATAGTTTAAATCGTGCCGTTAACATATTACAAGGGCAATATGATACAATTTTCAAACCTTATTCCGAACAAATATCATCAAATGTTTTAACAACTGAAAACATTCCTCAAATAAAACCCAAAACATTAGTAACCACTGCATCTCCATTATCTTATACTAATTGGCAAAATAACATCGATATTGTCAATCAATATAGTGAAGCAACAAAATGTCCAGATGAAGTATTAAAATCAAACCTTGAAGAAACAATAAATAAGCAAAAACTCGTAGATTCTTTAGTAAAACAGATAACTGATGAAGAAAAATATAACAAAGACAATAGTCACAGTGAAATAGATTTAGGTAATGCTTGTATCCTTAACTATGTGCCTAAGGGTAATGATGATACATTTACTGTAGATACCAGTGATCCAAATATTTACATAAAAGGATGGAAATCACAATTGAGAATTGTTAAAGCTAAATTAGTACTAGAAACTAAAGTATTTAATGTTAATAATTTCATGGCAGTTATAAAAGGTGAAAATAAATATGATCCCGAAACAGTACAAAATATAGCAAGAGCTGCTATCACGAAATTTTATGGAAATCCAATAGTTATTAAGGGCTTTTATAAAATATACAAACCCTATGCTATAGTTTGTAATATAAATGATAGTAATTTGAAATATGAAGGTTTTAACAATATTCTTTGGCCTACTTGGATATTTTAAACAATTTAATCCTACTACTATTATAAAGGCGAAAGTTTGTATGTGTGGATGTAGGGATGTATGGATGTGTGGATGTATGGATGTATGGATGTTTGTTACTCTTTCACGTAAAAACTACTGAATGGATTTGAATGAAACTTTACCACAATATAGCTTATACATCAGAATAACACATAGGATATTGGAAATCGAAATCCACGCGGACGGAGTCGCGGGCGGCCGCTAGTTTAAAATAAGTCCAGTTCAAATACCAACTGATGCAGATTCAAACGTGTCGTGTAAATGTATCCTAATAGCATGGTTTACAATAATAATATGTACCTAGAGATTTTGTCCTACGCCATCAACGCCTCGATGGTCTAGTGGTTTAAGTACCAGGCCTTGGTCTCGAGGTCCTGGGTTCGATTCCCGGGTCGGGCAAACCTTGTGTTCATTTTTCTGAACACTGCCCGGGTTTGTGATCACCAATCCGCATTTGGCAAGCGTGGTGATTAAGCCAAAACCCATCTTTGTAACGAAAACATGATCTCAAATGATGGAGGCCTTTGCCCTGCAGTGGGACATTAATGGGCTGATACTTTACCTAGAGATTCTGGCATTGCAACTCCAATATAAATCTACAAGTTAAATGTGAGATGGATTAATAGATATCAGGATTATAGCTGGAATGGATAGTTTAAGAGCTGTGAAGTTTTTTAAATCTCGAATTTAAATAACATTTATAATGATTGATCTTACATTATCATCTTTCCTATCATTATCAACTGCAAATAGGAAAATGAAGATAGTCAAAATTAAGAAAAGAAAAAACTGAAAAATGTTCTGCTAAAAAGAAACTAATATTCATAGCTTTCGTTTAAAAAAAAACAAGTGGCGGCCAATTTTTATCAACCTTTGGTCTAAAATTGGTCACACTCTAAAATAAATGCGCAATTGTATTAATAACAAATGAAAAAGTTGTGGCATATTTTCACTGTATGACATTGTTATCGCAATTCGCAATTAAAGAATAATGAATAAGTTTTAAGAATGAGACTGAATGTAAACATTGTAAATAAATGCTTTTATAGTATTATGTTTTTTTATTTATCATCTATATCTATACAACAATACTTATTTAAGAAAACTGAAGAGTTTGTTTTTTTGTTCGAACGCGCTAATTTCTGGATATATTAATAAATAAATATTTCACAACATCACATACATTGATCTGACCCCGTGTTAAGTAGCTTAAGTACTTGTGTTACAAACATCAGAATCAACAGTGGTATTACAAATATACTTAAATAGATACATATAACACCCAGACCAGAACAAACAGACATCTTCATGCACACAAATGTTTGTCCTGTGCGGGGATCGAACCCGCGACCTCTTGCGTAATAGGCAACATCTTAACCATTACACCAAGCGGGTCGTCAATTTAATTTTTGTATGATTCTTAATTAATGTATGAATAACAACGGTCGACCAATAAAAGGAGCCGGGCGAACGTCCATACAAAATTGGGCCTGACGTTACAGCAACCATTTCTACACTATTTTATTTTGATATTCCTGCCATTTCAAATAAAAAAACTTTTTCACAACTGCTACACGGGAGAAAAAGATATAGGGTGTTATAAGTTATTCGTATAAAGTCTCAGTGCTCTCACGTTGTATTTAATGACTACTACTGACTAGATTTTATCAGATTGTATTTAAGGACAATAACACATTGCGGTTTCTAAGATTATTGTAAAAGACTTGCTGTTTCCCGCGGTTTCAACCGCGTCCCGGGGGTAACTTCTTCCCGTACCTAGATAAAATACAGCCTATGTTACTCAGGGTGAATCTAATCTATATACTAATATTATAAAGAGGAAAGGTTTGATTTTTTGTTTGTTTGTATGAATTGAATAGGCTCCGAAACTACTTGGCAGATTTGAAAAATTCTTTCACTGTTGGAAAGCTACATTCACCCAGAGCAACATAGGCTATATTTTATCCCGGTACGGGAAGTAGTTCCCCCGGGACGCGGGTGAAACCGCGTGACGGGCCGCTAGTAGATAAATAATTACAAACATACAAATAGACACACAAAAATACAAATCTTTCTTCTTTATAGCATTAGTGTAGATGGGTATAAGTATGAATGAAAAACACATTTCTCTCATAATTATTTATTGATCATTTACTTCATCATAAACGATTAAACATACAAACATACGACGCCAGCTAGCTATGCCGCAATTAATACAGTGAAGTCCTTGATCACTCATTGTATTCTGCTTCGAAATCCGGTCGTTATAGCTGAGGTAAGTCGAGTAGGCAAGAAAACTAAGTCCGTTAAGAAAAGCGTGGGTTGTTCCTTAAAGCAATAACCGTCAGAATCCTTTATATGTAGCCAAAGTCGCAAAACAATACTAATTGAATAATAAAAGCACATGAAGACACAACAAAACGAAATATCCACCACCGTAAATTATGATTTTTTTGACAATTGACGTTTGATGTGACATGAGTTCTACTTTGTTGCCAGTACAAGAAAAAAAAACAACCGGTTGATCAATTTATTGTTACAATGTTTTTATAAACGTTGTTATATAATCCATTATTTTAAACGTTTTTTTAAAACATAATACAAAGAAAAAAACACTGATTCACTTTCATTGCTTTGATTTTCTATTTTATATCATTTCTTTATTTATATCATTACTTTAATTCATTTGGCAACATTGTTAAAAAGTGACAGTAAAGCTAGGAAGTAACGAAAGTCAATAAGAATATGATTTGATATTTTATTTAATATCCCATGTTAAAATTACTTAATATTTCATGATTAAAAATTAAAAATCTAGAACTTTTTTTTGATAAATATTTTATTTGTGTAACGATAAGCCCAGATTCGCCCGTGTCCTTTATATATTTTTCTAAATATTTATCTATGCTAATATGTAGATATAGGTAATTATGAAGATAAATGTAGGAATTAGTTACTCTGATGTTAGGTCGATTTAATTATAAAGATTATTAAACAGATCCGGAATTTGACTTAACCCATTATCATGTAGTTTTATAGGACAAGTCTCGTAAATAAGTCCCTTGAGACCCTACATTAGGGCTGAATACAAACAAATTATTCTCTTAAACTGTAATTTAAAGCTCAAACTACGTAATTATTATTATTTAGTTTCGAGTTTTGTTGCCTCATTAGTAATGGAAACCTTTAATGGCTGTTTTTGGCAATGAGGGTTTTCGCAAATGAAAAATCTAGATGGCAGTACGTAGGCGTAGGGTCTAACTGTTATTTGATTGGTGAATTTTGACATGACATTGACAGATATGTCAAAATTCACCAATGACATAGCAGTTAGACCTCACGCCTACGTATTGTCATCTAGCGGATTTTTTGATCACAAACACCCTCTTTAAAAGAGGTATGACATGTATAGGCTGTAAATGTTTTTGTATGTCAGCATGAGGCAAGCAAGCAAGAAGGTCACCTGATGGTAAGTGATCACCGCTGCCCATGGACATCAACAAACCGCACAAGTGTCGCAGATGCGTCGCCTGCCTTTAAAACCTCCCCTCTCCAACTGAGCTCTGGCGACCTTACTCACCAGCAGAAACATAGCACAACAGTTACGAAGTGCTATTTCACTGTGGTCTTCTGTAAGGTGGAGGTGCTTCCCCAGACGAGCGGCTCATTCGAGTGGTGATCGCAGTATGGTGAAGGATGAAATAAAAGGGAACACTGCCCATCCCCCGGAACTTCCCTGAGACGCTTCATATGACACCCACAGATCATGCCTGTCAGTAACTATACATATTATGAATCCACACACAATCGTACTTCGTACTAATATTATTAATATTAAAGTTTGTTTGTTTGGACGTTAGTCCGTAAATCACGCTGCAAATACTGAGGTGCGATTCACTAAGCGCAAATGTCATAAAAGCCTTGGTCGCAGCGGCTGTGTAATCTGTGACAGACAGTTACCTTTGGTATTCTGTAGGAGCATTTCGATTTTGATGGCAGGGTGTGTATGGGTTAGCTTAAGTGATAGGATTCTTTTTATCCCGATTAAATGATCCCACAGGAATCTTGATATCGTGGGCAAAAACAAGTTCGTTATAATGTAAACTCTGCAATACGATTTGGGAGTTTTTCAAATGTTATTTTTCTGATGCAATAAAAAGTCGAAATACAATAAATTTCATGTAAAGCGAAAATGGAAGTTATAATTTATTTGCTCCAAATCAATATTTCAAATTTTCAAAACATAATGCCACTAGGGATATCCTTTCAGCAGAATAAATGAATTGAAAACCGTAAATAAAAGTTTGGGTATAAATAAAAACTTTTTACATGAAACTCAATTATTTTTAACACAGCTTTCAATATTTGTATTTTGTGATTCGTTCTGTGTTTCATTATTTATTATATTGCGTTCCCCATTTGCGTTTTGTTGTGCATGAAATTAAAATATAAAATTGTGTTTTTGAAACATTTTCAATTAATGGTTTTGCTACCAAAGTCTTCTTCTCTTTTAGATTGAAATACAATTCGTTATAATACAAGTTCGTCAGATTTTTCGTAGACCTTTAGCATTGAACATAAACCCTTAGCTTGCGTTAAGATTTGTATAAATTATGTATAAATCACTAACTCATACATAATGTATACATATTTTATAATCATCATCAACCTAGCGCCTCTCCCGGATGCATCCTCGGTCATTGCCTTGGAGCCCAGGGTGCGCTGCGAATATGATCCTGAATTGACCTGGTTATTACAATGGAGCGACTGTCGTCTGACCACCGCAACCCTTAACAAGGGCAACAACAGACCCTTCGGATCATAGTCGGGAACAAATGTATAAACATTTGTCAAAGTTCAAATGACGAAATAGGCGTAGAGTTTTTCAAGTTTAACAAACTGACCTTTAGCTGAGTAACACAGGACTAGCGAAATGTTTTTGTTAAAACCCAGAGGTTTGGAAAGGCTCACACTTCGTAAGTACTCTAACGAGATGTTTTTACCAACAATTCTGCGAAATACTTTCACTAGAGCCGTTTACCCTTTGTTAAGTTTATAAAATCGGGTTGTGACTTACTTATTACACTTTTTTGTAAAGGGTGATTTGTAATCTAAAGTTTTTATACTGCAGTAACATAAATAGGCTGATCTTTTTTCCTATATAAGCGTGGTACATTGGCTTCTCTCTGCCTGATGGTAAGCAAAAGAGGAGCCCTTATTGCCTTGACCACTGATGTGATACCAAAATGGAGTCCTATCCGTTGGCATCGCCAGACCGTCCGAAGATACTTCTTCACGCTTCTCTTAAAGGAATCCAGGTTATAGGAAGGATTAAACACGCACGCTGGTTATGCATTCCATCGCTTACCTATATAAAAATCACTAGCGGTCGCCCGCGACTCCGTCCGTGTAGATTCCGGTCTCCGCACATATTGTGTTATTCTTATAGCCTATGCCTTATAGCCTTCCTCGTCAAATACACTATCCAACACAAAACAATTTTTCAATTCGAACCAGTAAGCAGTTCCTGAGATTAGCACGTTCAAACAAACATACAAACAAACAAACTCACTTCAGCTTTATTAATTAAGTATAATAGATAAATGTTATTCTTTGGTGCACTACAGAGCGATTTTCTATTTAAATATCTTAATTTTTCTACATTTAAAAAGAAACGTTTGGCGTCGCTAGTATGCGGACTGCAAGCTCTTAACATCAATACGCTCTTATTTTTTTTTTTTTCAAATCTTCCCCCTTTTAAGGTCTTAATCGTCAAGTTCCATAAGATGTCAAAATAGGCTTTTGAATTATTCAGAACATTTTAAGGCAATCCCTTTAACAAGAACCTCTTTAATTATTTAAGCTTAACAGAGTGTCGAATTTATTAATCCCTGCAGATGTAATACGAAGAATGTGACTGGTAGAGAATGCTGTGAGGCGTTAAGTCCTCCTCTTGTACCTCATTTGTGCAAAAAGGATTAAATAAATTAGTTTTTATACAGCGTGTATCAAATGTAATATCTAGTTATTTCCACGCTTATTTCTTCTTCCTAGCGTTTATCTCGTTTCTATGCGGGGTCCGCTTTGACCGTGATCCAGGACTAGGCAAGTCTGGTTATTACAGTGAAGCGACTGCTATCAAACCTTCGTACCCATAGAGGGGAACCAGACAGATTGGATCATGGTTACACATTCAGATCTAGCTGAACTGAAGAAAGAAATCACTGAATGTGCAGGTTTCCTTTCGGTGTTTTCCCCCACCGCCGAGCTAATGGCACAAATATTTTAGTTTAATTTGGCAGCAGTTTAAAACGACAATTAGCGGTGAAAATTACTAACCTTTTTTATTTTATATTCATTTGCTAAAACAATATTTTTACACGTCACCTAGATTAGAAGTGAACGCAAAAACTTTACATGCTTTCCTAGGTCAAATTACACATTATAAAAAATAATTAGCATGCTTCATGCCACGAATTGAATTTAACGAGGCTTAGTTAACAAGCTGTTAACTCTAGAATAGTAGGTTGTAAGTCACGAAAACATTCGGGTTGAAACAAAGGGTTTATACATAATAATACCCTTGTTAAACAAATCTATATCTACACTAATATATAAAGCTGAAGAGTTTGTTTGTATGTTTGTTTGTTTGAACGCGCTGATCTCAGGAACTACTGGATCGATTTGAATATTTTTTTTGTGTTGGATAGTCTATTTGACGAAGAAGGCTTTAGGCTATTGGAAATCGAAATCCACGTGGGCGGCCACTAGTAGTTAAATAATTTTACATGTTACTCGTATAATATCGTCCGGGCGTCTTTCAGCCACGGCGGCCGATCTTGTGATCAACCAGGTACGCAGGATATATATTATAACTAGCGGCCGCCCGCGACTTCGTCCGCGTGAATGTCGGTTTTCATTATACGAATGTTTTTTCCCGCTAACTCCCGTTCCCGTGGGAATTTTGCAATATCCTTTTGCAACTAAGCATCAAGTTTACTAAGAGACCTGCATGCCAAATTTCAAGCGTCTAACTCAAGTAGTTTAGATTTTCCATACAAACTTCCACCCCCTCATTTCGGGGAAGTGGGGGGTTGGAATGGGTCAAAAAGTAGCCTATGTTCTGTCTCAGGGTCTAAAGATTGTCTGTACCAAATTTCATCAAAATCGGTTGCGAGGTTTAAGCGGGAAAGCGTAACAGACAGACAGACAGACAGACAGACAGACAAACAGACAGACAGACAGAGTTACTTTCGCATTTATAATATTAGTTGGGATAGTGCACTAGTGAGTGCGCAAGCACAGGTGCACTCCTTATTCCTTCACTCTCATAATCGGTGACTGCAATCGGACACAACCGTAGAGATATCAGGCGCAGGACCAACGGCTTAACGTGCCTTTCCGAAGTACGTAGAAGCTCGAGATGACATTTTTGGACACCCATCCGACGACTGGTCTCTTTGAAAGATGCTTAACTTAGCAATCGCCAAAACTCACACATTATAGAACGTTACAATGTAATACTTTTTCAATAACAATTAAACTCTCGCAGCACGCGGTGTGCATTTTAATCACTAAGTATGGATAAGCGCCTACATTTTTCCACTAGCAAACTCGGCGCCCAGCTAGATTGCCCCTGATAAGACATGCAATGACGGCGCTACGAGTGTAATTGTTTTAAAATAAATGGTTTAGTGTAAATTGACAGGCTGGATGTAGACACGACATTGCGTGCCATTTTTAATTTTACCACAAAAAGAAGTGCTGAGCGCTAAATACTTTTTATATTGAAATTTTAGCCATGAAACCCCGACCTCATTGAAAAATAATCCTTTTTTTATGAACTGTCATAAGCTTTTAACATGTATGGCCGACATACTAGTATGTACTTCGATGTGGATCGTATTCCTCTTTTCTGAGGCGAAATGAAACACACAATGACTTTTTTTTGTTATAGGGGGGCAAACAAACAAGTGAGTCACCTGATGGTAAGTGATCACCGCTGCCCATGGACATCAACAACCGTATAAGGGTCGCAGATGCGTTGCCTGCCCTTTCTTAAAGGCTCTTTTTGAGCTCTGGCGGCCTTACTCATTAAGGGAAACATAGCACAACAGTTACGAAGTGCTAATTCACATGAGGTCTTCTGTACGGTGGAAATACTTTCCCAGAAGCGGCTCATTCGCGTGAAAGTTTCACTAAGCTCTATCTCTTGACTCTTTTGGCAATTATAATGGAGTGGTTTGCCATTGCCTTCTCCATTACACACACTAACTCGTAGTATGCAGGTTTTCTTACGATGTTTTTCTTAACCATAGGGGTGGTATCATGGTATGAATTCCACACTTAGATCTTTGACAATTTAGATATGAATGCCTAAGCTATTTGAACCAAAATTCTAAAATGTACGCTTTGATGGTCTTTTGCTTTAAGTACCGGGCCGTCATGTCGAGGTCCTGGGTTCGATTCCCGGGTTGGGCAAAGTTTGTGTTGATTAATCTGAACACAGTCCGGGTTTGTGACCGCGAAACCGCATTTGGCAAGCGTGGTGTTTAAGCCAAAACTCATCTTTGTAACGGAAGAATGATTTCAAATGATGGAGGCCTTTGCCCTGCAGTGGGATATTAATAGGGTGATATTACGATAATTTTGCATTCTTAATTTTGTTTGCAATTGTCAACAAAAGCTTGTACCTTAAAACGTCCAGTTTGGCTTCAATTTTCGCTGTAATTACTAGAAATCTAGTTCTTTCCCAGCCCTCATTGCAAGTCATGTCCCAATGGTATCCACATTGAATTTCCTTTCAGATCCCGCGCAAAGGTTTCCCTGTGTGATTTATTCGTCACACCTTGGTAATGGGGTCATTTCGTAACTTGCGATTGGAAGGGATTGAGCTAAACCCGTTGGATGGGATTTAGATCACGAATCAGATTGGCTGGTCATAGGTAGGTCGAAAGTTGAGACGAAATCAAATAAGTTTGCAAGTGACTACCCCGGTTTCGCAAGGGTTAAACTAAAATTATTAGTCTTTTAATTATCAAAAAAGAAAAATATATCTGATCATAGGTAGCTCAGCCGGGAATCGAACCCAGCGCCTCTTGCAATCCGAGCAAACGCTCTTGCAAGGCGCTGGGTGCGATTCCCGCCTGAGGAACCTAAGATCTAATGATTTTTTTCTTTGCTTATAATTTTTTAAATTCGAGTTAGTTACTTCCTTTACTTATAAGACCTAACACCTGGGAATACAACTTAGATTAACTAAGTAAAAGCTTAAAAAACGTTATCATTAATGCCCCAACTTACTGCAGGTCAAAGGCCTATAATATAAAACATGTTATCATTACATGGATAGTTCTGATTAAAATATGGGTAAAGGTGGTCTGATCTCTCTAAGGTCGTGTCAGATTGCTGTCCCATCGAACTATGAGAGTGCGGGAATAGGGAGTGCACCTGTGCTTGCGCACTGACTTGTGCACTATAATATATCCTGCGTACCTGGCTGATCGTACCTAAAGATGGCTGCCAAACTGCCAAGACATTATTCTTTCTTGGCACAATTTGCGCTCTTCCATAACTTTGACATTTAGCAAGTGACATTTATGTAGCGTGTTCTTTGACATTTGACAGCAATCAATTGGAAATCCATAGACAATATAAACTGTTGGCATTTTAGATTCTGATGAAGCGAGCAACGGGTTTTGTTGATAAAGTATGAAAATCTAAGCATTCGTTTGCCTTGTAAACCTTGACTATATATTATATTATGTTACATGTTCGCCTCGATGGTCTAGTGGTTTAAGTACCGGGTACCGGGAGGTCCTGGGTTCGATTCCCAGGTCGGGCAACTTTGTGTCGGTTTTTTCGAACACACCCCAGGTTTGTGATCACCAATCCCCATTTGGCAAGCGTGGTGATTAAGCCAAAACCCGTCTTTATAACGAAAACATGATTTCAAATGATGGAGGCCTTTGCCCTGCAGTGGGACATTTATAGGCTGGTACTTTTTATATAAGGTGTAACAAAATATACTGCAAATATTTTAAGGGCGAGTTGTTTAGTGGAAATGTAATAAAAGAGATGTCCCAGAAATGTATGAAGCCTCGGCCTGGACCATGTACGCTATACCTAAATATAGGCGAATAAGTGTACTACAGTTTTAATTACTCCAATTCTTATGGAAAACCTTAATTTTTTGGCTGAAACAATAAAATAAACCACAATAGTGCAACTCAGTACAATATGGCGGAGGACGCATCCATAGAGTAAAGTAAATATACCAAGACGCATCTTTCAAACTTGAATGACGTTTATGTCGTTTATCCGTCAGTTTATTTTTGTTTTGACAGTATGCAGTTTATTTCACAAAGTATTTATATTTTTAGGTTACAAACGACCTAAAAAGGCTGGGGCCAAAGCTGTAAATCCCAGTAAAGAAAAAAATTACAGTTGCCATCTTTACGAAGTAAAGTGAACAATTATGAATTTGATTTTATTTTTAAGCCACTAAATTACGGTCCAAAAATGTTTTATTGTATTTTTAATGGAAATAGCAATATTTTACCGATTTTTTGGTACCACGTACATGGTGCGGGCCTGGGATGGGACATCTCTTTTGTCTAGTAATTTTTTTTTTGTTAATACGCTAGTTTCCAAGAAAATCAACAAAATAAATTGAGTGAATAATTGGGAAAAGTACAAATTTTGTCACATGCAAGACAGCTGGTCGTGTCTTATCAGTGTAATACAATTACTACACTTGTCCTGCCCCAAAAGCAAAGTGGTGGAGAGGGGGAAAAGCTTACAGGACGAAAAGAGCAAATTGGCCAATGCAGAAAATGCAAAATTTGGTAGGCATTAATTTTGACTTTTTAATATCTGAAATTGATTACATTGCCACTGAAGAATTCACCCTTAAAATATTTGCAGTATATTTTGTTACACCCTATATACATGTTAGTACGTATAATCAAAAATACTTTTAGTTAGCAAATAAAATACGCTTTTAAAATATTATAACCAACGCTGCTACCCATCCCCCGGAATGTCCCTTAGTCGCTTCTTACGATTAACAACAATTTGACGATCCGCTTGGTGTAATGGACAAGAGGTCGCGGGTTCGATTCCCGCACAGGACAAATATTTGTGTGCATGAACATGTCTGTTTGTCCTGGTCTGGGTGTTATATGTATCTATTTAAGTACATATATTTGTAATACCACTGTTGATTCTGATGTCTGTAACAAAAGTGCTTAAGCTCCTTAACACCGTGGAGTCAGATCTATGTATATGATGTTGTGAAATTTCTATTTATTCGTTTATTTATAACAACAAAAAAAACTAAAAACATCTAAATTCTCATTGATTTATCAAACTCATTTCGTCTTCGGGTCAGTAGTGAGGTCAAACTGGTGATAAGCAAAGTGGGGGGAGGGGGGATACCATACTTATGCGGCAATTAACACGATAGGGCCCCTACACCACTTATCTTAGAAGAATGATGGTATCTTTATGAGTCCTCTTGTTTTTGATGATACTGGCTTAATTTAGGGTCACAGATAGTGAGAATTAATGTTATTCCACTTCATTAATTATTTCTGTTTAGATAAGATAGCTTTGTAACGGTGCCCGTTCCTTCCAGCCTTCATGGATGTTCAGGCCTCCATGATGGCTGGAAATATCTTACCTGCGCGCCCACTGGCCGCTAATTATCTTCCTTTCAAAATTCAAAATTTGTCTGTTATATTTTATTTTCGCATTTTTTTATTCTAGATTGCAGGATTTGCAGGTCACAGTGAAGTAGTACTTCATAACTGTTGTGCTATGTTTCTGTTGGTGAATAAGGTGTCCAAAGCTTAGTTGGTTAGGGTATGGGGTCTTAAAGGCAGGCAACGCATCGGAGACATTTGTGGAGTTGTTGATTTCCATGGGCAGCGGTGATCACTCTAGTCCTTCTTTTAAACATTATAAATTATGTAAACAAAAAAGCAGCATTAATTATTTTTTTGCTAAAATTCTACTTCGGAAGAACTTTTTAATATTTTAACACTGTTCGTCCATATTATACGCTGGTCAATTTAAAATACACCAATTATATCGTACACTACATTGACATGACTTTTCTATTAGGTCGTATCAAACACTTTATTCCTAATAGTCCAGTAATTTTAGCCATTTTGATCCACGATCTGCGGAATAATTCCTAGTGAGCTGAATTTTTGTATACACCTTTATTATGATATTGTAATGATGATGTGAAAAATCGACATTGATATCGTGCCGGCTAAAAAAGTTATAGGGGTCCAAATGTCACGAAAATCAGTTTTTTGCAAATATCTCGCGACCTATTGCTCAGAGGTCAATAATGGTTTCATAAAAGTTGTTCGTCGTAAAATTGTCTACAAAAAAGGTCTCTTGCAATTTTCTGTAGAATTAACCGTTTTTGAAATAGAGACTAAAATGCACTCACTTATGGTATTGTATACCGTACGCCGCATACCAAGGCATAAACCCTATTGTTTGTTTTTTTCCCTTTTTTGTTTGTGTGTTTTTTGTTAGTATGATGTTCTACATATAGGAATATAAAGGACTTGTCATCCTAGTACAGTAAGGAAAATAGGAATATCAGCTATAAAAAACTAAGTGGCAATTTTTTTGTCACTTTATAAGTCAAGAACGGGCTCACCGGTCCAAACCAAATTTTCAGGGTTTGTACAGACTATTTAGTATATGTTTTATGTGAAGTTTGAACAAAATCGGTCGTTTTTTTTATACGTAGCGAAGCACGTACCGGGTCGCAAGTAATGTTATAGATATGCTATGTCCAGTAACGTTTGGACCCCTATAACTTTTTTAGCCGGCACGATATCAATGTCGATTTTTCACATCTTCATCACAATATCATAATAAAGGCGTATACAAAAATTCAGCCCACTAGGATTTTTTCCGCAGATCGTGGATCAAAATTGCTAAAATTCACATTGCATATCTGTTTCATTACTAGCGGCCCGGTACGTGCTTCGCTACGTATAAAGTGAACGACCGATTTTGTTCAAACTTCACATAAAACATATACTAAATAGTCTGTACAAACCCTGAAAATTTGGTTTGGATCAGTGAGCCCGTTCTTGAGTTGTAAAGTGACAAAAAAAAATACCACTTAGTTTTTTAAAGTTGATATTCCTATTTTCCTGACTGTACTAGTATTACAAGTGCTTTATATTTCTATATGTAGAACATTATACTAACAAAAAACATACAAACAAAAAAAGGGGAAAAAAAGCAATAGGGTTTATGCCTTGGTATGCGGCGTACGGTATACAATACCATACGTGAGTACATTCTAGTCTCTATTTCAAAAACGGTTAATTCTACAAAAAAATGCAGGAGATCTTTTTTGTAGACAATTTTACGACGAACAACTTTTATGAAACCATTATTGACCTCTGAGCAATAGATCGCAAGATATTTGCGAAAAACTGATTTTCGTGACGTTTGGACCCCTATAACTTTTTTAGCCGGCACGATATCAATGTCGATTTTTCACATCTTCATCACAATCTCATAATAAAGGTCTATACAAAAATTCAGCTCACTAGGAATTATTCCGCAGATAAAATCTAAAATTCCTGGACTATAAGTTCTGTTTTATGTTTATAAACTCTGCTTCTTCAAGTTTTATAATTAAGCTTATAATGAAATACCAAAATATAGTTTTCTTTAATGCTAATAAAACGGACTTTAAGTATTTAGTAATAAGTAATCTATATCTATACTAATATATAAAGCTAAAGAGTTTGTTTGTATGTTTGTTTGTTTGTTTGAACGCGCTAATCTCCGAAACTACTGGTCCGATTTGAAAAATTCTTTCTGTGTTGGATAGTCCATTTGACGAGGAAGGCTTTAGTTAGGCTATTGGAAATCGATATCTACGCGGATGGAGTCGCGGGCGGCTGCTAGTATATCTATATTTATAATCAAGCTGAAGAGTTTGTTAGTTTGTATGGTTGTTTGTTTGTGGTACCTGAGATTAGCGCGTTCAAAACAAACAAACAAATAAACAAACAAACAAACAACCATACAAACAAACAAACTCTTCAGCTTTATTATAAGTAAAGATATATAGGGTAGTATATATTCATAATCATCATCAGCCTATCGCAGTCCACTACTGGACATAGGAATAAATAAGTTGAATAACTATTATAATTAAACTTACCTTATAATGAGGACCGAAGTGTAGAAGATGACCTGAAAAGAAACATAGCGGTTAAAACTGCATGAGAAAATATTTAACTTAATGTTTAAGAGAGGTAGAGCTTAGTGGAATCCACTCGAATGAGCCGCTCGTCTGGGGAAGTAGGTACCACATAACAGAAGATCACAGTGAAGTAGCACTTCGTAACTGTAGTGCTATACTGTAGTGGGCGGATATGGGTACAGATAAATAATAATAATAAATAAGGGTTCTAAAAGGCAGGCAATGCATCTGCGACCCTTGTGCGGTTGTTGATGTCCATGGGCAGCGGTGATCGCTTACCATCAGGTGACCCTCCTGTTCGTTCTACTCCACCCCATCACATTATAAAAAACTTATGGTGGTTATTAAAATTACCAGTTTTTCTCTACAATATTATGCCAATCTAATAAAAAGTAGTCGGCTAAGTAGTTCGAAGATTAGAGACATATATTTAGAAAAAAGCTACTTTTATTTATACACTGTTGTGATAAAAAACAGGACCCTAAAATCACTTCCATACTACCACGACCTCCGAGTAATATTAAATTACATTGTAATAATAATATGATTTGTCACTCGAAGATCTTAAAGGCGAGAGTTCGAACCTTTCATATTGAATTATCCTCTGGTTGCAAGTGTTATTGAGTTTTCAATCTTATTACAAGGGATTGCGTGTCAATATCGTAGGATTAGGTGAAAGTGAGTACATCTGAATGAATATGTACATATGTTGTGATATTGGAATCGGGAATTTAAATAAATAAATATCGCATACATTGATCTGACTCCGTGGTAAGTAACTTAAGCACTTTTGTACCTAATGTCAGATCCAACAGTGGTATTAGAAATACACTTAAATATGTAGATATAATTATAAAACACCCAGACCAGGAAAGACATGTTGATACACACACGTCTTTGTACAATTTTATTTATTTACTAGCGGCCGCCCGCGACTCCGTCCGCGTGGATTTCAATTTCCAATAGCATAAAGCCTTACTCGTCAAATGGACTATCCAACACAAAAAGATTTTTTCGAATCGGTCCAGTTGTTCCTGAGATTAGCGCGTTCAAACAAACAAACATACATACAAACAAACAAACAAACATATAAACAAACTCTTCAGCTTTATATATTAGTATAGAAGTATAGATATAGATTTATTTGAACTTTATTGCACAAAATAAAATTGGTACAAAAGGCGGACTTAATGCCTCATGGCATTCTCTACCAACAATACGGGGATCGAACCCACAACCTCTTGGTGAAACAGAACAGGCAACTTTTTAACACTACTACGCCATATCAGTCGTAAAAGGTACAAAAGTGCAAACCTATTAATGTTTCACTTCAAGCTAAAGTGCCCCAACATTTGAAATGATATTTTCATCACAAATATAGATGTTGGCTTAGTCACCACGCTTGCCAAATGCGTGTTTATTCACATAAAAACAAAAAAAATGTCCAACGCGGGAATCGAACCGACTTAGAGACCACGGCCCGTTATTTAAACCACTAGACCATCAAGGCAAATATTTACGAAGGGAGGCCCCTAAACCATTTTTGACATAAATTGGATTTAAAATCAAAAATTCCCCCCTCCCCTTGAGACTACAAAGTGCTGTATGAGATTCACTATTAGTTCAAAGGGGTTTTAAATTATTTAGGAAACCTAATTTCGAGATCTTTTAGTGACAAAATCACATATCCGTACTAATATTTTTAAGTCGGAAAGTGAGTTTGTTTGTTTGTTTGTTTCTCTTTCACGCCGTAACTACTGAAATCCGATTGCTTTGAAATTTTGCAGTCTACCTTTCTCCGGAAAAAAATGATATTCCCGAGGGAAAACAAAAATCCTACTACTACATATTATAAAGGCGAAAGTTTGTAAGTATGGATGTATGGATGTTTGTTACTCTTTCACGTAAAAACTACTGAATGGATTTCAATGAAACTTTACCACAATATAGCTTATAACTCAGAATAACACATAAGATATTGGAAATCGAAATCCACGCGGACGGAGTCGCGGGCGGCTGCTAGTATTATAATAAAAGAGGGAGGAAAGCTAGTATAAAGCAAATTCCAGGTTAGGTGTTTAAAAGCTACCAATCAGATCGAATCTAGCTCGAAGGACCATAAATGAGGAATGATTTCCCTCTCTTGATGACAAATGATATGATAATGATACAGGTTGTTAAATAATGATAATGATACAGGTTGTGTAAAGGACGATATGAGTAAAAGAGGTGTGAATGACGCGATGACGAATGATAGGTCTGTATGGAAGAAGTCAACATATTTTGCCGACCCCAGATATACTGGGAAGAGGGTAGGCAAATGATGATGATGATACAGGGTGTTAAATAATGATAATGAAAATGATGATAAAAGATACGAATGCTAGCAATAAACCGATAGTTAAATGTGTATAAAGTACAATCATTGTGTGATAACAACAAGAAGTTTAAAGATTGAAGCTAACATAGGGACAGAAGTAAACTGCTTTCTTTTATCTATACAAATATATAAAGCTGAAGAGTTTGTATGTTTGTTTGTTTGTTCATACGCGCTAATCGCAGGCACTATTTCGATTTAAAAGTTCTTTTTGTGTTAGATAATCGAAATCCACGCGGACGGAGTCGCGGGCGGCCGCTAGTATATACATACTGATTTATGATTTCCTTAAAATATGTCTGTTTCACAATTCAAGCTCGCCATTTCATTTCCAATCTACGTCAACAAGTTTTGTTGTAAAAAGCCCGCGTAATTCTTCCTCAAGGGAAGGGCTCATTTGTGAGTAATTGATAGGTGTAACAACTGCTATACGAAGGCTTAATGCGTTTTTAATGGTGATAATTTATGAACAGATTTCAAAATCATATACCAACAGGATTTATTAAATAAATACTACATAATGATGGCGTGAAGTTTGAAAGGCAACGCATATGAAAATAAATTATTTGGCATTATTTGACTTATTTATACACCAATTACCTGATTGCCTAGCCCAAAACTAAGCTCGAAGCTTGCACTATGAATGCTACTTCTGATAAATTAAAAGCGATAGCAACTCTGTCTGTCTGTCTGGCACATACAATCTTTAGGCCCTGAGAAAGAATAGGCTACCTTTTATGGCGGGAAAAAAAGGGAATTCAAATGCACGCGGACGAAGTCGCGGGCTGTCGCTAATACTTTTATAAACATCCATGACTCGAGTACAAATGCCTATGTTCATCACACAAACATTTGCCCCTAGCGGGATTCGAACCCGCAACCCTTGGTTTTGCATCCAGGGTCTCTAACCACTAAACCAACGGGCCTGAAAACTGTGTATTTACAATATATGCGAAGTTAATTTATTTATTTGACAGGCCTGTTGGTCGAGTGGCTAGAGACCCTGGCTACAAAACCAAAGGTCGCGGGTTCGAATCCCGCTAGGGGCAAATATTTGTGTGATGAACATCGGCATTTGTACTCGAGTCATGGATGTTTATAAATGTATTTAAGTATGTCTATCCGTTCCCTAGCATCCATAGTACAAGCTTCGAGCTTAGTTTGGGGCTAGGCAATTGGTGTGTTAGTCCAATGAATTTATTTATTATTTACAATCTATTTTCCCTTCCATCAATGCCTTGCCCCAAATCCATTGAAATCCGTAGCTTAAATACGTTAATCGGTAAAAAATTACCCTCTTTCAAAAACCGGGACAAAATCCTTTTTATCCCGTGGGATAATCATTGTCCTTTGCACCTGGCTAATGAACCATTTATTTATTTATTCAGAAAATGTGATCTGACAGTTTATCGTTAAAAGAACAGAGTATTTATAATTTGGGCTATACATAACTGTCGGTTACAAGAATGGTTACCAATGAAAATTGAGGTAGCAATTATTGCTTTGCTGCTTTGTTCGAATATAACGTTAATTCATATTTAAGGAGCGATGGTAGCCTGGTGGTACGGACGGCGCCTCACATACGTGAGTTCCGCGGTTCGAATCCGGGCCCACACCTCTAGATTTTTCGAAATCTATGTGTGGATTTGTGCCATTAGCTCGGCGGTGAGGGAAAACACCGTGAGGAAACCTGCACATTCAGTGATTTCTGACTTTAGTTCAGTTGGATCTGAATGTGTAACCATGATCCAATCTGTCTGGTTACCCTCTATGGGTTACGAAGGTCTGATGGCAGTCGCTTCACTGTAATGACCAGACTTGCCAAATCCTGGATCATGGTCAAAGCGGACCCCGTATAAAAACGGGATAAACGCTAGGAAGAAGAAAGTTAGTCTAGTGTTAGTAATTTTGTCGCAAAAGTCCCGCGAGAGTCGAGGGTTCGAATCTCGTTTGTGGCAAATGTTTGTGCGATGAAAGGCATTTGTACTTGAGTCATGAATACTCACTTATATTAACATCTATGACTTGAGTACAAATGCCGATATTCATCACACAAATATATTTTCTCCTAACGGGATGTGAATCCGCGTCCTTCATTTGCACCTAGCCAGATTCGAACCCGTAACTCAATCTTGACACCAGCTTCTCTTACCACTAGACAGTTGGTCTTTCTAATGAACAGATAATAGTTGTCGCGGGTAAAAACTAGTATCTAGTAAATATTACAGATGAGCCGAATAGTGGTTTCACAGAATAACCAAACAAATTATGTTACTAATATGTTCTTATGAAGTTTTGTTTAAATAATAAAAAAAAAAAATAAGAAAAATGGAGGACAATTCCAGTTCCTCTCTATTCTATGTAGCCACGAAAATAGACGTACTCGAACCTAATATATTCGGCACTAGAACAGAATAATTTGGCCGAATACAAATATTGGAAATGATGCCGAATATTCGGCGCATCTCTAGTAAATATTTATTTAAACTTTATTGCACGATATAAAAATTGTACAAAAGGCGGACTTAATGCCTCATGCCTCATCATTCTCTACCAGTCAACCTTAGGATCAAACAGAAAGTGACTAGTAGGTAGGTAGTGCTATTAAAATTAAGTAAGAATTAGTGAGAAACTGATGAACTAAAAACTTAAAAGCTCTTCTACTCGGAGCCTGCCTAATATTATCAGGAAGAGTGTTCCATAGTGTAACAGCCTTTACAGTGAAGGAAATATCTAACGAAGACACTAAAAAATTCTACAATCTAAGCACAAAGGACATGAACGTCTAATCAGAATAACAAATACATAAGTTGTCCACTTGTCATATCTGTCCACTTGCCGAGCAATCTAGCTAATACCACTGGAACACCGGGTATTACCGCAATTTAGATTCAAATTACGGTTTTTCTTCGAAACTATTTGCAATGTAAGTGATATGTCTGGTTAAATAAAACAAAAGGTAGAAAGGAGGGAAATTACTTACATGTAATACATACAGACAGATGTCTATCCTCATAATGTTTTGATTAAACATTTAAGCAATAAAGATTTCTTATTCTTATTCTTTAAAATGGTACGATTTTACCAAGCAATGAGAAAGAATGATGTTGTTTTTTTAATCAGAGTAATTCAATGAGAAGATTGAATATTATCATACATGTACTAGCGGTCGCCCGCGACTTTGTAACCGTGGATTTCTGTTTCCACACGAATATTTATGGAATAATATCACAAAAAGAATTTTTTCAATTCGAACCAGTAGCCCTTCAGATTAGCGCATTCAAACAAACAAACACTTCAGCTTTATTGTATTAGTAAAGATAGTATAGATTTGTTTATGAGGTAGGTAATAGGTATTGAAAAGCCTCTATTTTAAGCATTTTCGTACAGTGTTACGTCAGATTAAATAACAAAGAAATTGTCAATTCAACCAATTTCTGCTACTCTACATCTCTACTAATATTTAACAGCAGAAACTTTGTATTTTCGTTACGAATATACTTAAAAAACTTCTGGACGGATTTACAAAATAATTAGAGCAGTAAAACAAATGTTTAAAACAATTGTCCACCCAATTTGTTACTTTTTTTATTTATCGTAATAAAACATTCATTGTAAGCCCAAAGCCCAAATACGTATACTTACATTGGTATTTAAACATTTTAATATCTTATGTTTGTAGCCAAAACCCATCTTTGTTACGAAAACATGATTTAAAATGATGGAGGCCTTTGCCCTGCAGTGGGGCACTAATAGGCTGATACTTTACTTTATTTTAATGTTACACATTATCAAAAATCTACCAAATATTGTTTCAAAATCATTATGGTTAATGTTCATACATTGTTAAGTTGTATAACCGTTATTAACTAGAAAAAATCAGTTATTGTACATTATTTGAGTGAGATTAATGTATGTATTGTTGATATAGCTAATTCATTGAATTACCATGTATTGTTATATTAGGATAAACCACAAATATATTTGTCTCTCTTAAAATTTTATCAAATACATTAAAAATAAGCTTTTATTTTTAATGGTAAATACTCTTTTTCCGTGCAATTAACGAAATACCTTAAAATTGAAAAGAGGTTGAAGATCACTCCTGCCCAGAAAATGTTACATTAAATTTTCCCTTAGCCAATGTGAATGGAATTTAACCGACATATACGAAATAAGACTAAAATGCACAATAATACACTTAATTTACATTAAATATAAGCTAACCTGTAGTTATCCTTTCATAAAAACCTTCAGGGACTAGGCTTTCACAAAAAAACCTGAACATATATTCATTTCAATCCTGCCATCTTGTCTTTTCAGGTTTACTACAAAACTTCACTTTTCACGTTGAAATAATCACTAAATCTAGTTTATTTCTTTAACAATTCATGCACGGATTTATTCTTTAGTCCTTTAAGGTTTATTTTATTTTATTTTATCTAGATATTTCAGAGAAATATTGTCACAAACTAAATGTGTTTCACTGGGGTGCGCGCGTCGACTACTGAATTCGATCCTACGGCGTGACAAGGAGGGGAAATGAGTGAAAGAGATAGCGCATTTACGTTTTAACGTAAGAATGTGTGTTTTGTTTATTTTTATATAATTTGTGCTTCTGTTTTAAGATTGTTTGTGTGGAAGTTAGTATTTTGAAACGTATTTTTATATTTGAAATTGGAACAGCACTTATAAAAGTATATTTACCTTTGATTCAACGTAAAATGCTTAAAGTTGACGTTTTTATAATAATTTAGTTATGTTTCTTTTTAGTATAATTCAATATTTTTAAGCATTAAAAATGCTATGATCTAATTAATCAAATAATTACTTTTTATTAAAATATGTTGATTTAAAAGTTTTTGGTCACGATTTTTTTTGTGTTGTTGTACCAAACTCGAGTTTGACTTTTTGTAAAGAAATATAAAATTAAAACAAACTTACGAAAATTATTTTTAATAATGATTTTGCTTTATCTAGTTTACTTAATCATTTGCATGTTTATTTCGATAAAAATCTTAAGTGTGTTTACTTATGTAATATCAAAGGTTATTTGTGTGACCTTTGTAGTCTGTGATATCTTTAACACATTAACACACACATAGATTTAATTATTTTAATAAATTTAGGCTCATCTAACGATTGAAATCTATATTTTATATAAAAATCGATCGCAAAATGTGTTTGTGCATAACTTAATAACGCCTGGACCAATTTGGTCAATTCTTTTTTTAAATTGTTCTTTTATGTCCAGGGATGGTTTTTAGGCAAGAAAAATTTCTAAACTAAGGGACTGGACGACGGGACGGGACGCGGACGAAGTCGCGGGCGGAAGGCTAATCATCAATACATAGTATAAAACAAAGTCGCTTTCGCTGTATATCCGTATATATGCTTAGATCTTTAAAACTACGCAACGGATTTTGACGCGGTTTTTTTTAAAGGTTTTTTTTTTATTATTATTTATTTATTAAACACTTACAAAAAATCTTCGCACAAAACAGTGTTCTGCAAAACTGTTCAAACAGTTTGACTGCAGAATCAATATAATTATAAAAACATACTAATCAAATCAACAAAAAAATTAACCATGATATGTATGTATAATACATGTAAGTAAGTACCACGGGCGAAGCCGGGGCGGGCAGCTAGTATTTTATAAAGTACACAAAACCACGTAACCGATGTAGTCTGCTACGACGTAGTACTTCCATCTGCTACGAGTTTCGTAGCGACTTCCGTAGCTTAATCGTAGTTTCTGTCCAGTTCGATTTCTATTCTTGTGATTGTGATCATAATGATGTTTAATCATATAAATGTGTATGTTTGTGTGTTTAGATGTTTGTCCGTCATCACGCTGAAACTACGGAACGGATTTTGATGACATTTTCATCCGTATACAGTGGAGATTCCGCGCGTAAGAACTAAGCGATTTGCTTCATCCTTCTTGATACGGACTGCGCGGGAGTGGAATTTTCTGCCGAGATCTGTCTTTCCTGCACAATACAACTTGGGGCTCTTCAAGGCCAGAATAAACGGGCTTTTCCTGAGCAAGCACGCTCCATCGTAGACCACATAGTTGTTTAACATCAGGCAACTTTGTGGTCAAGTGCTAGCTTAGTTCTAAATAATAAAAAAAAAGAAAAACATTCGAATACAGGCAGGGTATGGGCTGACTTAGGTGATGGGATATTTTTATCCAGATTAAATGCTCCCATGGGATGAAACAGGAATGATTTCACGCGGGCAAAGACGCGGGTAAAACCTAGTCGACATATCTATTAAATAGCGAAAGGCTACTCACAAAATTATTAATTAAATCTATTGGTTTATATGATAGGTAACGTCTTGATGGTCTAGTGGTAAAAATACCAGGTATCTTCTTATCCTCGGTTCAATTCCCGGCTGGGACCAAATTTAATTGTCTTTTTTCGAACACAGTCCGGATTTGTGGTCATCAACACGCATTTGGCAAGCGTGGTGATTAAGCCAAACCCATATTTGTTACGAAAACATGATTTCAAATGATGGAGACCTTTGCCCTGCAGTGGGACATTAATAGGCTGATACTTTATTTTACTTGAGGGGCTTGATGGCGCAGTGGCCGCACTCGGCCAGCGGTTGAAAAAGTTAAGCAACGTTCGAAGATGACAGTCATTGGATGGGTGACCGAAAAAAATCATCTCAAGCTACTCCGTGCTTCGGAAGGCACGTTAAGCCGTTGGTCCTGCGCCTGATCTCTCTACGGTCGTGTCAGATTGCTGTCCCACCGAATTATGTGAGTGAGGAAATAGGGAGTGCACCTGTGTCTGCGCACTCACTTGTGCAGTATAATATATCCTGCGTACCTGGCTGATCGTAAGATCGGCCGCCATGGCCGAATACGGCCGGAGAGGTATTTACTTTATTTTACTTATACATAGATATGTAATCAGAAAGAGTGAATGACCTTTTTACTATTCCAAAGCATTTGTCATTAACAAGATTTATTATTTACGTTGGATGGAGCGAAGTTGTTTTTTTATTCAAATTTTGAGGAAAACGTCTTTTTAAACACGATCGGTTTTGCAGATTCCAAGTTTGTTTTTCAAGTAAAAGAAGCCTTTTTAAGTATTCTTTGTTAAGTTGAATCTCTTGTTGTTTGCCTCGATGGCTTGTTGGTTTGTGTTTGTTAAGAGGCAGGGGACGTAGGTTTGAATATCGTTAACGATTTTAAAACGAAGAGTTTTGGGTAGGTTCAGTTTTTGGTTCCTGACTAAGTTTATTTTAAGAGTCAACTGTTATTATGTTTAAATATAAAAATAGATTTTTTATTTCATTTATATTGAGGACTACAAAAAGGTGTTTTGAACTTAATAACCATTTTTATTACAGTGTAAAATGGGGTTTGGAAAAGTGTTTTATTTTACTACATATTTATTTTATCTTAATTACACAATTAAAGATACGTACATGGCAAACTTAATTCTTTATGGTATACTCTTTATACTCTCAAAATTACTAATTTTGAGATATTTCTACAACTTTAAATGAAGCCAATTTTCTCTTCGCACGGAAATTTAACATATAACATCATTCACAAAACATTTTCACCAATCAACACCAAATTTAACTAATTAAACGTTTTTCTACGACCACTCATTAGTTTTTGACTCGGCAGGATTTGAACCCGCGACCCTCCCTCTAATCCCGCTGTCAAGTTTACGTCCCCTAACGCCCAGTCGTGTGTAACTGACCTACAACCGTTTATCTTTTATAGAGCGACTTGCTGGTTTAGATATTTGAGGTTATTTAATTTAAATGTTAGTGAAAACAATCCCACGTTTTTATTAAAAAATGTTAACAAAGGAAACTTTAAAATAATCTAAACTAATGTAATAAAACTGAAGAGTTTGTTTGTTTCTTTGTTTGTTTGATTGCGCTAAATCAAAATCAATATCAAAATGAAAATATTCTTTATTCAATTGAGCTTAATATAAGCACTTATGAATCGTCATAAAAAATGACAGTAGTAATGACTCGACCACCGATCTCAGGAACTGGTCCGTTTTGAAAAAAATATTTTTGTGTTGGACAGTCCATTTAATGAGGAAGGTTTTAGGCTATAGTATATACCTATATGTGCGGAATCCGAAAACCACGAGGTCGGAGCCGCGGGCGGATGCTAGTTTAACATAAAGTTAAATCAGTCACCAGAGCAAAAAAGTAGCGTCATAAAGATATTTTTTTTATTTTTGCGTTAGCTTGAATTGTTTGCATTTTAATTCCAGTCTAAACTTAATATTACTTATAATTTAAATGTCTTAACAACTTTAAATCCACGAGTAAAATGTTCATAAACTAAACAAAAATATTTAAAATATTAATTCAAACGAACACATGTCAACCGACTTAGTTAAATTACAATAACTTTACTAAATAGATTAACTTGTCAGCCTTCAAATTATTTTGTAGTATTACTAGCATGTGTTAATTCCATTCAAATATGAACTTAACTGCTTTAACAAGAGAGTCGAATTGATTATATTTCAATGCTCATGGGCATATATTTAAATCTATACTATCTATACTAATATAATACAGCCGAAGAGTTTGTTTGTTTGAACGCGCTAATCTCAGGAGCGACCGGTTCGATCGAAGCATATATTTTTGTGTTGGAAAGTCCATTTGTCGAGGAAGGCTTTAAGCTATAGTATAAGCCTATGTATGCGTGCAGAAACCGAAATCTACGCGGACGAAGCCGCAGGCAGCCGCTAGTCGTAAAATATTCCCCGACAAAAGAAAACTATGCAGTATTATGTTTAACATGTTGTTTATATTAACATGATGTAACTTTGATAAGAAGCGACAGTCACTTCAAATTTTAGGACCTTATTCAGAGCGGATAGTCGTATCTCGAAGGCACATTTAAATATTTAAATCTATGCTCATGGGTTCTTACTATTTCTGTCAAATGCCGGCAAATATCAAAATCTGTCTCTCTTTTGCGATCGATGGTCCGACTTCACCCGAAGTTTGACGATGATGCACGAAGGCATGGCATACCATGAGAAAGGAGGTTTATAGCCATAATATCTGGCCTACCGACGGGCCCGTTGGTCTAGTGGTCAGAGACCATGGCTACAAAACCAAGGGCCGCGGGTTCGAATCCCGCTAGGGGCTAATGTTTGATGAAAATCGGCATTTGTACTCGGGTCATGGATGTTTATAAAAGTATTTAATTATGTCTATCCGTTCCCTAGCATCCATAGTACAAGCTACGAGCTTAGGTTGGGGCTAGGCAATTGGTGGGTAAGTCAAAAGAATTTATATTATTTATTTACCACGAGGGTAAAGGTATTTCTTAAACCAGCAGTTATAGGCAGAAATCCAATATTTATAAAGATAAATATGTACATAAATATCACATACATTGTTCTAACTCCGTGTTAAGTAGCTTAAGCACTTGTGTTAAAAATATCAGAATCAACAGTGGTATTTAAAATATACTTGAATCCCAACTAATATTATAAATGCGAAAGTAACTCTGGTTGTCTGTCTGTCTGTCTGTCTGTCTGTCTGTTACGCTTTCCCGCTGAAACCTCGCAACCGATTTTGATGAAATTTGGTACAGACAATCTTTAGACCCTGAGACAGAACATAGGCTACTTTTTATTTCGAAAAAAAGAAATCCACGCGGACGGAGTCGCGGGCGGCCGCTAGTATTATGCATATGTAAGTATGTGTGCGAAAACCGAAATCCAAGGGAACGAAGTCGCGGGCCACCGCTAGTTTTTAAATATGAAATAGCATCCATACTTCAACCTTTAAGCTTAGATTGTAGCTAGCTAATCAACTTGTAAGTCCTAAGAATAATTTTAATATTCCAAGACTTTCAAGGCAATGTTACAATCTCAGCTTTATTTAATATTTTAGTTCTTTAATCCTATTTGTAGATATTTCATCAAAGATGGCGCAGTCTAGTATAGAGTAGTATTTCGCTAATGTTGAATCAAATCGAGAGAACTTAATATCCGCTTCTACGAGGTATATCGTGGAAGTGTGGAAACATACAGATCTTAGTTTGGCAGGATGAGAAAGAATATATATATCTAGATCTATATCTATACTTCTATACTTAATATATAAAGCTGAAGAGTTTGTTTGAACGCGCTAAACTTAGAAACTAGTGGTCCGATATGATTTTTTTTTGTGTTGGATAGGCCAATTGACGAGGATGGCTTTAGGCTATAGCATATACACATGTATCTATGTGTGCGGAAACCAGAAACCACGCGGACGAAGTCGCGGGCGGCTGCTAGTTATTTTTATTCCTGAGAGCATCTCATTTTAAGTGGACCATGTATATTGTTCTTATGAAAAATAAAGATCTTGAAACCTATCATAACTGCCGCTGTGGTATAGTGGTTAGAGCGCTGGGCTCAAGAAACCGCTGGGATCGTGGGTTCGCATCCCACGGGGAACACCACCTTGTTTAGGTTTTCTCAGTTGGGTTAAGACATTGCATGCTTGTTTTTGTATTTTTTATCTATGAAATGACACGCCACTATCTTTATTTTTCGTCCTATAATGATTGTACGTGTTTTTAAAACTAAACCCGGCATTTTTCGATTGCAATGATAGCCAAAAAATAGACAGCAACTTTGTTGTCCATGGTCCATATTTCTTCGAGATGTTCACACTTTACGTTGTAGTAATACGCCAATGCCTTCAAAACACATTCCCGTTCCGTATGTCGCCCTACTAGCGCATGTCACATAAGCTGAGCCCAACCCCGACTTATTGCAGAATTAAGTTTACACGTGACGTGGGGTTATTTTAAATTGCCTCAGCGACCCAGGACCTCTCTAATTTACCCCGATCTACGATGTACCAAGGAATTTGAAGAGAAGCCTGCGAGAAAAATTACAGGGACACGAAGAAGTCTCATATGCCCCCATTGAGGTATTACTACTACGTATATAGTAGAAGATACTAATACTATTTAACGGGACTAAAGGCTATATAGTATTAGAGTTATAATGCAACGCGAAAGTCTAAAATCTTATAGTATGTAGAAGACACTTTGACGAAATATGCATTTTCTTGTACGCACTGTTGTCCATAGACAAGAGTTGCCGACTATTGTACTATTTTTATAATGGAAAAATTGCCGTCTTGTTTTATAAAAACACTAGCGGCCGCCCCCGACTCCGTCCGCGTAGATTTCGGTTTCCGCATACATCGTGCATGTTATACCTACTATAGACAAAAAGATTTTTTTCATTCGATTATGTTGTTTCTGAGATTAGAGCGGTCAAACAAACAAACTATTCAGCTTTATTAAATTAAGGTATATAGAGGTACAAATGTGCGGTTGATGACCATGGAGAGCGGTGATCACTTACCATTAGATGTCAAAGTCAAAGTACCTAGTAGTTTATTTGCAATTTGATTGACATAGAAATTTATTTGCACGTCATTTCTTTAATGACCCACATGATCGTTTGCCGTTTAAAAAAAAAATACTACTACGTATAAAGTGGACATCGACACCAAAATCTATGCGTCATGTGGCGGGAAGACGTTACCCGCCCGTTTGAGTGCAGCCTCGCTAAAAGATCGAATGGGCCGCAACGCTCAAGAAGTCCGCCACCAAAGAAAGAAACTCTTACCTCTAGCCACGAACGTCTTGTCCAGGAAGTACTTCGCTGATGCACCTAGCTGGGAGCTCCCACACTGCGTCTCGTTTGGCGTTAAGTCGCGCGTTAGGTTGGAAATAGTTCTTGTTGAAATATTGTTCAGAACACGATTACACACACAAATACTGAGAAAGTTCCTTAAATTCGATTTTTTTGTTACGATCGCACGTTTTCATGTGCACCGCTGGATCTTACACACACCACGCCGCTAGAAGGCGCGGGAAGCGCGGCTTAAAAGCCAGTGATTGGACGGGACGTTTGAGCGCGGCGATAACGCTCTGCCATTGGTTCAAGTTTCCACTCCGGGAACGGAAGACTCGAACGCTGCCATTTCATTAGATTTTTCTGGTTAGATATTAGAATAGAATAGAAAACGATGTTGTTTGAATTTAAATATTAATTCAAAAATGGTTACGAAACACGTTAACTTGGAGGGAGGGTGCGGATAAATAATTTAGTGATTTTTTGTCTCCTTCCTTCACTATGAAATGACACGATTTGTACATGTTTTTATTACACAAGACGGCATTTTTCGTTTATAAAAATATGTAGTATGTAGTACAATAGACGGTAACTGTTGTCCATATTCCGCACACAGTGTTGTACAATACAATAGCTTCGAGGCTTCCTCGACTATCCAATACAAAAATGATTTCTCGAATCGAACCACGAACTCCTGAGATTATCGCATACAAACAAACAAACTCTTCAGCTGCATAGTAAATATATAAGTATAAATATTTCTTCGAGGTGTCTTCTCTATAAGAGTAAGTACTTAGTCGGTAAAACCTCAACGCCCAAATATCAGATTTCTCTTTTAAGACATGATTGGTCTTAACTCTTAACCAATGGCTTTTGGCATTTAACTTAACTATTTGGTTAAAATTGAGCTTAAGTGATATTTCAACAGTTGCGTAAACCCTCTTTGTTGTTTATCAAATTACTTGCAATACAAGTAGCGGCGCCCGGCGTTGTCTGAAATTAGCTTACTATGACGGTGATGAGTCAATGAAATGGCACAGGGACGGATCTGGGTGTTATGTTTCGTTTAATTTTAGGGATTTTAAATTAATTGTAATGGTATACAAGTCAAAGATCGTAAAGTTAATTTTAATGAAATGAGTAATGATGAGAATTCATTGAATTTGATATCTATTTAAAGATCAGTATGAGGCTATTAATGTCCCACTGCGGCGTAAAAGGCCTTCATAATTTCAAATCATGTTTTCGTTATAAATATGAGTTTTGGCTTAATCGCCACGCTTGCCAAATGGGAATTGTGGATCACAAACCACAACAACAAGCACAGAGAAAACAAACATATTTTTATTAAAAAACTTTGACGGGCCCGTTGGTCTAGTGGTCAGAGACCCTGACTACAAAACCAAGAGTCGCTGGTTTGAATCCGTTCCCTAGCTTCCATAGTACAAGCTTCGAGCTTAGTTCAGGGCTAGGCAATTGTGGTGTTAGTCCAAGGAATTTAATTTTCTCTTGCGGCCACACGCGACGTCGTCCGCGTGGTTTTAAGATCCTGCATATATTATTTTTCTGGGTCTAAAAGTTGTCTGTGCCAAATTTCATCAAAATCGGTTGAGAGGTTTAAGCGGGAAAGCGTAACAGACAGACAGCCTTACTTTCACATTTATAATATTAGTAGGCATTAATATTATGCAAAAAAATATTTCGTCAAAAATTCACTGGACGTCCTGTTTGCATTCCAAGTCCGTCCCTGTCTGAGGGGCGAAGGGCTCGCTCCCTTCCTTGTGCTATTGTTGTAGAGCACAGTCACAGACTAAAGTGAAAATTAAGGTTTTTATTTATTGTTTTTAATACATGTTGCTCAACTTGCTTGAAAGATAGATTTATTTTTACAAAAATATTTACCTACCTAATATTATGTAAAGCTGAAGAGTTTGCTTGAACGCGCTATCTCAGAAATCGCTGGTTCGAATTGAATTTTAATTTTTTTTTGTGTCGCGAAAGGGTTTATTTATTAAATAACAACAATATGTGTGCGGAAACTGAAATTCACGGACGGAGTCGCGGGCGGTCGCTAGTCTATAATAAAAATGTTTGTTTGTTTGAACACGCTTATTTCAGAAAATACTGGTTCAATTTAAATAATCATTTTGTGTCGGATAGTCCATTTGTCAAGGAAGGCTTTTAAGCTCTTTGATATTACACTATGTTTGTGGATACTGAAATCCAGGCGGACGAAGTCGCGGGCTACCGCTAGTCTTTAAGTAAAACAAAAAACGAATAGATGATTTTATGGTCGGGCAAAACATGCAAAACATGTCGGACATGGCCAATACTTGTATTAACGTTTGCTTATATACAAAATTAATTTCCCACAAACATGGTATATTGTATTAGACTTACGGCTATCAGAAAAGGCATAAACACTAACAACTAAAGTCTTAGATGTTGAGGTTAAAATAATACAGACAAACAAAGATTGAAAAACAATATTTTGTTACGTTATTGGAATCCTGTAAAATACTATTATTTTGATTTAAAACAATTAGGGTGTGCTTTATTCTTGCTTGTTTCTTAATACTATCATTAATTAGCGATTAGCTGCGAATTATTTAAAAAATTGAATATTAATGTCTGACACTTTCATTATTGGTTTAATAAACGACATTTTGTTCAAAAAAAAAGATTATTTTTGTACCATCCAAACATGTGTACGTACATCCACGAGCCTAGGATTTATTGTCGTACCTAAAGGTGGAGACTTGTTATTAGCATAGTTGTTTTATATACCTTAAATATTGTTCTATTTGCTGTTAGTCTTCCTATCAATAATAAAATAAATAAAATAAATAATAAAATAATGACAGTCTATTAACCTATTATTGATTTACAAAAATCATAACATTGTTCTAACCTTGGTGGGCGATATGTTTACGTCAAAGAAGGTTTAATTTATATTGTGAGTAACAGATGGCAGTGACATATTGCGGAGCGTAAGATCGCCTACTCCGCGATGACGAGATTTGTTCTCGATTGTATAAGAGGCTTCAGTGACATCTATAATACATGCTTGGTCCACCTGATTTGTTTGTTTCATTTGTTTCAAACCCATTAGTGCGCTCGGAGTCCAACCTTAAAGCGTAATAATGTTATTGTCGATTTCACAACAAACAAGTATAGGTACATCCTTAAATAGCTAAAACGAATACTTACGTAATTAACTCATAAAAATAAAATCAACTGGTATGATATTGCATTGTGAATACACTACAAATAAATCACGAAAGTACGAACATACCTGATCTAACAGCCAGGCTGACAGTCTTGTTTGAAGATGCGCGGGAAGTGATGGTACCTACTAAATGCCTCTGAATTCTATGCACGGCAATTCCACAATTAATGCACCTCATTATAAGTCCACTTGAACTTTTAGATACACTTTTAGAAAACTATGTTTTAATAAATTTAACTGTTTTTCAAATAATATATTGACGACAAGAGCAGGTTACCCACATGCCCACATTTACGTTGACAGCGACGCATTTTTAAGGCAAAGTATAACGGAAGTTGATTTACTAATTATATTTTACAAAAAACTGACAAGTTCTACAAAGTTCTAAAATATAAGATAATTATTATTTTTATTTTATTAACTTTGTGCTTTTGTGCTATTCGTGAATTTTCTAAAAACAGCCCGGATTTGTCATTGCCTGCGTGAGGCCTTACCATCAAGTCTTATAGCGATCTAAAAACCAGTGAGTAAGAGAGATGCCGCCTTACATCATGTAAAGCGGCATCTCTCTTACTCACTCGTTTAAAGATCGCTTTAAGACTTGATGGTAAGGCCCCTGCTTTGGCAAGCGTGGTTATTATGCCAAAACCCAACTTTGTAACAAAACATCAACAAGACTGTACTTGCCGACTGTACAATCAAAGGTACAGTCAGCCTGCGCTTTAATCTCCCTAACCCGATTACGCGGTGCGAGGGGGGGGGGGCAAATTGAAAAACATGACGACCCATCGCGCTCGAATATTAATTGATAATTGCGTTATGCCAGATTGTGTGTGCGGCTTTGAATCCCGGTAGGGTAGGGAATATAGTTTCAACTTAAAGTGTAAAGGAGAGAGGTACATAGATGTTGAAAAGTTATTTTTTAGTGCCTTAGCGAGAACGAATTGAATTATTTTTTAGGTTTGATTTATTAATAAACTAGCGGCCCGCCCCGGCTTCGCCCGTGGTACTTGTCCACTATTTATACATAAAAACCTTCCTCATGAGTTACTCTATCTATTAAAAAAAAACCGCATCAAAATCCGTTGCGTAGTTTTAAAGATTTAAGCGTTCATAGGGACAACATGACAGAAAAAGCGACTTTGTTTTATACTATGTAGTGATAAAATAAAAAATACATTTATAATACACAAAATATATATATTATTACTAGCGGCTCGTCCCGGCTTCGCACGGGCACTAAACATAGCATTTAGAATCATATTTTTTTGGAAGCTTACTACTTATACATAATGACGGTATTCAAACTGCTCCGTTAGTTTTTCACTTTATTCGTTACATACAAAAATACAAATCTTTCCCCCTTATATTATTAATGTAGGTAGATGGAGACTATCCCATTAGTGGATCCTGGACTCCAAGGCAATGGCGATAAACCAACCAGGACAAAAGATAGGATGATGATGATGACTATTAAGTTATCATCATCCGAGCTGTTGTTTGAACCATTTTAAACATCTATAACATTCATAACTTAATATTTCCTGCACAAAGGGGATTCAAAGAAAAAGTGAACATATTTCAGTGAAATCAGATAAACTGGGAACAGGGCAGGCAAATGAATAGGGAAGTCAGGAAGTCAAAGAAAGAGAACATAATAATAAACATAAAAATACTTTATTAACATAATTATTCTTAACAACTAATTTAACGTTCAACCACCATGCAACGTTGATATAAACATGATCGTGTCATTGTTCTGCAGCTCATAGTCGAGTTCACCGTACAACTCCCAGTCTGCGTCGTTTATTAAGACTAATATTCCTGGACGAACGGAGTCACCCTGAAAATAAGTGGTCATATAATTAAATTTTAACAATATTTAAACCAATTGAAAGTAATATAGTTATGTATATGCCAAGTTACATTTTATTATAAAACCTGTATTTAAGAAAAAACAATGCTTTTGTTCTTTCTTCTACATTAGATTTGATTAGATCTAACAACAGCAATTTCTTTTATATCAGATATCTAAAATTGAAAATACAAAGTTCTTTATTTATGACTAGCGGCCGCCCGCGACTTCTTCCGCGTGGATTTCAGAGCCATTTTTTTCGCAATAAAAAGTAGCCTATGTTCTCTTTACAGGGCCTAAAGATTTTCTGTGCCATATTAGAGAGGTTTAAGCAGGAAAGCGAAACAGACAGACTTTCGCATTTATAATATCAGTAGGTATTTCTAATTTCTAATATTTCCCTGAAGATACTTTTGACTTTTGGTAAAATTGTGATCAAGTGCAGTCTTACAAATCTTAGGGTTCGTAAAAAGCAAAGTTTGCA
The DNA here is from genome assembly GCA_958496325.1 of Nomophila noctuella. Classification (NCBI taxonomy): domain Eukaryota; kingdom Metazoa; phylum Arthropoda; class Insecta; order Lepidoptera; family Crambidae; genus Nomophila; species Nomophila noctuella. The sequence continues at coordinate 631,185 of OY292510.1, read as the reverse complement.
CTGCAGTACTAGACATTCACTGAACATACCTGTAAAAATAACTCTTCTCTTTCTTTTAACAAGTTATCCTTAATCCATACCAATAGTTCTTTGATTGTCCATTTGTCTTTTTGGACTTCGGTAAAATACTTGTTCAAAGCCGGTAATTCTACTTCCCGCTTCTTTATTTTGTCGAAAAGAAGCTCAGCACCACCTCCGAAATGAATGTTTAATTTAAGTGTATCTGCCATTACTTATTTCGTTTTATATTCATGAAATGATAATTTTTTGGTAAAATAAAAAGATTCACGAGGTTATGTTTTTGTTATGAAATGTCAACGTCAAAACTTTTAACTTCCGGTAAGCGCATTTACGGAGGTCGTTGAAAAAACGTTGTAATGGCGAATTTCAGAAGTGCACAGCCAACAATTAAAAAAATGATTATTTACCTCAAAAAAGGTAGAATATTACATTTGTTTTTTTTTGTAATTCTTCTTTTGTCTTGTCTACTTTCTACAAGGAGCCCTTTAAATAAAACACAAGATTTTAAAATGTACATTTTACTATACATATTTACTAAAATTAATACATCACATAGTTATAAATATTAAATTAATCTGTACATGCAATTAATAGTACAATCATAAAGTTTTGATAATTATTGACAATTCATTAGTCCCTCTCAAGTTTGCCCGACCCGGGAATCGCACCCAGGTCCTCGAGACCAAGGCCCGAATTTCACAACATCACATACATTGATCTGACTCCGTTTTAAGTAGCTTAAGCACTTGTGTTACAGACATCAGAATCAAGAATGGTAAGTATTACAAATATACATAAATAGATACATAATATAACACCCAGACCAGGACAAACAGACATGTTTATGCACACAAATGTTTGTCCTGTGCGGGAATTGAACCCGCGACCTTTTATATAATAGGCAACATCTTGACCATTACACCAAACGGCTCTAAATGATGATTATGATTTCACTCGGCGGGTATCCTCCTAGAACGGTATGGTGATGGCATCTTCAAATGAACGGTCCGTATGTGAAGCTTCAGCGAGTTGGACTGAGAGAACGCCTTGCCGCAGTGGGAGCACTCGTAGGGCTTCGCCCCCGTGTGTACCTGGTGGAAATTAGAAAAAAAAATTAGCTTTTTTTTATGTCAGAGTCGGCAAACGAGCTAGCGGGTCGCCTGATGGTAAGCAATCACCGCCGCCCATGGACATCCGCGACACCAGAGGTATCGTTGATGCGTTGCCGGCCTTTCAAAAGAGAGTACGCTCGTTTCTTGAAGGTCCTCATGTCGTAGCAGTCAGGAAATACTGCAGCAGTGAGATTGTTCCACAAAACTGTGAGGAAATTGTTTTTATTTATACGTCTTAATATGACAGTTGATATATTGTTATATTCCTTAGATCAACCCTTATACAATCTTATTGTTGTTGCTACTTAACTATTTATTTAATAACTAGCTGCCGCCCGCGACTCCGTCCGCGTGGTTTTCGGTTTCCACATACATAGGTATGTACATTGTGTTATTCTGATGTATAAGCTATATTGTGGTAAAGTTTTATTCAAATCCATTCAGTAGTTTTCACGTGAAAGAGTAACAAACATTCATACATCCATACTTACAAACTTTCGCCTTTATAATAGTAGTAGGATAGTGTTGTAAGAGCATCGAGCCTGCCAGTCTCATTTTCAAGGCTCGAGGCGGCATGGCAATGTAATAATTAATGTTTTTATTTACAACAAGTTTTCAAAATCACATACAGGATACAACAACAATCATGTCCAAGATAAAAAGTTCGTCATCAAAAAAAAACTTTCCGATGTCTCAGCTGACTCTGCTGCGCGAGGTCGTGATTGGCCAGCGCGGTCGCACCGGTCTGCGATTGGTCGAAATGATGCGGGAGTCGTTACGATTCGCGGTAGTTTCGCGGAAATGATACGGTCTTACTACGGAGAAATACGTTCCATTTTACAGTAAGTAAAATTGGGTATTTGACTGCATACGAAATAAATTATGATATACCAACATTAAAGATGAAATACAAAATTAAGCACTATTTTTTATCCCACAGTTACTTTTGAGCTTTTAACAAATTATTACACCTAATTGAAACTAAAAGAGTATTGATTTGACAATACACAAATGTGACGTCACAATTTTGTATTCCATCCAGATTTTCATACAAGTTTACGTTTTTGACATTTAATAAAAGAAGGTGATTTGACCTGTCAGTCAAATACCGGATTTAAACTCTTACCCTGTCATGTCTGTTTAGCGCTGCTTTGTGTTTGAACGCCTTGGGGCAGTGGTTGCACTTGTACGGCCTTTCTCCGGTGTGGGTTCGATGGTGGATCTGGATACAAGAGGAGACATTTTGTTATGTAATAACCCTTCTGGCCGTTTTCGACCATGGCGGCCGATCTTACGATCAGCCAGGTACGCAGGATATAATATTATTATAGTGCACAAGATTAAATTGCACTTTAGGCCTTATAGGACACTAGGGGCCGCCCGCGACTTCTTCCGCGTCAGGTCAACTATGTGTCTCGGTAGCTTAGTGGTCAAGATGTTTGCCCGGATCGCAAGAGGCGCTGGGTTCGATTCCTTACTGAGCCACCTAAGCACGGAGGACCTAGCTGATTAATTTTTCTTTTTTAATTGTTAAAATCATTATAGTGAGCGGGAAGTATGAGTGTCCTTTGTTGTGCTGTCCTCACTGATATAATTATTTGATAACTAGCGGCCGCCCGCGACTCCGTCCGCGTGGATTTCTTTTTTTCGAAATAAAAAGTAGCCTATGTTCTGTCTCAGGGTCTAAAGATTGTCTGTACCAAATTTCATCAAAATCGGTTACGAGGTTTAAGCGGGAAAGCGTAACAGACAGACAGACAGACAGACAGAGTTACTTTCGCATTCATAATATTAGTTGGGATTATTTTATTTTGATTTAATTTGTATCAATTTACTTAATTCCCTTTGTATCATAGTAAATACTGTAATTGTTATCTGCCGTTTTATGTGAATTAAAATAAATAAATAGTCACCTGTAGTCTCTGGAATACGCTGAAAGTCTTGGGACACTGGTTGCACTGGTAGGGGCGCTCTCCCGTATGTGTTCGTTGGTGGTAGCGGAGCGTCGCATTCGACTGGGAAACAGAATAATATATGGTGTGTTAAAATCATACCAAAAACACAAAAATATTGGGGGTTTTTAATGGCATAGGCGGCAAACGAGCTAGCGGGTCCCTGATGGTAAGTGTGCAAGTGATCACCGCCGCCCATGGACATCAACAACCGCACAAGGGTCGCAGATGCGGTGCCTTGACACCCCATACCCTCCGCAACTGAGCTCTGGCGACCTTACTCACCAGCAGAAACAGTCATCAATAATCAAGAGCACTCAGATCTATCTTGAAATTGGTTCAAGGACTGTCTTTACAAATGACTAGGAACCAGGCGAACCTTATGAGAGCTAGCATATAAAAGTATCTACCTAGCCGTATAGAAAAAAGTAAAGCGTGGTATCAGCCTATAAATGTCCCACTGCACGGCAAAGGCGTCCATCATTTGAAATCATGTTTTGGCTTAATCACCACGCTTGCAAAGTGCGGATTGGTGATCACAAACCCGGGCTGTGTTCAGAAAAATCAACACAAATTTTGCCCGACCCGGGAATCGAACCCAGGACCTCGAGACCAAGGCCCGGTTCTTAAACCACTAGACCATCGGGGCGTATAGTGTAAATCTTATATATAAAAATCGATCGCAAAATGTGTTGGTAAGCGCATAACTCAATAACGCCTGGACCAATTTGGCCAATTCTTTTTTTTAAATGTTCGTTGAAGTCCAAGGATGGTTTTTACGGCGAGAAAAAATCGAATAATTGCCGGGAAAACCCTAAAAACAGCCCTGCCAGATTACAATTTTTTGACAGAACGAAGTCTGTCGGGTCAGATAATAAGAAATAAGATTAAGTGTAGATAACACTCACAATGCACTTCTTCCCGCAGACTTCGCAGACGACATGTTGCACAGATGCAACGCGTGCATCTTTTGAATGCAACGTCGCGTGCGCGCGCTGGTAGTGGACCGAGTAGGAACGGGCGTGGGCGAATGTTCGGTTGCACTGGAATATTAATAAATATCTCTGGACATAATTCACACAGTGCCATCTAGCCCTAAGCTTGTGCTATGGATGCCAGAAAACGGAAAAACATTACTTATATACTTTTTTTTGTAAATACATACATATTATACATAGAAACACCCAGACCGATACAAACAGACATGTTCATGCACACAAATGTTTGTACCGTGCGGGGATCGAACCCGCGACCTTTGGTGTAGTAGCCGACTTCTCGACCATTACACCAAACGGCTCGTCGAATTAATTAAATGAATATTTTTATAGTGCATATTGTGAAGTCAAAGCGTTTATTTTGCAACTTGATTTACAAATTTGGAAAACTGAGAGGACTGCCATATACTGTAACCTACGCTCGTTAAAATAAATCGCACTCAACCTCAACTCTGAGCTCGATCTTGAGTGCGAACTAGATATGTCATACTCATACAAAACAGCATCTCACAAAGCCCTAAGCTCGTATTAATAAATCGCTCTCAACTCTGAGCCTCTGAGATCGAATTTGATATGTCATTCTCATATAAAATAGCATCTCAAGATCAATCTCAGAGTTGATCGCGATATATTAATACGAGGCTTATGGGGGTTGACGTTTTGCTTTGACTTTTTCCCCTGCTTGGCGCTCTTACTTCAGCAATCCAGGAGCAGGAATTGGAAAAATGGATTGATTGATATTTGATATAATGGGATTATAAGCCCCGCATTACTGCGAGGCGTCAAAAATTATTAAGACTCATTTGAGTGTTCCCCTCCACGGAAATCTTTAGTAAAAGGCGAAAGATTTATACGTTTTGAAGGGAAACCAGAGTGATGATGTAAACTTATGCCGGGAGGGTCATTATTTGGAAAAAAATCTCGTCACCGCGATGTTGCTGCAAAATTATATCTCTGTATGACGGCGCCATCTCGTAGTGCATTTTGGAACTAAATTGACATCGTGGATTTGATAGTTTGTACAATGTTCACTAGGTGGCGCTACTTTACTAATAAGTTCAATTGTTATTGGATAGATGGCGCTGTTACTTCTTTTTCTGTCAACTCGTACTATGCAAAATTCTTTGGATGAGTTTTGAGAATGATATTGAAATACCTCTTCACATTTGACCGGTTCATCCTTAGAATGTATTTTCAAGTGTTCCTTTAGTTCTTCGTCACTGCTAAATCCTTCTCCACACTGGATACAACATCTGAAAACAGATATTATGTACATGCAGATTTAGTGTTATTTCTGTATGATATAAAATACGCAAGTTAGGATGCAGAATTGTATTTTGTGAATTACAAATGTAGCTCTGATTATGATATGTTCTATATTATCACCCATCATATCACATCTACACACACACATCTAATTTATTGATTATCAATATTCTTATAATAAATAAATGAGATTGTGTGCTTATATTTTACATACTTGTTTGTTTGTGTGGGAGGGGTTTAGAACATGTTTAGATTTTTTTCCCGACTGTGTTTGTGTGCGTAGGTGTTTTTTTTTAATTTATTTATTCAAAGTATACATAATTTTACATCCATCATATTCCTGCCAAACTGCTTAACAGTTTATCGGCAGTAGTTGCCGTTACAGTTTTACTTAATTCTAAGCTGTTCACATTTTTTTTTTTGCAACATTAATACAACAGTACCTTTCTTATTTTTTTAATTTATATTAGCTAAATGAACTAACATCACAAAGTCACAGAGTGTGTGCGTCTCTCTCTCTCTATCTTTTTCTCTCTCTCTCTCTCTCTCTCCCCCTCTCTCTCTATTTCTCTCTCTCTCTGTGTGTGTGTATATGTGTCTCTGTGTGTGCATAAGACTATAACATGGCTGTACCTCTTGCTAGCATCGCAGTCAGTATCCACCCCGACATGTCGCTGCAACGCCTCTGCAGTGTGAAACTGCACATTGCATTTACTGCAGCAAAGTTCTGCTTTACACTCTGCGTTCTGAAAGGCGAGATGTGATATTTATTTGTAGTTTATTTATTTTATTTTATTTATTTATAGATTACCAACATTTGTTTACACTGAAACGTAGGTACAATTATTATTAGTTAATATGGTATGGTTGTAAATTATAAGATTTTTGACTTTCGCGTTGCATTGTGACACTAGTATTATTTAACGGGACTTAACGCGATATTTATTATGTAGTATATGTATACGTTTCGGCTGCGTTACAACAGCCGTGGTCGCAAGCGGACTCACGTCACGTCAAGCAGTAAGTAGTATACATATACTACATAATTAATATCGCGTTAAGTCCCGTTAAATAATACTAGTGGTTGTAAATTGCCCAAATTGGGGCGATGACCCGCTAACCCACCAATCTAACCCACTGGTAGGTGGGTGTTTATTTCAGTTGGTACTCGTTATAAGTTAGCAGAAAAAGTTTTATTGTTAAAGATTTTTTTTCTTTTTAACAAATTTAATTAAAAGCTTGTTTCTTTTAGTTTTTCTTTTCAAAGATTAAAAACACAAAGTGTTTAGTAATAAAAGTTCTACGACTTACAAAACCCCAAAAACTGAAAATAGTGATTTCAAATGGCAATAAGTATTTTTCAACTTACTTATCTCAAAAAACGTATCATTTAGAGCTTTGATTTCTTAACACTTTTTGTTTGTAATCACTTTCTCTGTCAATTAACATGAGTCATGACTGGCCGTCGAAACTCGTTTTTTTTCAAAATGGCGGACTTATGCCAACTTCCCGACCCGCTTGGTGTAATGGTCAAGATGTTGCCTATTACGCAAGAGGTCGCGGGTTCGATCCCCGCACAGGACAAACATTTGTGTGCATGAACATGTCTGTTTGTCCTGGTCTGGGTGTTATATGTATCTATTTATGTATATTTGTGATACCACTGTTGATTCTGATATCTGTAACACAAGTGCTTAAGCTACTTAACACGGAGTCAGAACAATGTATGTGATGTTGTGAAATATTTATTTATTTATTTATTTTAACTTCCATAATAAAATGTTCGTTGCTCTTTCAGCTCAATCGGTTGAGGTCAAGTGCCTTAAAATTTTGATGTAAGATTCCACCCAAATAAAAAATAAATAAATAAATATTTCACAACATCACATACATTGATCTGACCCCGTGTTAAGTAGCTGAAGCACTTGTGTTACAGACACTAGAATCAACAGTGGTATTACAGATATACTTAAATAGATACATATACCAAACAAACATACATAGCAATTTCGACTGGGACTCAATCTATTCATGATAAATACATTTTTAATTATATACTTGAAAGAGGTAACTGTATGACCTAGTACAAGTATGTTAACTTATTGTATGGACAAACTATTGTAATTATTTGGCGATTGAAAAGAGCAACTATCGAGTTTCTTGCCGCTTCTTCTCGGTAGATGACTGCATTACGAAGTCGGTGGTCGAGTCATTCCTTTGTGCTAATAATTTTTGACGACTTATAAGTGCCTTGCAGAGGCCTACATGAATAAAGTATATTTTTATTTTGATTTTGATGATTTTGATTTAAATAAAAGCTTGTAAATTCCTACTACTATTATAAAGGCGAAAGTTTGTAAGTATGGATGTATGGATGTATGGATGTTTGTTACTCTTTCACGTAAAAACTACTGAATGGATTTGAATGAAACTTTACAATATAGCTTATACATCAGAATAACACATAGGCTACAATTTTTGTGGTTTCTAATGTGAGGTCGTGAAATTTTTTTTACGGAAATCGTAATCCACGCGGACGGAGTCGCGGGCGGCCGCTAGTCAAGTATATTTTGATTTTGATGATTTTGATTTAAATAAAAGCTTGTAAAAAAGATGATACTTCACAAACCTGTATATCCCTATGAGCTTTTTTCTTGTGCATGTTAAGTCCATTCTCACCGATAAACGACTCTCCGCAGAACTCACAAGAATGTTTAGAAGGATGGTGAAGTCTGATATGCGTCAAGTGACTTGTAGACTTTCTGAAACAATAATTATAATTATTTAGTCGCTAGATTAATAGAATGTGCCTGAAGTAGGATTCCTTGTGATTGTAAATCTATACTAATATATAAAGCTGAAGAGTTTGTTTGTATGTTTGTTTGTTTGAACGCTCTAATCTCAGGAACTACTGGTCCGATGCGAAAACATATTTTTGTGTTGGATAGTCCATTTGACGAGGAAGGCTTTCGGCTATTGGAAATCGAAATCCACGCGGACGGACTCGCGGGCGGTCGCTAGTATGTGATTATAAACAATGTAATTATAAATAAAACATTTTAAAAAGGATCTAACCAGTAAGACCCATGTTTAAAACAAACCTAAGGTGTCAATTTCTTATCTGCAATCCGGTATTTGACTGACAAGTCAAATCACTCACTTTTATTATATGTCAATAACGCAACATTGTAGGGAAAACTGTATGAAATACAAGGCTATGACGTCACAACTCACAATCTAGCATTGACAAATCAATACTCTTTTGTCAAATCAATACTCTTTTATTGTCGATTAACTATGATAATTAGTTAAAAGCGCAACTGTAACTGTGGCATAATGATTTGTGATTGTTTTTTTTTATAGGAGTATCATAATTAATTTTAAATACAGTCAATTACCCAAATGTGATAACAAAATTACTAAAATGTTATGCGTTTTTAAAATTTTAATAATGATTTTGTACTTTTAATATTTTTTAGATAGAGACAAAAACCAACTTTTATGTCGCTAAAAATCTGTAAGTTGCATAAATAAGTTTAACTTACGAGAAGGACGCCCCACAAAACTTGCAGACGAATATATGTCCGCTGTGCCACTTTGAATGTTCCTTAGCGCGATGCCTGAAAATAGGAAAAATGCATTGATAAATTATCTCATACATTATTTGTAATATATAAAAATCGATCGCAAAATGTGTTGGTAAGCGCATAACTCAATAACGAATGAACCAATTTTGTCAATTCTTTTTTTAAATTGTTCTTTTATGTCCAGGGATAGTTTTTAGGCAAGAAAATTTATGAACTAAGGGACGGGACGACGGGATGGGACGGGACGCGGATGAAGTCGCAGGCGGAAGGCTAGTTCACAATAAATTATCACAAAGCCACATAAAGGCACGCACACATATTTAAAATGGAAATGTAAAGAAAGAGTTTCTTGCCGCTTCTTCTCGGTAGATGACTGCATTCCGAAGTCGGTGGTCAAGTCATTCTATTGTGCTATTATTATTGATGATTTATAATTGCCTTGCAGAGGCCTACATGAATCTACGAATACATCTACATCTTTACACTATCTACACTAATATTATATATAGGAAAGATTTGTATTTTTGATTGTAACAAATAAACCTAAACTCCTGGACCGATTCTACACTATCCCCGGTGAACATAGGGTACTTTGGTCCCGGAAAGGAGGTGTGGAGTGTCCCGGAAGTGTGGAGGGGGGGGGGATATTTGAATAAGAAGAAATTACGCGCGGTTGAAACTGCTGGTGGAAGGCTAATTTAAACATATTTCATTTTTTTTTGTTTATTTCATTTAAGCATTTTTAAATGCTAGGTACTATAATAATAATACCCTCCTAGCCCAATTCGGCCACGGCGGCCAATCTTACGATTAGCCAAGTACGCAGGATATATTATAGTGCACAAGCGCGTGCGCAAGCACAGGTGCACTCCCTATTCCCTCACTCTCATAATTCGGTGGGACAGCAGTCTGACACGACCGTAGAGAGATCAGGCGCAGGACCAACGGCTTAACGTGCTTTCCGAGGCACGGGGGTGTAATTACACCGCCAACTTCCAAACTCCGGACTGTATCTGTGTTATCACAACCGGAAAACATAGACACAATTTCATCGGTCCGACCCGGGATTCGAACCCAGGACCTCCGGTGCGGCCGTCGCATTAAAGTGCGACACACTAGCCACTGCGCCACGGAGGCAGTACTATTATAGTCTTTAAGCTATGTTTAAAAAAAAAAAAAAAATTACAAGTAGAAATTCGTCAGGTCTACTAACGGTCTTGGTAGCTTAGTGGTCAGAGCGCTTGCCCGGATTGCAAGAGGCGCTGGGTTCGATTCTCGCCTGAGCCACTTGAGGTCAGATGAATTATACTTTGTTTATATTTAAAAAAATATATATTTCTAAAACAAAATTACTTACACAAGCAAGTTTTAAATTATACACTCACCGTGATTTGCAGACATAGTCGCAGAGCCGGCAGACGTATTTCCGCTCGTGCGCGGTCGCCCGGTGCGCTCGGAGCGCCCTGGCGTGGGTCCAGCGAGTGGAACACACTTCACAGATGTACTCACCGCTGCTCTGTATGATATAACCGTAAGTTAATTGTTAAAAGTGTTTCTATGTATAATATGTATGTATTTACAAAAAAAAAAAAAAAGTATATAAGTAATGTTTATCCGTTGTCTAGCATCCATGGTACAAGCTAATGCTTAGTTTGGGGCTAGATGGCGCTGTGTGAATAATTTAGAGATATTTATTTATTATTATTATTATTATATTATAAATATCACACCACTACCAAGTAAGTAAGTATAAATAAATAAATATTTCACAACATCACATACATTGATCTGACTCCGTTTTAAGTAGGTCAAGCACTTGTGTTACAGACATCAGAAATGAATCAACAGTGGTATTACAAATATACTTAAATAGATATATAGAACACCCAGACCAGGACAAACAGACATGTTCATGGTCACAAATGTTTGTCCTGTGCGGGAATCGAACCCGCGACCTCTTGCGTAATAGGCAACATCTTGACCATAACACCAGTGGACAGTGGGTCTTAAAGGCAGGCAACGCCTACCTGCTGCCAACTAGTGGATTTTTCATTTGCAAAAAGCCTCATTGTTACATATCAAAAAACTAGGTTAGGTGTTTTTCCCCTGATGGTAAGTGATCACCGCTGCCCATGGACTTTAACAACGGCACAAGGGCCGCGGATGCGTTGCCGGCCTGTAAGACCCCATACCCTCCCCAACTGAGCTTTGGCGACCTTACTCACCAGCAGAAACATAGCACAACAGTTACGAAGTGTGTCACTATGATCTTCTGTAAGGTGGAGGTACTTCCCCAGAGAGCTCATTCAAGTGGAAGTTCCACGAAACTCTAACTTTCTAACTGATTGATGATGATGATCGATGGATATTGTATCCACTTACCGGGTCATGACGTATCATATGATTCTTGTAAGTCGCATCCGTTATAAACCCTTTGAAGCATTGATCGCACTTGTAAAAAGAGTTCAAGTAATTCAACGACATCTTCCTTGCCTGCACTTCCTCAATTTGCTGTTCTTTCGTTAAAATAAACACATCTACCTCCCCCTCTCTGAAATCGTTGAGATCAGAATCATCGTTATCATAATATTCTTCACCTTTCACCGTTACATCTGTTAAATCCTCCTTAATATCTTCAAACTTGACATCGTTAATCTTGTTTTTCTTCTTAACTTTTTTAGTTGAATCGTTGTGTTTATTTTCAGTTGTTTTCACTTTAGCCGAGAGAGGTTCTTCATCGCTTGTATCTGAATCGTTGTATTTCACACAATCATCGTCCCAGGTATCCCAGTAGGTTTCTTCTTTGACTTCCTGTTTTTCAATGTGGATGTAATCTATCGTTGCATCGTTGTGTTGGATTTTTATGTTGGAATACGGTGACGTTATTTTGAGACTTTGGACGTATTCTGTTGTTATCTGGAATTTGTAAAATGTGAAGTATCAATAAAATATAATCTCAATATAGTGAATTACCAATTATTATTATTATCTGAATAGACAATAGGGTATTTTAGTCAAGATGAGTTAAAAATTAAAAAGTGCATTTTAATGATTGTTTAGAGGAAAAGCAATCGGAAAATGTGACTTTCACTTCATATGGTACTTAAACATTTATTTATTTATTTATTTATTTAAGGATGTACAAAACAGGTTACAACCATTAAAACGATGATAACATGCACTTATTTCTAGGATCCAGGTTGAAACCCTTAATGTATGTACATACTATGCACAATAAGCTTTCAAGCAGACAATAAAACAGAAAAAAGACAAATTAATACAATAAAACAAAAGAAAAAAAAAAACACAAATTTAAAAACACAAATAAAATACACGAAATTTAGTGTTAACCAATAATACGCCGTATTTTTGTTTTAAATTGGGATTCTGTATTGCTAAAAATGTCTATGCCATCCATGCTATCAGCACTGCCACCAACGAGTTCATTATATTGGCGGCACATTCGAGTGATGGGGTTAAAGTAAGATATATTATTAATATAAACATTGAGCGAGAATAACTTAGGCTTACGGGAGCGATGATAGGTATTGAAATTCAATTGCGATAATAGGTTTGGTGAGTCAATTTTTGAATTAATTATTTTGTACAAGTGCATAAGATCTAATTGTTTTCTGCGACTAGCCAGAGATGTCATCCGAAAATGAGTGAGTCTATCTTCATATGAATGGAGTGCTCTGCGGATTCCCTGTCTGAAACAAAGTAGCCTCAGAAAACGTTTTTGAATTTGCTCAATTCGTTCGACGTGGATCCCATAGAATGGTGACCAAATAACTGTATTATATTCTACAAGACTACGAATTAATGCATAATATAGGGTTAGATGTGATGAAATGTTTTTAAACCCTTTCGTTACTCTGCAAACAAATCCCAACATACGAGACGCATTATTCACTATATGATCATAATGAGACCGGAAACTTAGGTGACTATCAAAAACTACACCGAGATCTTTAACTTCAGTCTTGCGTATAAGAGTATGATTCTCTAATGAGTAATTAAACTGAGTGACCTGCGCCTTCCTAGAAAACGTAACAACAAAAAATTTATTAATATTTAAGGTCATGTCATTACCGTGACACCAATCCAATAAAGAGTCAAGGTCTTGCTGGACTAGTAAAGCATCATTGATACTGTTAATGGAGTTGAATATTTTTAAATCGTCAGCGTAAAGAAGGCATTGGCAGGACAGTCGACTTACGAGGTCGTTTATAAAAATTATAAAAAATAAAGGGCCAAGATGAGAGCCTTGAGGGACTCCAGATGGAACAGTAAAAGCTGACGAGAGATCACCTTTCAACGCTACCAGCTGACTACGTCTACTTAAATATGACTGCACCCAAAGCAGCAAGTCTCCGTGTACACCATACATTGCGAGTTTCTGACAGAGTAGTGAATGGTTAACTTTATCGAAAGCCTTGGAGAAATCTGTAAACATTACTTATTAAAGTTTTTAGGTTTTTTATGAGTCTTTGAACCCTACGAAATGTCGCCGACGTAATGACATCATCACATAGTATGTGATGATGTGAAATATTTATTTATATAAATAAATGAATAAATAAGTATACAAACCAAGTGCCCCTGTGCTTCGGCAAACTTCAGCACCTCTTCTGAGTTCCTGCACATCTGCTGGAAAGACAAACTCTTGAGCAGCAGAGAGCTGCATACGCTGCAAGCAAGCTGCAGACTTTCCCCTTGCTTCATCTGCAACATGCATTGTCATATGTTAAACTGTGTTTACACTGTTTCTCTGCTTTGGGAATTGGTGGTAGAGTAATTAACCTTTTCCACGCCAAACTTTTTTTCGAAAGTCGTCCTCTGGACGCCACGACTATGAATTTAAAAGTTAAAAAATAACCGCACAAATCTCGTTTAATATGTTCAGGCAAGTAAATAATTGTTTCTACAATTTTTCGTTTGATATATCAGTTGTTGGCGTATTGGGCATGTGATAGTTTGTCTGATAACTATATCAGACCTTGGCATTAAAAGGGTAAATAAGTGCTTCTATGAAGCCAATGCCAATTATAAAGAATATTTTGAATTTGAATTTGTTTTTACACAGGAAAGTCACAATTATGTGTACATTTTATACTTTACTAGACTTCATGACAGAACTTTTAAGAGAGTAAGAGCTTTTTGGAACTTCCAGTCGAATTAATTCAAGAAAAATCGTATTTGTGCGTAATCAAATTAAGTTAACATGAAAGATATCGGCTACATTTTCAACAGATCCATTAAAACCTGGAGTTTACCAGCAGAAACAATATATCAAATTAAACAAGAAGAATCCCATAGTTTCAAAACACTTAATTATAATGCTAATAACGATTACTCTACCTCGATTCCAGTTAGATTTTCATAGGCGTTGTTGAGACGATACTTAAACATATCCATGAGTTTTACATCCGTTGAAAGGCAGAGACGACATGCGAGGATTTCTTCCATGATTTTTTACACAGTTTCAGAGAATAAAAAATTAATTTCATGAGAATAACTTTGTATAAACAACAAAAATTTTTTGACAATAATAATTGACAAATGACACTTGTCGAAAAAAAAAATACAACTTTTTTTTAACTCAAGCGCATAGGATGGATTGCTGAAACTCCGAAACTGTCAACAAAGTTTTAAAACACACATTGTGCTCTATTTTTGTAGAAATCCAATAAATCAATGATCTTAGACACAATAAATTTACCGTATATTATTATCGGTAAATAAAAAAAAATAAACATAATATTTTTTTTAAATATTTATTCGTTTGGTCACACCATTTTTTTTCATAAATTACACCATAATTTAACTCTTACATTAAAAACTTATTTTAATTTTTAATAACAGTTAAATTACATCACCGTTTAAACATTCAATTGTTCAATTGATTACTATAATCGTATGAATGACACATCACTATCCATCCAACAAAGCTTCTTCTTGAAAAAAGATCGTGCACAGATACAAAATGGCGGTACGACTTCCAGCTCCATAGAAAATTAATATTCTCCTATCAATTTTATTTATCTGTGGACGCCATGACCGAAAACAACACATTTTACTGCTCCTTCGTTGGAAATCAGTACATAATCTGTGAATGTGGTGAGAATTTCCCAAGTGAAGACGATTTACGATTACATTTGGAATCATGTACAAAGGCGAACCAATCATTTACAGAATACAAATGCGGCGAAGTGAGTATTATAATTTTTATAACACGCTAGAAGTTAAGTTTCAGGCCTCGAAATGGATCACTGTTAGTTTCAATCGAATGTAAACAAATCATAGTCGTTATTCGCCTACCTTGAATCTGTTCTTTGTACAACAGCCACAGCCAAAAAAATTACAAAAGTTCAGTACATATATTGTAAAAACCACTATGCTGCCTTAGACAAGTCCTTAACCTGTTAATTTAACTCATGTTTTGTCATCTTAAAAAATAACAAATTGCCATGATAATTTTACAGATTCTTTACAAGATACTCATTGCAAACTCAATTTATTATCACAACTTCTATGTCAGTTGATCTGTTAAGAAAAAGGGCTATAGCCAAAACTTTTGGTTTCCAATAATCTTTATAAATTATTGTAGCCTGTGTGTTATTCTGATGTATAAGCTAGGTACATGTCAATGTCTCACTGGCGATGTACACATCATCTGAAATAGATACATGAGGCCGATGATGAATCTACATTATTGTAATGTTTCATATAAATCCATTAAGTAGTTTCTCACAAAGTAACATTTATGATATTAGTAATATTACAACTATTTTTCAGTGCGGAAACATATACGCAACGGAGAAAGAATGTGTCGAACACCAAGACTTAGAGCATGTACCATGCCTAAAAGATGACCACTCGTACATAAAAGACGTACAACTATTCATAAAAGGAAAAAAGCTGTACGTGAAATCGGTTAAAGATGAAACGTCTATTAAAACTGAGCGTTTTGTTAAAGAAGAGCCAGTATACATCGATTTTAATGATACCGAAGACGGTACAGCATATTTTGAAGATGGGACGGATTATATTACCGATGAAACTGTCAACTATATCGATGAAGGTACGGTTTCTGTGAAGACTGAAGTCCCTTGTGATGATGGGACGGAATATGTAGATCTACAACCGGAGGAGGAAATAGTAAATGCACCGGATATTGAATCATCGTTTGAACCAACGATGGAGATAGAGATGAACACTCAAGATAGTGAACCTAGGAAAAAACAAGGAATCTCAACATTTAAGTAAGTTATGTTGTTGTGTAATGCTTGCTACATTGGGTACAAAACGTCCTATTTCTATTAATGGGTAACTCACATTGGGAGTGTTTATAAAATAAACAAATTTTTGGTATATTTAACGGACTCTATATATATTCGACGCATATATTTTTTATTTTCGAACATGCATATCTTTTTGCCGAGGAGTTTGATTTTGATATTTTTTTTTTTATTGAAAAGGGTATACGCCAAAGTTTGTCCTGTATAGATTTTAAAAAAAACAGCCTTTAGGAAAACCAGGGGATAATGATAAATTATATGTGACTAGCGGCCCGTCACGCGGTTTCACCCGCGTCCCGGGGGAACTACTTCCCGTACCGGGATAAAATATAGCCTATGTTACTCTGGGTGAATGTAGCTTTCCAACAGTGAAAGAATTTTTCAAATCTGCCGAGTAGTTTCGGAGCCTATTCAATTCATACAAACAAACAAACAAACAAAAAATCAAACCTTTCCTCTTTATAATATTTGTATAGATGAATAAGTAAAAGAAATGTATTTAGAAATCTAAATTTTTTTACAGAGTCCTGTCCCTACCTAAGCGGCGGAGAGAAGCAGCGAAAGATACTGAATCAGTACGAAAGAAGAAACCCGCCGAGAAGAATGTTGTCTGCGAAGTGTGCGGGAAGAAGTATGCAGTGAGTATTGAATTCCTTGCCAGCCTCTGTTTTTCCTTAAAATTATGATTTTGGCGTTTTTAAGGCCAGAGTAAATAGGCTTCGTAAGTAGGTATGCTCCACCCTCCACCGCATCATCACTTTCCATCAGGTGACCCGCTTGTTCGTTTGCCTCCCTATCATATTATATATAAAAAACCGGCCAAGAGCGTGTCGGACACGCCCATGAAAGGGTTCCGTAGCCATAAGATGGGCCGACCGCTTGACACACCATTTAGTGAGGGCAACTGCACGTGATATGTTGGTCGAGTTGTATAAAAATAACTATGTATGATACAGAGTTCGCTATAGTTTTCGTTGAAAGTACTTACTTGGAGGTATACATCACATTTTTTCAGAATTATTGTAATAGTATTTCAAAAGTTAAGGGGGGGGGACGCTCTAATTTTAACTTTGTATTAATATATCTCGAGACTGGGGGGTTGGATTCACAAGGTTTTAAAGCAATTTTTGTTGTATTTAAAAATACCTTTTTAACGATACCCCACACGATGGGGTGAGTCGAAATTTTTTTTTCGAATTTACTTTTCGCTGTATGGGAGGGGGTAAAAAATTATTATTTTTCGTTTATTTTAAAAACCAATTCCTGAATTATCGGTATACATCTCTCCACCAATTTTCGTGGCAATCGGTCCAGAAACGGCGGAGAACGAGCCAGGACAGACAGACAGACATGACGAAACTATAAGGGTTCCTAGTTGACTACGGAACCCTAAAAAGACTGATCAGTGCATCTGTGTGCCCATACTTTTAGTGAGTTAATGTGATGATGATTGATGATTACTTTATCGTTTCAGTCAAATGCAGCTCTCCGGTATCACCAGCGCGTTCACACCGGGGTCCGGCCGTACCAATGTTCCTATTGCCCTAAAAACTTCACTTTGGCGCTGTTCCTACAGGTATAGATTATATTTAGACCCGAACATTTGATATATAATTTGACGGGCCCGTTGGTCTAGTGATCAGCTACAATATCAAAGGTTGCAGGTTGAAATCTCTTATTATGAATACTTAAAGATGAACAATGTAATAAAAAACACTTTAAAAAATCATAAATGTTGCACTACAGGGTATTTTCATCAATTAATAACAATTAATAATAATTGGTTTTAAAATTATCATTCAATTGCAATCCAGGCAAGAGCAAGAGGCGCTGGGTTCAAGTCCTACCTGAGCCAACTGAGATCTGATGAATTTTTCTTTGTTTATAATTTTAAATGTTATAAATTAAGGTATAATTATTTATTTATTTGACAAATAATTAAACGGCAGATTATAATAATACTAAGCGTGTAAAAAATACTTAAAATAAATATACAAATATGTTTTTGTTCATTATAGATCCACGTCAGAACACATACGGGCGAACGACCGTACAAGTGCCAGACCTGTCCGAAGGCTTTCGGGAACAGAGCAGCGCTGTTGAGACATAATAGGGTAAGTGGTACATCTATCCACCCCCCCCCCCCCCCTCCTACTATCCCTACTTCTGTACATATAGGGTGTAACAAAATATACTGCAAATATTTTAAAGGCGCATTGTTTAGTGGCAATATAATACATTCACAAATCGGTGGTAGAGTCATTATTATTTTGAAGTTTTCTGACGATTAATAAGTGCTTGTATGAAGCCTATGTTTATAAAGAATGTTTTGGATTTTGAATTTATTTAAATTCAAATACAAAAAAATCAATTTTAATGCGTAACCAATTCGGCATAATTATCCCGAATTGGCCAACTTGGTATGTTCGTCCTGTCAGCTTCGCACGCCCTCCGCCACGGTTGCTTATGGGGCAGGACGAACATAGCAACTGTTTTACTTTGATAAGACACGACCAGCTGTCTCGCATAAGACACAATTTGTACTTTTTCAAATTTTGTCTCGAACACTACAAGACCGATTTCAAAAATTCTTTCACCATTGGAAAGCTTCATTCACCCTGAGTAACATAGGCTATATTTTATCCCTGAACGGAAGTAGTTTCCTCGAGACGCGGGTGAAACCGCATGACGGGCCGCTAGTCCTATATTAAATGTTTGTTTTTAATCATTACAGGTCCACACGGGTGAAAAACCATATAAATGTCCGCAGTGTGGCAAGACTTTCACACAGTCCAACTCTATGAAGCTACATGTACACACAGGTAAGTGTACAATTGTACTTATAATGATATTTGTTAACGCGATAATATTTGTTAATAGGCTAAGCGCGATTTTGTATATGTACTACATAATTAATATCGCGTTTAGTCCCGTTAACATCATATATTATAGTAATGCAACGAGAAAGTCTGGACGATAAGCATTATAAGAATTTAAGCAATTTTTTTGATTGCTTCAAAATGCATGATTCCATGTCAATTGTCAAATTTTTTTAATGATTCAAAATCACATAAATGAGACGAGTCCTTTTAATTTATACTTAGATAGTGTTACTATCACCAATTTCTTTGAATACAATAAAAATAATCGTTACTCTTTTATATTGCTACATTATTACATATTTTCAATGTAGGTACAGTCCATGCTAATGATCGATTAGCCAAGAGTTCATTTCAAATATGAAATGTAGGGTGATCTTAGCCCTATACTGCACGAGAGTCTTTTTCTTACTTAAAGAAAACAACACCCAAAAGGATTTTTTTTTCATCTCCTTATTCATGCTACAGAGGGTTGAAAAATAACCGAGTTTAACAAGTTTAAATTCATGTAATCCGATAGTTAGAAAAAAAAATATTATTGCGCTAAAGATTTTTTTTCTAACTTAGCAAATTAATCTTGTCCATTCCCACAGTGCACCTAAAACTGCCCGCTCCATATAAATCAGCTCGTCGCAAAGCCGAGAGCCAGGCGCGCGCGGCGAGGCAGCGAAGGACCAAGCCGGATACCAACCAACGACAGCCAGAGGTACGTGTTTTACAAACTACCTACTATATATAGGAACTAGCGGCCGCCCGCGACTCCGTCCGAGTGGATTTCGATTGGAAATGGACTATGCAACACAAAAATAATTTTTCAAATCCTACCAGTGGTTCCTGAGATTAGCGCGTTCAAACAAACAAACAAACATACAAACAAACTCTTCAGCTTTATATATTATCTATCTAAATCTATATCTATACTAATATATAAAGCTGAAGAGTTTGTTTGGCCGCTAGTATTAGTATAGATCTGAAAATTTGTTTGTTTGGATGTTTGTCCGTCAATCAGGCTGAAACTACTGGACGGATTTTGAGGGTGAACTCACTCTTCATGGACCAGAAGCTCTTCCAGGCGTTGTCGATTCGATGATCGATCTCTTTGTCTTGCCTGTTTTCGAAGGATGCTCTCTGGCCCAAATAGGTAAAAATCTAGACATGTGGGCGCGTATTTGAACCATGGACCTCACGTATATGAGACGCGGTCTGTTACACTAGGCCACCATCGCTCAGCCACTGGAATAAGATATTTTAATGTTATTTTACAGGCCCGTTGGTCGAGTGGTCAGAGACCCTAGCTACAAAACCAAAGGTCGCGGGTTCGAATCCCGCTAGGGGCAAATGTTTGGGTGATGAACATCGGCATTTGTACTCGAGTCATGGATGTTTATAAAAGTATTTAAGTATGTCTATCCGTTCCCTAGCATCCATATTACAAGCTTCGAGCTTAGTTTGGGACTAGGCAATTGGTGTGTTAGTCCAAGGCATGTATTTAAAGCCTTCCGTCCGCGACTTCGTCCGCGTTCCGTCCCGTCGTCCCTTCCCTATTTTTCTCGCCGTAAGAACCATCCTTGGTCTTAAACGAACATTTAAAAAAAAGAATTGGCCAAATCGGTCCAGGCGTTATTGAGTTATGCGCTTACCAACACATTTTGCGATCGATTTTTATATATATTTGTTATTTATATTTATTTTTATCTGTTACAGGCTCAGCAAATAGTAAAAGTTGAACCAGAAGTGCAGATGGAGGAATCCTTCACTACTCTGGATGGTGCGAAAGTGTACTTTTGGGATATGGCGGGGAATAAGGAGGAGGTCACATACGAACTGGTTTACGAGTGATGAACCGAGACTGTTGGGTGTACAAGTGTTGAATAGTGTGTGTGGACAAGTGTTTATATTGATAGTAAAGTGTTGATTAATTCGTCTGAAATAGACGTAAAGGCCAATGATGATGATGATGATGATGAAAGTATGAGGGTCATATACGAGTTGAATATAATGGAGCCACTGTCGTCTGACCTCCGCAACCACAAGGGAAACCAGACCAGTTGGAAGATCTAACTTTTGACTATAAAATAAGGCCTAATATTTAATTGATGTAGTCATGCGAAGATAGCTATTGTCGTAGACATGTAAATGTTACGCTTTTAAATAATGTATTCTGTACATAAAGAAATAAATTATGTTTTTAATATACACCTTTTGTTTTATTTGAATATTATTTGCAAAAAAATACGTATTGTTGCTGAATAAAAAAGGCTGAAAATAATAATGTAGCTAGTCTGAACCTGAACAAAATAAAATATTAATCATTTCCTCAAGATTTTGAGATGGTTGAAATAGATTCACGGTTAGCGAAAGGTAATGTTAATATAATGTACAGTAACTACTAATATAATCTATACTAATATATAAAGCTGAAGAGTTTGTTTGTTTGTTTGAACGCGCTAATTTCGGAAACTACTGGTCCGATTTGAAAAAATATTTTTGTGTTGGATAGTCCATTTGACGAGGAAGGCTTTAGGCTATTGGAAATCGAAATCTACGTGGACGGAGCCGCGGGCGGCCGCTATAAATAATAAAATTATAAATGGATACCAAGGAGAAAAAACACTAGTAAAACATTGATAAAACTAAAATAGAAACGAAACGAACACAAATTATAAGAACGAAACGCAACACAGAAATCGCCATTTTGGGGGAGCCATATTGTTTATGTCAGATTTTTTGTGATTATGTGTGTGACATTGGTCCGTATTTAATAAGATTACGGCGTTATTTAGTGGATAAAAAATAATTCAATCATGGATTTAAATCTGTTACACGCTGATGTTGATCTCAAAGTGGATTTTGAAGTGACGAAACCTATATGTCGCTGTTGTTTGTCGACAGAAAAAGAAATGAGAGATGTAGAGGCTTACGACCCTTATTTTAGAGAATTGGCTGGTATTTCTGTAAGTATACGTTGTTTTATGTCTACAAAATACTATTATCATTATTTGGAAGGGCTTTGCTGAATGTAGAAGTAGTTTAAACAACCTTTTCGCTTAGTTAAAAAGGTAGCGTTTTTGTCGCGATGTAAACAATAACATTCATTTTGTAAAATTACTTCGCACGGGTGCCACTAAGTTTATTAGTGTTTCTCTACTATATTATGCATGTATTATATATAAAAACCTTTCTCTTCAATCACTCTATCTATTAAAAAAACCGCATCAAAATCCGTTGCGTATTTTCAAAGATTTAACATACAAAGGGACATAAGGACAGAGAAAGCGACTTTGTTTTATAGTATGTAGTGATAGTGGTATAAAACTTAGTTTGTACAAATTAAGTGGCAATCCGTACCGCAGTGGCTAGTAAATAGGCACATTAGAGGTCTTGTTTCAATTGATTACTAATCGCATTAATTGGCGAGGGTGGTGATTAAGCCAAAACCCACCTTGTAACAAAAACATGATTTCAAAAGATGGCGGCCTTTGCATTGCGCATTAAAAGGCGCAGTACTCTAAAACAATATTCCTAGATAGGTTTAGGTTTAAGGGGAGTTTTCCGCTCCTAGCCTCAAAGGTAGGCAATTGTGCTTCAATACTTCTCGACTAGCCCGAGACTCCGTCCGCGTTGATTTTGATTTCCAATAGCCGAAAGCCTTCCTCGTGAAATGGACTATCCAACACAAAAATATTTTTTCAAGTCGGACCTGTACTTTCTGAGTTTAGAATGTTCAAACAAACAAACAAACATGCAAACAAACTCTTCAGCTTTATTAATTATACTAGCGGCCGCCCGCGGCTTCGCCCGCGTTAAATTCGGGGTCGCACAATGTTCCTTTTCTGGACACAGAGGAGAACTCGAAACGGACTTTTACACGTTATACTCGTACTCCCGTTCCCGTGGGAATCTGTTGCAGCTAAGCTATACATTTACTAAGTTATCTGCATGCCTAATTTCAAGCGTCTAACTTGAGCTGTTTTGACTTTTCATACTAATGTTTTTTTCTGCTAACTCCAGTCTCCAGTCGGGAATTCCTTTCTTAGTGCACCTCTACGGTACCTAAGCTACGTCCATTCCTAATTTCAAGTGCCTTCCTTAAGCCGTTTAGGCTGTGCGATGATATGACAATCAGTCAGTTTCTCCTTTTATATATTAAGATAAGAAAAAGTTTTTGAAAAACTTAAATTCACTTGAAAGTAAAAAATTTTTTACTTTTAAGAATTTGCCATTTGCCTTAAACAGAGTAACTGAAGTTGGTGCTTTTTTCTTTTGTTTTCAGGCAGGCACCGAAAATTCTTTTTTACTTTGAAGTGCACTTAAGTTTGTTTTGTAATAGGTTTTCTGTTATGAAGTCGGTTTTTTTTTGTTATTTTTTATTTTCTGTTAATCTGAATAAGGTAACTAAATATGGGTAGACCTAATATTGTGCTGCTCATATGAGACAGTGCCTTTTACGGACGGTCAATTTGTTGAGCACGTACTTAATGTAAATTTCAGACTTTCAGTTTTTTCACGGATGCCACTGTCAGAACTGGACCAGATTGCTATGGGACCAAATTGGAATCACCAGCTTTCAAATAAAATCACAAACATCCAAATCGGTTCACCCAGGCAAAAGTTGTGAGGAAACAAATATATAAGGTGTAACAAAATATACTGCAAATATTTTAAGGGTGAATTGTTAAGTGGAAATGTAATAAATTTGTCTAGTAATTTTTTTTTGTTAATACGCTAGTTTCCGAGAAAATCAACAAAATAAATTGAGTGAATAATTGGGATAAGTACAAATGCAAGACAGCTGGTCGTGTCTTATCAGTGTAATACAATTACTATACTTGCCTTGCCCCAAAAGCCAAGTGGTGGTAAAATATTTGCAGTATATTTTGTTACATCCTATATAAAAACAAGAGCGTGTCGGACACGCCCATGAAAGGGTTCCGTAGCTAAAAGATAGCCCGACCGCTTAAGAAAACATTTAGTAAGGGCAACTGCACGTCATAAGTTGGTCGAGTTGTATAAAAATAACTATGTATGATACAGAGTTCGCTATAGTTTTCGTTGAAAGTACTTACTTAGAGGTATACAGGACATTTTTTTCAGAATTATTGTAATGGTATTTCAAAAGTTAAGGGGGGGGGGACGCTCTAATTTTAACTTTCTATTAATATATCTCGAGACTGGGGTGTTTGATCCACATGGTTTCAAGGCGAGTTTTATTGTATTTAAAAATACCTGTTTAACGATACCCTACACGATGGGTTAAGTCGAATTTTTTTTTTAGAATTAACTTTTCGCTGTATGGGAGGGGGGGTAAAAAATGATTATTTTTCGATAATTTTAAAAACCAATTCTTGAATTATCACTATACATCTCTCCACCAATTTTCGTGGCAATCGGTTCAGAAACGGCGGAGAACGAACCAGGACAGACAGACAGACAGACAGACAGACATGACGAAAGTATAAGGGTTCCGTTTTTGCCATTTGGCTACGGAACCCTAAAAATACAGTCGGTCAGAAGTCAGCAAAAAAATTATATTAGTAGAACTATTAGTAAAATCACGCGGGCGGCTGCTAGTAGTAGTAGTAGTAGTATATATATATATATATATATATATATATATATATATATATATATACATTTATTTGCCTAAATATGTGTAACCTAATGCGTGCTACTAATATGAGACAGCGCCGTTTACGGACGGCCCTTAGCCAATTAAAGATTCCTTCGAGTATCGTTAATTTGCTCCTAAAATTTGAAGAGTTCCGTCGCTTTTCCATGGATCCTATTATGAAAACCTAACCAAACTCTTATCAAACTGCCATTAAATAACATTTTTTCCAATAAATAGATAAAGAATCGAAATCGATTTATTGTGCATTTGTTGAGCACAAACTAAATGTGAATTTCAGACTTATTTAGTTTTTTCATGGATGCGACTGTCAGAATGGGACAAAATTGCTATGGGACCAAAGCACCAGTTTTCAAATGAAATTAAAAACATCCAAATCAGTTCACCCAGGCAAAAGTTATGAGGTAACAAACATTTAAAAAAATACAAACGACTTGAGAACCTCCTCCTTTTTTTGAAGTCGGTTAAAAAGTAGCCTAAGTTACTCACCATCCCTTCAACAATCTCCTCTTTAAAAATCACGTCAATCCGTCGCTCCGTTTTGCCGTGAAAGAAAGACAAACATACAGACAGACTTTCCCATTTATAATATTATAAGTATGGATATATATATATATAAATAATAAATAATTATATGTATAATATATATTTATACATATATATAAATATATATATTAGTATGAATATAGTATATAGTAATAGTATTTATAATATTATAGTATATAGTATGGATTAGTATGGAATTATGGATGGCGGCCGCCCGCGACTTTGTCCGCGTGGATA
Organism: Nomophila noctuella; assembly: GCA_958496325.1. Taxonomy (NCBI): domain Eukaryota; kingdom Metazoa; phylum Arthropoda; class Insecta; order Lepidoptera; family Crambidae; genus Nomophila; species Nomophila noctuella. The sequence goes on along the minus strand of OY292510.1, from coordinate 605,660 downwards.
TCGGATTTCACGATACAAATGTTTTTTCCCGCTTACTCCCGTTCCCGTGAGAATTTTGCAATATCCTTTTGCAACTAAGCATCAAGTTTACTAAGGGACCTGCATGCCAAATTTTAAGCGTCTATCTAATAATTGTATTTTTATATATATATAGATATATAGATATAGATTTTCCATACAAACTTCCAGCCCCCATTTTAGAGAAGTGGGGTGTTGGAATGGGTCAAAAAGTAGCCTATGTTACTCTCCATCCCTTCAACTATCTCCACTAAAAAAATCACGTCAATCCGTCGCTCCGTTTTGCCGTGAAAGAAAGACAAACATACAGACAGACAGACAGACAGACACACTTTCCCATTTATAATATTAGTATGGATTATTATTAGTATTAGTATAGATGTAAACTGCTCTTTCTTTCAGGTGATGGAGTCTGATGGGCTACCGCACTGGCTGTGTTGGGAATGCATAGCGTTACTCCAGAAGTCGGTCCGCTTCAAACACAAGTTGTTACGAGCACACAATTTGTTGTATGAGTACCTGACGCGCTGCGCTCCTGTAAGTTATTTATAACTCCTGTTATATACATTTGTGGGCTTATTCTATGGTTTCAGATATGTCGAAGTGGTTAAAATAATGTTTGACATGGAAATGAATTAAGTG